>JAJEJO010049470.1:362813-396620 GCA_020662805.1 Glaucomys volans
TTCATGATTCCTAACCATCTTCTCTGTTTGTTCGACTTTGTTTTCAAGATTAAATATTTTGTCTTCATTGTCTGAGGTTCTGTCTTCCAAGTGATCTATTCTGTTAATCATGCCTTCTATTGAGTTTTTAACTTGGTTGATAGTTTCCTTCATTTCCTTGTTTCCTTCAATAATTTCTGTTTGTTTTTTTCTCAGACTTTCTATCTCTTTATTGAAGTAATTTTTTGCTTCCTGCAATTGCTCTGTTAGCTGATTATTCATAGCCTGAATCTGCTCTCTCGTCACATCATTCTCTTCTCGGATCACTTTAATTATAAACATTCTGAACTCCTTTTCTGTCATTCCTTCTACCATGCTGTCTTTGGGTTCTCTTGATATATCATCTACGTTTAATTGGGACACTTTCTTCCCGTGTTTTCTCATGGTGCTCATGTATCTTCCCCTCTGTTGCTTGAGGGGTGCTTGATCAAGCGGTGACCCGAGAAAGGTGCTGTCCCACTACCTCCAGGTTGGGAATGATCAATGCTTCTGGGCAGAGGCAGCCTGGTGTTAATAGACAATTAGATACAGCAAGAGGGTAGACTCCGGGCCTGGGTGTGGGTCTGGGCACTAGTTCAATTTGGGGTGGTGACACAGAACTGTGCTCAGTGATGGAGACACTGGGCTTGAGAGCCCAGGCTGACCTGAACTCCTAGCTGGGGGTTCAGGCAGTGGCAGGTGGTTGCTCTCTCCTGGGGACCCTGTAAGCTGGCGCCAAAGGCCCTAAGCTCCCCGCCGGGCCACTCCAGGCACCGCTGGCAGCCCCAGGAAGCTGGAAATGGACCCCCTTGGCCAGGGAAGCCACCAAACTCAGAGCAGTTCCAACTCTCCTCTGGGGTCAGAGATCCCAGGGGCTCTGGGCAGACCCCTCCAGAAGCAGCTGGGTGCCAAAGGAAGCTGGAAACGGAACTTTTCCGCCAGCTAAGCCGCCAAAATGGCGTGTATTAGTTCCAACTCCGCGCCAGAGTCCGCGATCTCCGCAGCTGACGGCCCCAGGAAGCTGGAAATGGACCCCCTTGGCCTGGGAAGCCACCAAACTCAGAGCAGTTCCAACTCCCCTCCGGAGTCAGCGATCTCAGGGGCTCGGGGCAGACCCCTCCCGGTGCAGCTGGATGCCAAAGGAAGCTGGAAACGGAACTTCTCCGCCAGTTAAGCCGCCAAAATGGCGTGGATTAGTGGATTAGTTCCAACTCCCTGCCGCTGGAAGTCCCAGGTAACCCGAGATGCTCGGTCTCCGCCTGGGAAGGCCACCGGCCGGTGTCGGAGCCGCGGCCAGCGACTCCAATCGCTGCTGGGGACCCAAACTCACCCGTTGGCTGGCGCAGACCCAGGTCGGCGGCTCCGAAGCAGCTGCCGGGCCGGCGCTCCCGGATGGCAGCGGCCTGTGGCGGGGCCGAGCCCAGCCCAGCAGAGTTGGCTCCGGAGCGGCGACTGGGGATCCCCTATATGTGCCTTGAATATAAAATCTCGTTGAGAGTCATATTCCTGCTGTTTGAATCCCGAGCAAGTAGGAATCCACGGAGCAAGTAGGAATGCAGCCTTCCTCTAGTCCGCCATCTTGGATCCCCTCAAATTTGAGTCTTTATTAGCCGACCAGCTGACTGTCTCACATTTCACTCCAAAAATGGCTACTGGGAGAACAGCTCTGACTATAGGGCTGTAGGGTTTTAATACCATAAGTCAGTACATCAATCATAAGTATCTGTTGCTATGATTCAAAACTACAAACTAACATCATGAGATCTAAAATCATTAGCAGAAGGGGGAAGTGGGTCAAAATGACTTTACTTAGGTACAAATTAAGGAATGGTTACTAACATTTAGACAACCACTATTGACATCACTTTTGACATGGTACATTGTTTAGGAAAAATAAGAATTAAAAAAAAATTTTTAATTATATAAGAAATGCCATTTGTGTTGCCAAACATGTCATGCTAAGCAACTGATGATGGGTACAGAGGCGGGGTGCTCCCATGGGAGAAGCATTTCCTACATAACATGGAGTGTCAGAGCAAAATAGAGTCTGTTTAATCATTGCCCATATAGCCTGGTCTATAACATTTCCATGGAGTCAAATCTGTCAGCCCGTCACACTACTAACAATATGACATTTAATGCAGTTCTTTTTGTGTGTGTGTGTTTTCATGTTTGGATATATTCCAATATTGATATACAACACAAATACTGAAATTAAAATTATTTTAAGCAATTCTTTGCATGGCTATACCACCAACTTAATATACAGTTAGGTTTGTTTGTTTTTCAGTTTGGGTGATTTTTTTTTTAAACAGACTTAGTTTTTAGAATTTTTGATTCACAGCAGAATTAAGCAGAAAATTAAAATATTTCCCAGTATCCCCACCCCAATGTCACAGCCTCTCCCATTACCAGCATCCTCCACTATTACATTGCTTTAGGGTTTTGATTTGGGATATCAGTGGATAAGTTTCTAGGACTATGTTGAATAGAAGTGGTAAAAGAGGGCATTTCTGTCTTATTCCAGTATTTAGAGGGGATGCTTTCAGTTTTTCCCCATTTAGAATGATGTTGGCATTGGGTTTAATGTATATAGCTTTTACAACATGGAAGTATTTTCTTACTATCCCAAGTTTTTCTAGTGTTTTCAGCACGAATGAATGCTGTATTTTGCCAAATGCTTTTTTTGCATCTATTGAGATAATCATGTGATTCTTGTCTTTAAATCTATTGATGTGGTGAATTATATTCATTGATTTCCATATGTTGAACCAACCTGCATTCCTGAAATGAGTCCCACTTGATCATGGTGCACTATCTTTTTAATGTGTTTTTGTATGTGATTTTCCAGTATTTTGTTAAGAATTTTCGCATCTATGTTCATGAGGGATATTGGTATGAAGTTTTCTTTCATTGATGCATCTTTGGTTTTGGAGTCAGGGTGACACTAGTTTCATAGAAAGAGTTTGGAAGGGTTCCCTCCCTTTCTATTTCTTGGAATAATTTGAGGAGAAATGGTCTGGTAGAACTCAGTTGAGAATTCATCTGGTTCTTGAGTTTTCTTTGTTGGTAGGTTTTGATGGCATCTTCAATTCATTTCTTGGAATTCGTCTGTTTAAATTTTTATGTCATCCTGGTTCAATTTGGGTAGGCCATATGTCTCTAGAGATTTGACAATATCTTCAAACTTTTCTATTTAATTGGAGTATAACTTTTCAAAATAGTTTCTGATTATCCTTTGGTTTTCAGTGGTGTCTGTGGTGATATTTCCTTTTTCATCATAAATTTTAGAAATTTGAGATTTTCCCTCTTTCTCTTGGCAGGCATAGCTATGGGTTTATCAGTTTTATTGACTTTTTTCAAAGAATTACCTTTTTGTTTTGTTGAATTTTTTTCCAATTTTATTGATTCTGGCTCTGATTTTAATTATTTCATGTTTTCTACTGTTTTTAGTTCTTTAATTTTTGATTTGTTCTTCTTTTACTATGTTCTTAAGAAGTAATGTTAGGTTATTTGTTTGGTGACTTTTTATTCTTTTAATGAAAGAGCTCAGTCCTGTGAACTTTCCTCTTAGAACCACCTTCATAGTGACCCAGAGATTTTGAAATGCTGTATTGCTTTTACCTCTAAGTACTTTTTAAATTTTATCCCTGATTTCTTCTGTGATTCATTGATCATTCAATTGCTTGTTATTTAGTCTCCAGGTGTTAGAGTAGCTTCTATTCTTTATTTTATTGTTGATTTCTAATTTAATTCTATTACGATCTGATAGAATGCAAGATATTATCTCTTTTTTTGTATTTGGTAAACATTATTTTTGGTTTAAGATATGGTCTGTTTTAAAAAATGATATGTGTGCTGCTAAGGAGAAAGTGTATTCAGTCATTGATGGATGAAATATTCTATATGTTTCTTAAGTTTAAATTATTAATTATATTTTTTTAGTTGTATGACTTACTTGTTTAGTTTTTGTTTGGATGATCTATCCAGTGATGAGAGAGTCATGTTAAAGTTACCCAGTATTATTATGAGGTGTATTTTATTTTGAAATTGGGAAGAGTTTGTTTGATATATGTCAATGCTCTCTTGTTAGGGGATTATATATTTATGATCATTATTTCTGAAATGGTCTTCTTTGTCCCTTCTGATTAACTTTGGCTTGAAGACCACTTTATCTGATTTAAGGATAGAGACCCCTGCTTGTTTACAAGATCCATGTGAATGGTATTTTTTTCCCTCATCCTTTTACCTTCACTCTGTGGATGTCTTTGCCTATGAGGAGAGTCTCTTGGAGACAGCATATTGTTGGGTCTTATTTCTTAGTCCAGTCTGCCCATCTATGTTTTTTTCATTGAAGAATAGGCATTTGCATTCAATTTAATCATTGAGAAATAATTTTACTCCCTGTCATTTTGATTTATTTCTGTTTTTTAATTTGATTGAGTTTCTCCTTTGATTGACTCTTCTAGTATAGTTTCTCCTTCTTCAATTTTATTTTCATTTTTTTCTTCATGAAATATTTTCTTAAGTATGTTTTGTCATGCGGGCTTTCTAGTTGTAAACTCTTAACTTTTGTTTATGGGGAAGGTTTTTATTTCATCATCAAATATGAAGCTGAATTTTTCCAGATATAATATTCTTGGTTGGCATCCATTTTCCTTCAGGGCTTCATATATGTTATCCTAAGACTGCCTATCTTTTAGGGTCTGGGTTGAAAAATAAGCTGAGTTCTGGATTGGTTTCCCTCCAAATATGGCCACCTGACCTGTCATTTTTCTATAGTAAGCTTTCATATTTTATCTTTATTCTGGGCATTTTCATAATGAGGTGCCCTGTTGTAGGTCTATTGTAATTTTGTATATTTGGAGTCCTGTAAGCCTCCTGTATTTTATTTTTAATTTAGTTTTTAAGGTTTGGGAAATTTTCTGATATTATTTCATTGAAAAGTTTGCGCATACCTTTGGTTGTATTTCTGAGCCTTCATCTATCCTGATAAATCTTAAATTTGATCTTTTCATGTTATCCTATATTTTTTAAAAGTTTTGTTCATGGTCTCTTAAATTTTTTCTCCATGACTACCTTTATTTTCAAGATTATATATTTTGCCTTTGTTGCCTGAAACTATCTGTAAATTGGTCTTGTCTGTTGGTGATGTTTTCCATTGTTTTTTTGATTTCTTCAATTCAAGAATTTCTGATTGATCCTTCCTCAGGATTTCTATCTCCTTATTGAAGCAATCTTTCACTTCTTGGATTTTCTCTTTGACCTCACTCTTTTATTATCCTTTACCTTGCAGATTGTTTTAATTATGAACTTTCTAAATTCCTTCTCTGACCTTTTCTCCACTGTGATATCATTGGATTCTCTTAATGAGGTATTTTGATTTGTTTGGGTTGGTTTTTTCCCTTGCTTTTTCAGGTTGCTTATATGTCTACCCATTTATCAGTAAGAATCCAAGGTGGCAGAGCTTCTACCTTATGGATTTATAGTGTTCCTGAAAGTTTCTAGCACCTTCCAATTTGGGGGGAGACAAATAATAACAGCAACCAATGCAATCAATATTCAGCACTAAACTAAATACCTAGCTCCTATTTTGGCTTCCACAATGTTAATTGACATTATAAATAGAATGGTATGGTAAGCAATTGCCAAAAGTAGAGATACTATGTTTACAAAAGGGTTTGTTATTTCAAAAAATGTGGAGAGGGAGAATGCAGAGGAGATGTAGGATGTAATAATTGAGAGGGAGGATGAGAGACAGTAGTATTAAAGAGTGAAAGAGTGAAAGAGAGAACATTAGACTTTGGCTATTAGTGAATGAAAAGAGAGAAAGAGAATAAAGGGAAATAGGAGAAAAACAACATAAAACAAACAAAAAGCAATATGAAACAAAACCAAGGTATACTTATAAAAAACCCAAGTTCTCAAAAAACAGAGTCAAGAAAATAACTGTTTTCAAGAAATGCTAGAAATGAGTGAGACAAGTGTATATGTAGAAATGTCCTTGAACCATTTGTCACACAAAAAAATTTAAAAAGAAAGGAAAAGAAAAAGAAAAAACTTTTTTTGGGTATTGGGGTTTGAACTCAGGGGCATTCAACTATTGAGCCACATCCCCAGCCCTATTTTCTATTTTATTTAGAGACAGGGTCTCACTGAGTTGTTTAGAACCTTGTTTTTGCTGAGGCTGGCTTTGAACTTGTGACCCTCCTGCCTCAGCCTCCCTAGCTACTGGGATTACAGACATATGCCACCAAAAAAATGTTCTTGATGGGAGATTAAGGAATTCTTTTTGTTATGATGGTCAAAAAATTGTTATGATATTATATGTTGGTTGTCAGTTCCCAATTATCTTTCTTTCCATTTTTTCTTGAGGCATGTATTGTGTGCAAGAGTAGTAGTCAGGGGCTGTCAATTCCTTCTTTGGAGCTAGTCAGTTTGCTTGTCTTCAGTTTCCCCTCTCAGTAGTAAGAAGTGGGGCAGGTTGGATGTTGGCTTCTCCACTCACAGCTAGGGGTCTCTATAGAGTTTGGTGAAAGGGGTTCCCAGAAGTGGAGCTCCAAGCGGCAGCGTTTGGGTCTAGCTAGACCTGCCTCGCACTGTTTCCATATCTCAGCCTCCTGGGCTCAGTCCCAAAGTGCACATTCAAACCCTCTCCTGCCCCCATTCCCCACTGATCAAGTTCCTGGCAGGCCCTGTCCTGTGAACAGGAGACTCAAAGAGAGAGAGAGGCATGCAGGATCTCTTGGATCTGAGTGTCTCGAATTCCCCTGGGTGCAACACTTTCCTTGCCTAAATTTCACCTGGTTTTCTAGTCACACTCTGGGCCACATGGTATGCCTCTGCTACGTCAGGTTTTCGGACCCAGACGGAATTCCATAGGTCTGGGTGCCTGGGTTTGGACGTGCACCTGCAGGCTGCTGTGGCACAGTGGGAAAACAGGGTGGCTGCCTGGCTCTCTGAGGGCCCTGGGAGACACGTAGCATCTCTCTCCCAGGAAAACAAAGAGCAGTTCACCCACTGGATCCGCTGGACAATGTCCCCGATCACTGTTCTCTCTGCTTTAAGACCTCCTTGGTGCCACCCAAAATACGGGCTCTCTTAGTCTCCCTCTCTGATCTGCTTGAGGTGAATCCACATCTGCAGCTGCTGGTAGATTTTTTCTTTCTTTTGTTTTTACATTTTATTCTATCCAAACTTCTGAGTCCCTAGGCTGTTCTGAAAGTCCAGTATTAAATCCCAGCAGGTATTATGGCATTTGCAGATAAAGGAATGGAATTGGAGAATATCATGGTAAGTGAAAGAAGCCAATCCCAAAAAACCAAAGGCCAAATGTTTTCCCTGATAAGTGGATGATGATACATAATGGAAGTGGGGGCATGGGGGGTAAGAGAAGAATGGAGGAACTTTAGATTACATAGAGGGAAATGAGAGGGAGGAGGGGGCAGGGGTATGAAAGATGGTGGAATGAGACAGACATCATTACCCTACGTACATGTATGATTACACAAATGGTGTGAATCTACATGGTGCACAACCATAGAGAGGAAAATTTGTACCCCATTTGTGTACAATGAATCAAAATGCAGTCTGTAAAAATTAAAAGAAACAAATTAAAAAAAATAAATTCCAGTAGAATTTCTGTTTTCACCCACCTCAAAGAGATGCTGTTTCTCTGCTTTTCTGGTCTCCTGCCACAGAGCAGCTTGGAAAGTAACCTCCTCTACTTCACCATCTTGACCCCCTTCCCTAGACAGATCTTCACTCTATTGGATAGTTACATAAAATTCCACTGTGTGTATAGATGTACCGTGGTTTATTCAGCCAGTGCTGTTGATTGAAAGTTGGCTTCCAGTCTGTTGTTATTTCAACAACAGCCTTTCTGTTAAGGCTTTCTGTGGAAAGCCTTGTGAAAATGTTATTTCATACTTTTGCGAGTGTATTTCTGAAACAGATTCCTAGAAGAATTGATAAAACAAAGGGTAAATGAATATGTAATACAATTCTCCAATTGTCTCACATCCACTTATTAGGAACTCAGCTTTCCAATTATTTGTTGTCCTATGCTTATCATGTATTAAATTTGTATATGCACATTGGTCTATTTCTGATTTTTAATTGAATTGGTCTGTATATTGATAAGCCAATATCACACTATTTTAATTGATTGAACTTCAAATATATGTGGTATCTGGTAGGGCTACCTGTTCTCAATGCTCTATAAAAGACAGTAAATTTTATTGTGTATATTTAAGTTATACAACAAGATGTGTGGAATACATCTAGATAGTAAAGTGGTCACTATGATGAAGCAAATTAGCATATCCATCATCATTTACATAATTACCCTTTTCCTGTTTCTGTGGCAAAGGGTAGTTAAAACCTACTCATTTAGCATGAATCACAAATTTAGTAAAATTTTATTAACTATAGTCCTCACATTATACCTAAGATCACTAAAGTTGTCCATCCTACAGATACACCACTTTTAATCCTCTGACATTTATCTCTATCTTTTTTCTCTTCCACTCTCTCACCCCTGGTACTCATTGTTCTATTTCTATTTCTATATTTTTCAATTTCTATTTCTGTATTTTTAACTTTTATTTTTTTAGACTCTCCATATGGATGAGATCATCATATCTGGCTTATGTCACTTATCGTAATATTCTCCAGGTTCATCCATGTTGTAGCAAATAGAGGGAAGTTCTTTCTTAAGGTTGAATAATATTCTCTCTTTCTCTCTCTCTCTCTCTCTCTCACACACACACACACACACACACACACACACACACATTTCTTTGATCTGTGGACTGACATAGTTTACATATTGTGGCTACTGTGAATAATAGTGCAAAGAACATGGCAATGTGGGTATCTTTATGAGGCAGCTATTTTTTCATTTCCTTTGGGAATTTGCCCAGAAGAGGGGTAGCTAAGTCATATGGAAGTTCTACTTTTAATTTCTTAAGGAACCTTTACACTATTTTCTATATTGGGTGCACCAACCTATGTGCCTATTAACTGCATACAAGAGTTCCCTTTACTCTGCAACCTCACCAACATTCGTGATCTTCTGATTTTTTTTGATAACAAACTTCCTGATGGGTGTAAGATAATACCTTATAGTGATTGCATTCAGATTTCCCTGATGATTAAAGATGTAGAGAACTTTTTCAAATATATTTTGGCCATTTTCCTCCCTCCCTCCTTCTTACCCCTCCTCCCTCCTTCTTTCCTTCCTTCCTTCCTTCCTTCTACCAGGGATTGAACCCAGGGTGCTTAACCACTGGGTCACATTCCCAGCCTTTTTTTATACATTTTATTTGGAGACAGGGTCTTGATTGAGTTGCTCAAATCCTTGCAAAGTTGCTGAGGTTGATTTTGAACTCATGATTCTCCTGCCTTAATGTGAGATTACAGGCGTGCACCTCCATGCCCAGCTCCATTTCTGCCTTCTTTGGAGAAATATCTATTGAGGTCCTGATTTTCATGTTGATTTCTTTATTCTGTAACTTTATTGAATTCATTTATTTGTTCTAAAAGGTTTTTTTTTTTTTTTTTTTTTTTTTTTTTGTTTTTTTTTGGTAACTGGGGGTTGAACTCAGGGCACTCAACTGCTGAGCCACATCCCCAACCCTATTTTATATTTTATTTAGAGACAGGGTCTCACTGAGTTGCTTAGTGCCTCTCCAGTGCTGAGGCAGGCTTTGAACTTGTGATCCTGTCTCAGCCTCCAGAGCTGCTGGGATTACAGGCTTGGGTCACAACACCTGGCTTATTTCTAACAGTTTTTAAATGAAATCTTTGATATTTTCTTCATATAGTATCATGTTGTCTGCAAATAGAGATGATTTTACTTTTTCCTTTCCAATTGGACACCTTTTACTTTCTTTTATTGTCTGACTGCTTTTGCTAATACTTCCAATATATGTTTAATAGAAGTGACAAAAGTGAGCATCCTTGCCTTGTGCTCACAGATCTTGGTGGAAAAGCTTTCAACTTTTATCCATTGATTATAGCATCAGCTATGGGTTTGAAAAAAAAAATCAATGGACCTTATTATGTTGAGAAACTTTCCTTCTATACTTAAACCTTTGAGAATTTTTAATCAAGAAAAGATGTTGAATTTTGCAGACTACTTTTTCTACATCAACTGAGATGATCATGTGGTTTTTATATTTCATTCTGTTAGTGTGATATATTGCATTGATTGATTTATATATGTTAGCCAGGCTTGTATGCCAGGAATAAATCCAATATAGTTAAGGTGTATAATCTTTTGGATGAGTGGTTGAATTTGGTTTGCTAATATTTTATTGAGGATTTTTGAATCTATGTTCATCAAGATATTGGTTTGTAGTTTTCTTTTCTTGTGATATTTTTGTCTGGTCTAGGTATCAACATGATGTTGACCTCACAAAATGTGCTGGAAGTACTTCCTCTAGTTCTAGTTTTTGGAGAGTTTGGAAAATATTGGTATTAATTCTTATTTGAATGCTTTGTGGAATTCAGTTGTGAAACCATCTGGTCCCAGGCTTTTTATTTTTTGGGGGGGAACTTTTTGGTTACTTCTTTAATTTCTTTGTTACTGGTCGCCTGTTCTGGCTTTACATTTCTTCCTGCTTCAATCTCAGTAGGTTGTATTTTTCTGAGGATTTTTCTATTTCCTCTAGGTTATCCAGTTTGTTAACATATAATTTTTCTTAATGATTCCTTAATGATTCTTTTATTTCTGAGGAGTCATAATGAATCCTCTTTCAGTTTAGATTTTTTATTTGAGTTTTCTGTTTTTCTTAGTTAATCTAGCTAAGACTTGGTAAATTTTATTTAGTTTTAAAAACAACTCAGTATTATTGGTATTTTCTGTGATTTTTATCCTTTCCCCACTATATATATATATACATAGTATATGTACATATAAACATATGTACATATACATATGTATATATATGTATATATACATTCATATATATATATATATATATAAATTTTATTTTGTTTTTTTTTTATTTTTGGTTCTGGGGATTGAACCCAGGGGCGCTCTACCACTGAGCCACACTCCAGCCCTATTTTGTATTTTATTTAGAGACAGGGTCTCACTGAGTTTCTTAGGGTCTCGCTAAGTTGCTGAGGCTGGCTTTGAACTTGCAATCCTCCTGCCTCAGCCTCCCAAGTGCTGGGATTACAGGTGTGCTCCACCGAGCCTGGCTCACAATATATATTTTTGATGGCACAATTGCATTTTTATATTATGTATTCCTTAGCAACTCATTGCAACTTTACTTGCATTGCTTTGTTTTAGACTTTTGCTTACTGTTATTGCTTGTTTCTGTTTTCAAACTTTATAATGTTTGTAACTTTTGGGAAAAAATCTGAGAGCTATTTTTATTTGGATTTCACAGAATTTATAAAGAAATGTAGGAAGAAAGTCTATCAATATGATGTGGAGTTCTCTTCAAGAATAGTAGGTCTTTCTACTTGTTCCGCATTTGCAAGCTACAGAGAATTAGAAAATCTTCATATAGATTTTGGACATTTCTTCAAATCTGCTTTAAACAAATCTTATGCAGTACTGCTCTTTTGGCAAGATAGGAAATACTTTTTATTGATTTCTTAAATAAATAGGAATTTATTCCATTGTAGACTGATCTCAGCAGCCTAGATTATCCACCAATCTGATCAAATTTTCCCTTTTGGACTATAGAGAGAAGATTTTGAGATCTCAGATTGTGAGATGAGAGGAACTATAAAATGCAAGCCCGTGGAATGATATTCTTTAACTCATTATTGTAAGTTTGTGTATTTCACAAAGTTTTCCTTTGTTATTTTCCTTTCTCAAAGCACACAATCTCCTTGTAAAATTCCTGCCTCATATTACACAGCATGAAACAAATTTCCCATAATACAAAACACTCTGAATATTGATTTAAAATTACATTAGATATAATAGGAAATTGAACTCATATATTCTTAATTACATATGATCAGATATGTATACAACGCAAATGTATATCCTAATTTTGTTTGGACAAATTGTGTAAATGAAGTTGTATAGGAATTAAGCACATATTACAAGGTTTATAAGTGAGTCTTCTGGTGGAATAGAGTCACTTTGTGGAACAGTGTTTTTTTAATTTAAAAAGTTTTATTTTTTCAGACGAACTTGTATTTTACAGTTTGGAACATGATAAATTTCTCCCAGCTTGAGTTCTCAACACTGAACTGAGTCTTCAAATTGACCTGTAGATTAGATGTTCATACTCAGTGTGAGCCCTTTCTTGGGAGCCAATAAAATGAAAAGCTTTACTTACACACAGCATCCCATTTGTTCAGTTTTTTAAAAAAATTATTTTTCTTTATTATTACAGACTGTGTTTTGATTCATTGTACACAAATGGGATACAACTTTTCGTTTCTATGGTTGTGCATGAATGTAGATTCATACCATTCATGTAATCATACATGTACATAGGGTAGTGATGTCTGTCTCATTCCACTATCTTTCATACCCCCACCCCCTCCTCCCTCTCATTTCCCTCTATGGAACCTAAAGTTCCTCCATTCTTCTCTTACCCCCACACCCTCACCCCCATTATGTATCATCATCCACTTATCAGGGAAAACATTCGGCCTTTGGTTTTTTTGGATTGGATTATTTCACTTAGCATGATATTCTCCAACTCTATCCATTTTTCTGCAAATGCCATAATATTATTCTTCTTTATGGCTGAATCATATTCCATTGTGTATATATACCACAGTTTCTTTATTCATTCATCTGTTGAAGGGCATCTGGGTTGGTTCCACAATCTAGCTATTGTGAAATGAGATGCTATAAACATTAATGTGGCTGTGTTACTGTAGTAGCTAATTTTAAGTCCTTTGGGTATAAACTGAGGAGTGGGATAAGTGGGTCAAAATGTGGGTCCACTCCACATTTTCTGAGGAATCTCCATACTGCTTTCTAGAGTGACTGCACCAATTTGCAACTCCACCAGCAATGTACAAGAGTACCTTTTCCCCCACATCCATGCCAACACCTATTGTTGCTTGTGTTCTTGATAATAACTATTCTAATTGGAGTAATAAGAAATCTTAGAGTTGTTTTAATTTGCATTTCTGAAATTACTGGAGATGTTGAGCAGTTTTTCATATATTCATTAATTGCCTGTATATCTTCTTCTGTTAAGTGTCTGTGTAGTTCCTTGGCCCGTTTATTGACTGGATTATTTGTATTTTTCACATAAAGTTTTGTAAGTTCTTTATAAATTTTGGAGATTAGTGCTCTATATGAAGTGTGTGTGGAAAAGATTTTCTCCCACTCGGTAGGCTCTCTTTTCACATTATTGTTTCCTTTATTGAGAAAAAGCTTTTTAGTTTGAATCCATCCCATTTATTGGTTCTTACTTTGATTTCTTGTGCTTTGGGAGTCTTGTTAAGGAAGTCTGGTCCTAAGTCAATATGATGAAGATTTGGCCTACTTTTTTTTTTCCTTCTATTTGGTGCAGGGTCTCTGGTCTAATTCGTAGGTCCTTGATCCATTTTGAGTTTTGTGCAGGGTGAGAGATAAAGGCTCAATTTCATTTTATTACATATGGGTTTCCAGTTTTCCCAGCACCATTTGTTGAACAGACTATCTTTTTTTCCATTGTATGTTTTTGGCTCCCTTGTCCAGTATGAGGTAGCAGTGTTTATATGGGCTTGTCTCTGTGTCTTCTATTCTGTACCATTGGTCTACCTGTCTATTTTGGTGCCAATAGCATGCTGTTTTTGTTATTATTGCTCTGTAGTATAGTTTAAGGTCTGCTTCACTCTTTCTGCTTAAGATTGCTTTGGCTATTCCAGGTCTCTTAGTCTTCCAAAAGAATTTCATGATTGCTTTCTCTATTTCTATGAGGAACCTCATTGAGATTTTAATTGGAATTGCATTGAATCTGTATAGCACCTTTGGTTGAATGGTCATTTTAACAATATTAATTCTGCCTATCTAAGAACATGGGAGATCTTTCCATCTTCTAAGATACTTGTTAATTTCTTTCTTTAGGGTTCTGTAGTTTTCATTGTAGAGGTCTTTCAACTCTTTTGTTAGATTAATTCCCAAGTATTTTATTTTTGTTGTGGCTATTGTGAAAGGAGTGATTTTCCTAATTTCTCTCTCAGAGTATTCATCACTTATGAATAGAAATGCATTAGATTTATGTGTATGGATTTTATATCCTGCTACTTTGCTGAATTCGTTTATTAGTTCTAGAAGTTTTCTAGTAGAGTTTTTTGGATCCTCTAAATATAGAATCATGTCATCAGCAAATAGTGGTAGCTTGAGTTCTTCTTTTCCTATTCATATCCCTTTAATTTCTTTGGTCTACCTAATTGCTCTGGTTAGTGTTTCAAGGATGATGTTGAATATGGAACAGTTTTTGAATTAGCAATGCAAGTAAAATTATTATAGACCAAGAGTTGTCGTGTAACATAAATCCAATACATTAAGTGTTAGTGTTTTACTAATTTTTCTTAAATATAAACTTTCCTCTTCAAGCTGTATGCTGCTAACATGGTAAGTACTGTTTAAAACAGAAAAAACTGTTAGTTTTTATTGCTATTTCTTTTTTAATTGATTTTTTTAAAAACAGCTTTCTTTTCAATTGAAAGGAAAAGTTGTAGATATAATTTTGCTCTGTCCTTGTACTGTTAGATGCAATGACATTATGGGGCAACATAGTCATGGTTATAAGCATGGACGTTGGAGTCATACTACTAGAGTTCAAATCCTGTCCCTGCTGGTCTCTAGCTATGTGTGTTGGGCAAATCAATTAGCCAACCATGGCTTTGATCTTGAAGGCAGAAGTGAGGATTAAATGAGGTAATAGTTTAAAATGTTTGAATAATGTTGACAAGTAGTAAGCTGTATACTTTTTGATAAACTAGAAGAAAAGTGTACCCTACACTTTCCTCTTCTTGTTATCTTGACCTTGACAAAGGTAAATCAATATCAATATCAATATCAAACATTACTTCAAGTCAAGGAAAGGATGAGGGCAGGAGAGAAACCAGGAGAGACACTGCCTCTGCTACTCTTGCTGTAGTTCGGTGGAGGGATGCACAGGATGATGTTGTCTTATAAATCCCAGGTCTCTCTGCCATCTGGGGAACCTACCTCCTCTAACCCACCGGAAAATTTCTCTGGATTTTGCCTGTATAAGCAGCAGGTCCCACAAAAAGCTTGAGGTGATGGAGGCAATCAACTCAATTTGCCACTCCTTAAGAAAGGCCCTGGGAGGGGAAACAACAGCAAAATCATGACAAGTCAAATAGATTGTTTTATTAAAAACAGTGTAAATTCTGTCTCCTCATATTCTGCTTAATGGAATCTTCAACCACTTCCCATTTCATGGAATCCTTGTTCCAAACCAATTAACTTGCTCTGTTTATTGAACCTCAAATCTGTATGCAAACTATGAATATTTGTAAATAGCAAATGATGAGGCTGGATTTCTTTCCATTACTTTGGACTCCCAGGAAAACAAGAAACAATTTAACACAACTCAGCATTCATTTTTCCCAGGATTCTTTTTGATACCACACCACAAGTGAAACAGAATACCACTCAGACGTGAGGACATTTTTCTCCAAAGTGTTGTCATTAGTCTTCACAAACAACTCTGCAGTTCATGCCAGGGAGACCACAAATGGTGGAATTAAATGGAAACTCAGGCAACTGTGTGCAATGATACAAATGGCATAATGAATCCTTAGGGCCATTATACAATTGTCTGCTTTCATAGAAAGTTTTAACTGTCTATTTTTGTGGAGAAGATTTAGTAACATAAAGTACTAATACAAAATGAAGTCTGTGCTGGAGACAATTCAGGCAAAATGCCTCCAAGCCCAACTCTTATGAAAGACTCAAAATCAACATGGGTTGTATTTGTCTCATAGTGTTTCATTTTCAATCTTTTTTTGGTACATTCATTTGTTCATTATTTATTCAACATAGCACCTTACTCATGCTATCTACTCTTCTAGGGACTGGGGATACTGTGGAAGCCAAGGCATGGCTTCCATGGCAAAGACTGGTATTGGGAGAGCTCTTGGTGCAGTTGAAGAACAGCAAGAAGGGAATGTGATTAAAGGAATGAGTGTGCATGGGTGTCCAGGAGCAGGCGTGGTGACCAATGGCTGGGCATGGTCTGTGTGAATGTATGTTTCTGGAAGGTTCTGAGCACTGGGATGAAATCAGATGATTTGTTATTTCAATGACTCACTAGTTGCTATGTGAAGAATAGAATGCAGAAGCACAGAGGAGAAGCAGAAATGAGTTGGGAACTACTAAACAGTTTGTGCAGCAATACCAGATCAGAAGGGGGACATAGGAATATTGAGGTATATGTACATCCCTCTCTGGGGCTGTTTTTAGAATATTCCTCATGTGCCCTTAAATATGATTATGTATATATCTCCATTGGTGTGTTCCTTCTAAATGGATAGTATTATTTTAAACATCAAAAGACAGGAAACTCATAAATGGAGGAATTGCTGATTAAATTCTGACAAGTCCATACTATGGATTATTATTCAATCATTTAAAAAATGAAGTAAATTAAAACTAGGGAGGATAGCCAAAATATACTCTTAAGTAAGAGAAAAAATATATCTATGTATGAATGTATGCATGTATGTATATATGCATATGGTCTCAATATTGAAAATAAAAATTTCCAACTTCTATGTTAGTATGTATATATATCAAATTGTACATATGCACAAGCATATGTGATTCAGTGCTTATATATAGGATTATATGAATATGGACAAAGGTACATAAATAAGCACACAAGTAGTTAACAGATTGGTAACATTGGATACTTAGGTTGAATATTAAAGTAGAACATATGAACACTGAAGTAAGAAAGGATACAACACAGTAGAATCCAGGTGAGATAAACCTAGTGTGAGACAAAGAAGAGGATCTAGAATGGTACAAGTATTAGTCCCTTGGGCACAATAATTGAGCATTATTATCAGTTCCTCGGGAGGAGGAACTGGAATTGGAAACCAAACCCACTGTGTATCTTTTGCATGTAGTTTATATAATTGTGTTTGGTAAAGTACAAAAAATTCTCAGTTAAAAATGTTTGGGGCATAAATCAGTCTAAGAAAAGATTTAATTCATAAGTTTTTGCATGTATAACGTATGACATAAATGTACTCCTGAGCATTTTAAAGATTAAAATGAGCAGGCACTGACTTCTGAATAGTGTGTATGTTTTGAACCAAGTTGAACAATCAAGAGATGCAGAGGCTCTTAAGGAAAGCCCTTACTTACCCACTTTGTCTGGGGTCTGCTCAAGAGAGATCTGGCCACGCTAGGCTCAGATATCTTAAGCCAACATCATATACCTTATATTTGGGGACAAATTCTCCAATATTTTTCACCTTCAGTTAGCACTCTTCCCTGAAACCTGTATTTAAGCAAGAACATCTGGTCTCTGAAGTAACATTTGGTAATTAAAGCAATGCCTGTATTTGAACCTCCGTCACTGTGACGACAACTAGATTCAAAGGAATTCTGGGAAGAGGAGTGGTTTCTTCACCTTCTGAACTCTTGCATGCGACCATCATTGAGAGTCGTGTCATTCTGGCTAGGATAGTTGGCCTGCATAGTTCCCCATGTTGAACATTTGGCGGGTTAGCTCACTAGTGACCAAATGGTCCTTTTAACAAACTCTGTTGATCATTGGGCTGTATTTCTTCATCTGCTTTGACTTTTAAACTGATTATTTGTAAGTAGTATCTCTTGGGAGATGGAGGAAAAGGAAGAAGTGTTTTTTTTTTTTTTTTTTTTTTTTACCTTTTGGAAAGGCTGTTCATTCAGCTTTAAAGAAATTGCCAGAAAACTCCATTGTTTACAAATTTTTCTATTGTGTTCTGTTTATTTGCCAAGAAAAATCTTGCACCATACCAACTTGTGTTAGTAAAACAAATGTCTCCTTTCACAACACAGCTCAGTGTATTTGTATATTTACATGAGTTTTCCAGCACTGATTTGGGAGGAAAGTTTCAGCTACACTTGCACATGTTTTGTTTTCCCTTGTGTGTAAGCTTTGACCTCCCAAATCAGCTCCCAGCCGAACCCACAGGCCATGGATTAGTTGGAGGCATTTTGCTAAGCCTTTAGTTAGACAGAATCTTGCTGGATTCCTTGAAATAAATAGGGTGTTTCTCAGAGTTTGAGCTACTTTGCATATCTGGGGGGAATTATGAGTAAAGAAATGACGGAATCCTATACCCCCATGTCTCCCACCTTGCTAGGATTATCAAAAAGTTCCTGACACTTAGTTGGCCATTATTTCTTTTGTGGATGGTAACAAATAGCAACTTGTAACAGATTCACAAATATGGCGTTAGCCTGTTTAGCTTGTCTGGACTGGAGTCTGACTTGTGCCTTCTAAGCTCAATTAACTATATTCCTTACAATTTCATGGTTAGTCAATAAATAGTGTCAGAAAAAATTTTCAGAAGTTTCAAATGATTTAAAGTTTATATGTCAAATTTCTCCAGGGGTTGAAAGAAATTTCAATAGCCTCACACTAAACATTTTATAGCCAACCGCTTGTTATTAGGGTGATCCTGGACAAATGAATACTGCTCTTTTACTTTTCTCCTTTGTAAAAGGAGGGTAATAATTTCAATTTCATAAGCCTGTTATTAGGACCAAATAAAACAATATAGCAAAACACCTAGAATAGTACTAGTACTAGGTATCGCAGGTTTCTGTGGATAGGAACTGCTGCTATTATTATGGGTGGTATCATTAACTTTGGCTAGGATGATGTTGGTAATTTCTTTGGAGGCAAGAGATAGGTGAATGAATCTGGATAAAAGTGAGAATGCACACAGGTAGGTTGTTATTCTGGTCCTTGATACACCAAAGAGGCCCCTGGAAATGAAATCGAGAGGCTCTGGAGGCATGCATCAATACTTAACTGCCCAATGACCATGTTGTTTCATTCATAGCTAGAAGAATTTATTTTGGGTAGATATATTCTAACTTTGGGCTGGAAGCAATCTTGAAAATGTTTTGGAAATCTCAGTTCTACACTGTGAAATAAAGCACTACATTTCCAAGGACACCAGTCCACATGTTGACTTTTACTGTAACATGACCACATCTCACCATACGAGTGCCAAGAAAAAGACCAGTACAAACCATCTATGCCTTAAGACGAAATTTTAGCATTAGTCTAAAATGTTGCCAGTGTTTTGGCTAGTGTAGAAAGGTCCGTAATTCTTTCCCTGTGTTGTTGTCTTTGAAGGATAGAGAAGTATAAAATAACTTCAAGAGGCATTTATGCCTTGTTAATTTATTAGTTAATTAATAATAATAATTTGCAACACACCTTTACATGATAAAGAAATTAACATAAATTTTATGTACTGAATTTTGTCTACCTCTCATTTTTCTTCCCTTTAATTTGACTTTTTTCTGTCTTGCAGAATTATAAAGTTATTGTATCGTGCAGAATTATAAGCTTCTTTTGAAGCTGCCTTAAATCCTTTCTGGAATAAGTCATACTACCAACAAACAAATAAAAAATAAATATTCATTTGTAATAATTGGACCACCCTGTTGAAATATGCTGGTAGTTTTTCTCCTTGAAAGGGCAATGGCATTGTTGTTATTTCATCATTCTCCCTTCCTTTCTTTGAAACTATTATCCTGTGGCTTTGAAAATTCTCATGGAGGAACAAATAGTCCATTTGCTTCTAGAATTGCCAGCAACCATAAAGGAATTGTATCAGAGGTAGCTTGTTAAAGGAGCAAAATGAAACTTCCTTTTTTCTGGCTTTGGTGAAGCATACAGGCTGAGGTCTAGGTCATATCTTACATGCTATTTCATTAGTCAGTGAATTGGCTGTTGGGCAAGTTCTTTATCCTTCCATGAATGATGCTGCAGCTCATCATCTCAAACTGGAAGCAGGCCCTTGCCAGAACATGGAATGGGTCACCAAATGATGAAAACAACACACTAACTTGGCAGATTTCAACAAATGGCAGGAACTACAATGCGTTCCCCTGACCCTGCTACCTTATTAACTATTTTAACATTCACTTGGACTCAATAACAGAAAAGGAAAAAAGATTTAAGCACCAGACGGTGGGGTTGTAGAATGAAAATGGAAATTGCAGAAGCCTCTTAGTTCATCTGCCAAACACCTGTAGAGATGCATTGCAATTGTGTGTCTGGGTTAGGTAGAAACTGGCTGGTTTCTGACAATGGTCTTTCGGACGGATGTCACTGAGTCAGGGAGATGCACAAGGGGCTAATGCTCATTTCCTATGAAAGGAACTGAGGATGTCAAAGTGAATTGAAGTAGATAGAATCTGGGCAGGCATCTGGTGCTTTGGCTTACACTTCAGGGAAATGTTGTGTCTAGTGATTGCCCACAATTACAAAAAGTGAGGGGAAGGGGGCCTGTTTGACAACAATTTGATTTCAATAAATTTTACTGTTGAATTAACATCAGAATGTGGGTTTTCTTTTAAAAAGTTCTCAGTAACAGTCAAGTATTCACTGAATTCATTATTCTACAGACATCTGCATTTGAAAAATACTTAAAATTCTTCTCATATCAATGGATTTAAATGTTATTCGCTAGTAATTCTTAGGGTCTTTGAAGCTTTCAGCTAAAGTTTTGGTTTATGACTCAGTGTTACCTTATGTTATTAAGTATGTGTTGCCATTTTTCATGTCAGGAAAGCTCTTCAGCTACAGAAACTATTTGTAACAATATGGTATGCATTCCTTCAAGAGAACAATTATTTTAATGTGCCTTGTTCTACTAAACTTGTTTATTGTATTCATTTTAGCATTTTCATTTGAATTGTCATGACAGAGGAAATAATTTATCTAGTATTAATGTTGAAATGAAATATCAACATACTCATTTATTTTGGATTTTCTTGTATTTCTCTCCAAATGAAATCTACCCTCTTTTTATGCAAAATGATAAATACTTAAACAAAATTTAAAATAGAATTGTAGGTATTGACCTTAAAAATTCTCACGTTGTAGCAAAATATTCCTTCTGGATTTGGAGGGTTATTTTTGATAAAACATTTTTTTTTTGGTATGAGTTTTTTTATTTTTTATTTTTACAGGCTGCATTTTAATTCCTTGTACACAAATGGGGTTTCTATGGTTGTGCATGATGTAGAATCATACCATTTGTATAATCATACATGTACATAGGGTAATGATGTCTATCTCATTCCACCATCATTCATACCCTGCCCTCTCCTCCCTCTCATTTCCCTCTACATAACCTAAAGTTCCTCCATTCTTCTCTTACCCCCCACCCCCTCACCCTCATTATGTATCATCATCCACTTATCAGGGAAAACATTTGGCTTTTGTTTTTTTGGGATTGGCTTATTTCACTTAGCATGATATTCTCCACTTCTATCCATTTATCTACAAATGCCACAATATTATTCTTCTTTATGGCTGAATCATATTCCATTGTGTATATATATATATACTACAGTTTATCCATTCATCTGTTGAAGGGCATCTAGGATGGTTCCACAATCTAGCTATTGTGAATTAAGCTGCTATAAACATTGATGTGGTTGTGTTACTGTACTATGCTGATTTAAGTCCTTTAAACGGAGGAATGGGATAAGTGGGTCAAAATGTGGGTCCATTCCACGTTTTCTGAGGAATCTCCATACTGCTTTCCAGAGTGGCTGTACCAATTTGCAACTTCACCATCAATGTAAAAGTGTGCCTTTTTCCCCACAGCCACGCCAACACCTATCAATAAAACATTTATTAGAAAAGTTTTAGCAAACCTCAGTAAAGTATTCCTTAATTTCTGAGTCACCTTTTAATTTATCAATTACTTGGAGATACTAATGAACTTTTTTTCTTCTTTCAGAGTGCTCCCTAAACCCAATATAAACTGTAAACCTTTTAAATACCTGCAAAGTCAGACTGCAGGGAAATCAAAGTCAGGGATCCTTTTTATCAGTGAGAATGGTGATGTTAATGTGTTACATTAACTTATCTATGTGTGATAATACTACAGTAATTTAACAATCTCTGTAGTTTCATTTTATGTGGGGAGATTTAATTCTTTGTCTTGTTTCCCTAACTATGACTGTAGTTTGGTATTGCTGATACCACCATCTATTCTTTTTGTCACCCTGACTTCCTCAGTGGGGATGGAGAAAGGATTTTACAAATAAAAGTATTTTATAGATTACATGTTTACCTCTTAGTCTGATCCTTATGTTTACTCCTACTTCCCTCCAAAGTTACAAATCTGTGTGCTTGAGAAGGTAACACGTGAAAAAGCAATAAAGTCTCTTCATATTTTGCTTTTGTATTGTTCATCTCATAGCATTTCTTTTGGTCTGTTTAGGACTTAAGTTGTGGGAACATTAAAATCTCCACAAATTCTGTAGGTGATGGAAGTATTTAAATAAAACTGTTGCAATTTGGGGGTTTGATATTTATACCACTCCATGAATATCGCTTTTACTATATATTTAAACAATGTATTAAGGATGAGTGAACTGACCTACACAGTGTCAACTTGATACAAACCAGAGGCAGACAGAACGAGGGGCCCAAGCCCCTTCATCTTTCACTAGAATATTGTGCTATGTGTAAAAGCCCTGCATATTTCACTATTTGCATAGCAAGCGACCAATGGTGAACCTTGAGAGAGAGAGAGATGATTTAGAGATGCTGTGCAGAGGTATTACTAAAACTTAAAATAAAAACCTAGGTCTTAAACATTGAGGAATTTCATCTTTGATGTTGAGATTGGAATGAAGAAAAGTGTGGAAGAATATAGCAAGATTTAAAAACTGTCTTAAAGTACCTATAAAGGTGAAATATTTGATGATTATGTAATGCCAATTCCCTGCAAGGAGTAACATTTTTCTTGTGAGAACTACACTTTATAACGCAACAACAATGAAAACTCAACTCTGAAAAGCTTATTTCTACTCATGTGGCTGTGTAAGCTCCTGGAATCATTAAAATGCCTCAACTTTACAAAGTGGTAGAATTGTTTGCCAAAAAATATAGTTTTCGGTCAACTCTCTTCTCAAATTACTTTAACTGTGACACTTATTTGAAGGGATGAGCTGGGTCCTGTTTTTCTGCTTTATGTGGAAACTATTCTAAGCTTCTCATTATTTCTTCAGTGAGTTGAGGGATTAGTTGATAAATTCCACTGTGTGTTCTGGGCATCTGAATGCAGTGGTCAAAGTGTTAGATCAGGAGGAAGTAGGGCCAGAAGAAGGCACAGTTAGATCGGAGTGACATGAGAGTTTTGAGGATAAGTTGGAGGTGAGAGCCTCAGAGGATAGGGCAAACTTTTTTTTTTTTTTTTTTTTTTTAATTTTAGAATGTAGTTTTGTGTGGACATTGAGAGATTCAAAGTGAGCAGGGGTTATAGGCAACTCCATGGCTGGAGTATACAGAATTCAGTGTCTGAAGTAGCCTGATGGACTGGAGAAAGCAGATTCATATTTAGGGATTCCAGATGGGGTTTAGAACAGAGCTTAGGTGGGGCAGGTGAGTACAGCCAGTACATTAGCCAGTACAGGAGAAAGGAGCCAGAAAGTGAACAAAAGTCTGTCAAATCCTGAACAGTTAAGAGGGTTCATGAAATTGCACATGGATATCAGAACAGGGATAAATCTCTTCTAAATTGTTAAAAAACAGTGGCTTTTTTTTGTGTGTGTGTAAACTTGATTAAAGTCTCTGTTGGGCTTTTGTAATTTTTTTCCTATACAAGAGAAAAGAGGAGTAGAGGAGACGAATTGCTGCAATTTGTCCCAGAGAAATTTGCAACCAAATCAGAGTGGGAGGTGCCTTCAAGGAGAATGGACTTGTCACTCAGGACTCATCTTCTGGTGTTGACCTCTCATTTTGTCTGGACTTCTCTGGAGTTGAATTCCTCCTTTTTTTGCATGATCCTCTGTTGGTGGCTTATGATAGGTTTCAAAAGGTAGAAAACCAACAAAAAGGCACAGAAGATGGATTTAATTCTGAGTGATCTTGATAAGCCTTACTGCCATGTACTTGTTGAAAAATAAAAAAGATCTTTGACATAGGAATAGAGTTGGTGAGTTGAGAAATGGTCTTCTAGAAAGATCTCTGCCTTCTACTCCATTGAGAACTATGTTTTATTCAAAAGTGATGCTTGGCCTGGTCAATGGAAATTTGTTTTTCTTCCTTCAATATAGAAATTAATGTAGAAGGAATCTTTTTTACTCTTATATAATGAGTGATGGAGGTATCAAATAAGGGTACAAAAGCATAGTTTTGGTAGAGAAAACTGGTTCAAGAATAAAGATTCATGAGGTCATTTGGTCGTTTGGTAAGGTCCTAACTCCCAATGTGATATTAGGATGTAAGACCTCTGGGTGGTGATTAGGTCATGAGGGAGGAGCCATCATGATGAGATTAGTCCTGTTATGAGTTTCTGGAGAACTTCCTGGTTCCCTCCCCTCTGTAAGCACTTGGTAAGAAGATGGTCATCTTTGAACCAGAAAGCTGGTCCTCACCAGACATTGGATCTGCCAGTACCTTGATCTTGAACTTTTTAGCTGAGAAGTAAATTTATGTTGTTCATAAGTCACCAAGTCTATGGTCTTCTGTTATATGAGACTGATTGGACTAAGATAACGGAATAGACTTATGTGGAATAAAGTTGTAGCAAGAGGATCAGGAGTTGTTTTGACATTATCATCCTAGGAAGTGTTATGGTTTAGATATGAGATGTCCCTCAAAAGTTCATGTGTAACAATAGCTAGATTGTGGAACCAACCTGGATGTCCTTCAATAGATGAATGGATAAAGAAACTATGGTATATATACACAATGGAATATTAGTCATAAAGAAGAATAAAATTATGGCATTTGCAGGTAAATGGATGATGTTGGAGACTGTTATGCTAAGTGAGATTAGCCAATCCCAAAAATCCAAAGGCCGAATGGTCTCTCTGATAAGTGAATGATGATGCATAATGCGGGGTGGAAGGGTGGCAAGAATGGAGGAAGGATAGAGAACATAGAGGGAAGGGAGGGGTGGGGTCAGGGTGGGGGGTAAGAATAATAACAGAATGTGTGACAGACATCATTGCCCTGTGTATATGTATGAATGCACAGATGGTGTGACTCTACTTTGTGTACAACCAGAGAAACAATAGCTGTACTCCATTTGTGTTCAATGGATCAAAATTAAATAAATTAAAATAAAAGTTCATGTGTAAGACAATGCAAGAAAGTTTGGAGGTGAAATAATTGGGTTATGAAACTTTAACATAATCAGTGAATTAATCTCCTGATATGGATGAACTGGGTGATAACTGTAGGCAGGTGGGGAATGACTGGAGGATGTGCGTCACTAGGGACATGCCTTTGGGGTTTATATTTTGTCCCTGGTGAGTGGAGCCCTCTCTGTTTCCTTGTTGTCATGTCCTGAGCTGCTTTCCTCCTCTATGTCCTTCTACCATGATGTTCTACCTCACTTTGGGTTCAAAGCTACAGAGCCAGCTAATTATGGACTGAATCTCTGAAACTGTGAGCTCCAAACAAATTCTTCCTCCTCTAAAATTGTTCTTGTCGGATCTTTTGATCACAGTGATGAAAAGCTGTCTAAAAGAGGAAGTATTTCAGATACTAAGGTAGTGTATCATGCTCGTACTGATGTATGGTAGGCTTTGGAATACTATTAGTAAATTCCAGAAGATTAGGGAGATCCTTTGGGGGAGTAAAGTGAAAGTCTTGGTCGGAAAGATCTCTGTTAGAAAGCATTACGTTTAATGAAAATGAATTCAGAACCATTTAATTTTTTGAAAATATGCTTTAAAAACATGGTTAGTGATGATCTTCCAAAAAAATAAATCGTGTGGGAAAGTATTTGACATTTTAAAATAAATGATTTCACTGGGACATGACAATGCTTTATTACTATATAGCAGCAAACACAATACCTGGAGGCCTAGATTTTCTGTTCAGAATCATTCACTTTCTAACACAAGGCATTAGCTGAACTCTTAAAAGTATTTTATTTCACATATTTATCTTATTAATCTTAGATGTTCCTTTATTTTCTTCTATTGTTTCTTCTAGATCTGGTATTTTTCATGAGTCAGCAGTTACATTAAGTATCTAAAAAGGTATCTTCTTTATATCTATCTTTGGATAGTTCAATGTTTCTTTCTTATTTGAATTTCTTCTCTTGACCCTGAATGCTATGATTGTTATATTTCATTTGCATGTATAGCATTATTTGAATGATGATCTCTTGGTCTAGAAAGTCAAGATGTAATTTATATTTTTGTGTTATCATTTCTGATAACATGTTGGCCTTGTTGGGAAAAAAAATGATCATGGGTTACTTGAGGCTTATTTCACGGATGTGAACTAGCTGACATCTAATTCAGGGTCCTGTCAGTAATGCCTTATCTGTATGTCTATTTTAATGTTTTAAAATTTTGTCTGGAATCTTTAATTTTTACACTTTATTTGTTTTTTTAAAATGATCCAACGTGGACAAAGTGTCTGATATTATCAGACCCAAAACATCGACAGTCCTATTGGAAAAGGTATAAGATCAAATAGAAAAACAGGCCTCATAGTGTGTTAGAAAAATGTATACAAGAATAAGGATAATATGAGAAAAGGGACTTAACAAGAAGCTAAAATAAAAACACAGGACCTGGAGAAACAGTATAATAGCAATGGGCATCTCATGATATAATGTAAATACTGTCTCGCTCTTACAAGGTTTTGACCAGAGAATTATAATATATGAACCTCCCAAATTGACTTTAAGATTATTAAGATTTGCCACCCAAGAAGATCTCTGTATATTCTTCCTAAATAACTCCAACCTACTCCCTATCTTAAAACAACAATATAAAGAAGTATTTGGAATAACTGGCATACTTATGCCTAAGGTAGGTGGTTCTGTATAACCTTTCCCCTAAAATTACAAGAAGGAATCTGAATCAAGTCAAATGACATAAAACAAGAAGAGAGGAGGTAATTTTTATAGAAATATACGAACCCAACCTTACATGATTGGGAGATCCTCGGATACTGGAGACCTGTTGCTTCTCCTACTGACTGGTCAGAAAATCATTAACTGAATATAGTCATAGGTCATTGATAGTATATATATATAATATAGGTATATCATATATTAGTATATTATTCTTTAATTAGAATAATAGGTGAGACCATATATATATTTTTATTTTATATATTTAAAAATATACAGAATATTCCCTCCTGAAAGAAACCACAGTGTAATAAAAGGCAGAAGTCCATTCTCTTGGAGGCTCCTCTGGATTGACTGAGACTGGAACAGTTTAGGAAGTGTAGTGGTTTGGGCCTGCCCTTAGTGTGGATGAGAAGATGGATTCTACAATAACCTGGATATTCATCCTGATATTCAAAAGCAGATATGCTTTCAAAATGTCAACATTGGGTTCCATATCACATTGATTTGATTCATTATAGTGGCACTGTCTATATCATTGTTACACCTCTAGATATGATCTTTGAAAGATTCTGGGGTCTACTTTAAATTATTTGATTTCTTTTGTTGTTTTGAGCTTATAATGACATGGTTCGTGGTTTTACCATATTCACTCATGTTATTTCAGTGTTCATGGCATCAGGTCTGGACTTTTTTTTTATTCATTCTAATTAGTTATACATGACTGGACTTCTACTTGGAACAAAACTTCTTAATCACCTTTATCCTCAAACTAAAAGGTGGTAACAGACTAGGAGATGAGGAGTTGCATATCATTGACCAAGTCTCCACACAGCACATGTGGGGAAAACCCCCAGGAGGGAAACCCAGTACTTCAGCTCTATAAATACTGTTTTAGAAACTAGTAGAAAGTTCTTCCCTCTCTTCTACTGCGCCTGAAATTAAATTTATGGAATACATAGAGAAAGTGGGAATCCCACAGAATTTCATCTTGGCAACGGGGGATCACTCAGGCCACTGAGGTGGGGAGCAAGGAATTTTCCAGTTCCTCAAACTCTGATTTGATGGAGTCTGGACAATCTCCAGTGGTCCCACTTCAGCTCTTCAGGAGAACACTTTCCGGTCATTTGGTGGTGCTTCACTTTCCATACCTTTTGTGTGAGTGGCCATTAGTTCTGTTCTTGGCCTCATTACTATCCCCAAATTGAGAAAGAAAATAAAAGTTCCTTTGTTCCTAAAGAAAAATGTTCCTGGACTGGGATTGTAGCTCCATGGAAGAGCACTTGCCCAGCATGTGTGAGGCACTGGGTTGGATCCTTATCCCCACATATAAATAAATAAATAAATAAATAAATAAATAAAATAAAGGTATTAAAAGAACAAAAATTTCCTTTTTCCTTCTCTTTAGTTCTTAGTTATATCACTAGCTACCTTTAGATCCCTAACACAATTTCTGGAATGGTGGATTATTGGGCCCTTTCTCAGAAACAAATAAAGCAGAACCCAGTTTCCATTTGGTTATTATTTCCTTGAATAGCAATTACTGCTCTTGACTGGCAACTTGAAAAGGAACTGTGTAGTAACAAGTGCCAAAACCCTAACGAGTTCCGTAATCTACTGTTTTCTTCACAGAAATGTATTCATTTGTACTTAACAAAACAAAACAAAGTAAAACAGAAAAACCCCTTGTCAAGGATTTTGTGAAAGTAAATCAAAAACTTTCACTGGTATCTTTAATAGTAATATCTACTACTTATGGAGTCACCTTTTTGTACTAGGAACTAAGTATTTTCCAGATATGCTTTCTAGCTCTCTTAATAATTATGGAAGTTAAGGTAATTTTATGCATACTTTATAAGTAAGAAAGTAGAGGTTTGGAAAGTCAGGTAACTGATGGAGCTGGTGTTCAAATTAGGATGCCACACTGATTTGTGAAACTCTTATACATAGAAAATAATTCAGAACTTTGAGTTGATACTGTGCTGAGATTACATCTATTAATCTGATGTTGTCTACTCCCACATCTGTGATTGTATCCTGGCAGTCTAAAAAAGTTTATGAATTTCCAAAATATCTTAATGTCTTAGCATTAAGTTAGATGGGAGAGGTGGAGAGAGAGAAGGGGGGAGAGAGAGGGAGAAAGAGAGAGAGAGAGAGAGAGAGAGAGAGAGAGAGAGAGAGAGAGAGATGTGGTGGAAAAGAGGACACTAGTAATGAATATTTTCCTGTCCGAACTCACAACTCACAACAAGGCAGATCCTTTCATTCTAGTTCAAGACTGAGGTACGTAAGGATCTGAAAGACTAAAACTTTCTAAAAGTTAGAAGTCCTTGGTGAGGAAAGAATTTACACCAAAGTCTATCTTTAAAGTTCAGGCTCTATCCTTTTCAGCCTGTGATAAATCATATATTTCAAAAAAAATCACATTATACTTAATTTTTTATCAGAATAACTTGAGAAGAATTTACATACATTATTCCCCTTTTATCTTTTAAAATATATGTTTATCCTAAGAAAAACGATATTCTCTTATCTAACAATAGCACAGACATTGGATTTCAAAATTTAACATTGAGGTGATATTTTAATCTTCAGTTCGTATTTCAGCTTTTTCCACTGCCCAATAACATCCTTTTCTTAGCATTTTCCCCTTTCAACACAGTATCCAGTCTAAAATCCATATTACATTTAGTTGCTATTATCCTTTAATCTCCTTTAATTTGAAACAGTTCTTAACATTTCCTTGCCTTTCAAAACACTGAGATTTCTTTTAAAAAAGAAAATGGGCCAAGTATTTTATGGAATAAAATGTCAATTAGTGTGAGTTTGTCTGAATATTTCCTCGTGATCAGGATCAAGTTGTGCATTCTCAGCCAGGCTATTATACAAGGATGTCATAGCTTTCTTGGGCGTTCAGAGATGGAAATGTGATGTTTGCTTTTCAAAAGTGATGTTAATTGGTCAAGGTGTTCTCTGGTTTCTCCACTGGATGTTTGCTTTTTTTCTGTTTTGCAACCAGTACGCAACCAATGGGGAGATGTTTTGAGGACATGTACATACCATGCCATTCATCAAACTTTGGTATCCACTGATGATTTTTGCTTGTCCCAGTTATTACTAGGAAAATTGCTAAATACTGATTTTTAAACTCCTCCATTCCCTTTACATATATCAACTGGAATTTTGTTGTAAAGAAAATTGATTTCTTCTGTCCTATTTATCTATTTGTTGTCAGTATTGACTCACGCATTCCTATTTATTTGATAGTTGGTAATTTACTTTTAGCCTTATTTCTTTTCATGCCAAAATCATCATGGAAGTCCCTTCAAAATGGTTCCTGTGTCCTTTAGATATGTTCCAATCATTTCTAAAAAGCTTTTTCTTATTTATTTATTTATTTATTTTTGAGCAACAAGGCATTTCAGGCTCATATAGTATTTTATTTGACAGTCCTGAAATCAGGCATTCCTCTTTTTTCTTTCAGTGGAGAATGGTACTTAGAAAACAAGACTGGGGCACTAGCTGTGTTCATCGCTACTAGGGTTAATTTTTTTTAAGACCTTTTCCTTCACAGTCAGGCCAACAAAATGTATGGTTAAGCTTTTGAAGTTTTGTCAGTTTGATGAAAAATTAGTATTTCTGTATAGTTTTGATTGGAATTTCTCTTATTAAGAGTGAACTGGGACACTTTTTCATATGCGTAAGGACCTTTAAAAATACCCTTTTTTTTTGTGGCTGAATTTTCTGTACAAGTCTTTTGCCCATTTTTATATTAGTTTTTCTTTCAATTTTTAAAAAAAGTTTTACAATACTCGGAACAACCAGCCCTTTCTGTTCTAACTTGTAATTTGCCATTTGCCTTTTGTCTTTGATTATGATATGCTGAAGTTTCAAAGTTACTAATATTTCTTTTATTACATATGGACTTGGAATCATCCTTAGACAGCTTTTCCCTTTAGCCAGATATGTTTCAGGTTAGAGAGGAATTCTCCCTGTTTTCTTCAAGTATTTGGATGGCTAATATCTTTTACTCTTAGATTTTAGATCTCTTTGGAGTTTATTCTTATGAATGCTGATAGGAATGGATCTAAGCTACTTTTATTCCAAATGGTTATCCAGTTGTCCCGACATTATATATTAGGGAGACCACCTTTTCCCAGTCATCTGAGGTACTACTTTTATCATAAACTATTTTCATAAGTAGTTGGGTTGGTTTTGGACTTCTCCTCTATTCCATCAGTATGTTTGGCTTCTCGTGTGCTAATACCATGTGGTTTTACTTACGAGTAGATCATATTCTAACCTCATCTTTTACAGATGAGGAAATAGAAACACAGAAGGTCAAGTGTCTTTTCCCAAACCAGGGAGTGGCAGGGCCAGGGCTGGAAACTGGTTTTTCCCATTTACGACACAATACTTTTCCTCCTACGCTGCATTGCTATCATCTCTCTTTTGCTGTCTTTGGCAAGACTGGAAAATCTAGTTATGGCGAAAAGATTGCTTTGTCAAGAGAAAAACAGCTACTGGATTATGCTCTTCTTGGAACAGACTTGCAGAAAGGGTCATGAAACAAATTCTTCATAGGCAGCATATAGAGGAAACCTCTGCCACATGGACCGTGCCTGGGAGTTTGACCTGGAAAGACAGGGTGAGCAGTAGAGGGGTCACATACAAGGAAGCTGAGAAGCAGAGGGGTTAAGTGATATGTCCAAGGTCACTCAGTGTGCTAGTGACAGAGCTGTGGTTTTAACACAGATGCCTCTGCAGCCCTCCCAGCCCTATGACAATGATTTATTGAACACTTTTTTGAACAACTGCTTCTTTTAAGCTGCTGTACATTTGTGTGTACATTAAAATTTGACCTTGTTATATCATGTCTGGCACAAGAAGTTATTGGTAGGCTGCCTATACTCTACTTAAGTTCCTGCTAAAGTTTTACCTAAAGAATGAAAAAATTGTTGGATGGGTTTGGAGAGACAATTCTTCTTATAAATAGTGCTAAAACTCCTTTTTTATATGGACCTGTCCAGCTAGAATCTAAACAACAAAGACATTTGATTTACTACAGGCATTAGATTGGAGTGTTAAGTGGCTGTTTTAATTTCAGAGTTTTTATAAAAGAGCTGCTCTCACCCTATAGTTGATTACAGTTTAAAAACAGAGACATATGATTTATTATAAACAGTGTTTTTGAAAACTAAACTTTTTTTTTGAAGAACTAAAAATATGTATTTCAAAAATTTTCAACTCGAGGGGATGTGGGACCTGACTCTTTTTTTTTTTCCTCCTTTGGAAATGGTATGTGATTGTTGAGTTTTAAATAGAGTCTGTCTTCCTCAGTGGCATCAAAGAATAATAAAGAGGAAACAGAAACTTCTGGATTCTGTGTTTGGGTTGAAGACAAGGCTCCAGGCAGCCAGCTAGGCAACCCGCAGCTTGCACTTGGTTTGACTGGTCTGCCCTTTGCTTTGTCACCTTTAAATATGCATCCAAGAATGGAAACATAACTGTTGAGAGCAACAGCAGAGATATACTCACACAATTAAAAAGTAAGCCCTCTAATTCTCACCATAAAATTGTGATGTCTGGTTTTAAAGAAAGCATGCAAAAAGTTTACAGAAAGGACACAATTTTTCATTTGGATAGGATGAACATGATGACTGCAGTTAATAACAATGTAACCTATTCTTGAGTGTCACTAAGAACATTCCAGTGTTCTCTCACATACACAAAAGGTATGTGAATTAACGCATATGTTAATTACATTGTCACTTCAAAATATATGCATATTTCAAAATATCATGTTGTACATAAGAAATTCATGCATTTTATTTTTTAATTAAAATAATACTAATAAAAGAATGGATCTAGTACAGACAGGAGTTCAGTAGACATTAGATAGGAGGTCAATCAGTATTAATTTCTTCTCCAATGTCATTTTACTTTTATTGCATGAGAAAATAGTTCTCTGTCTTCCTTTGTCTGACTCAAGTAGCTCCTCAGGGATAGGGGCTCCTCATTTACCTGGGCTTCTGCTCTTCCTGGGTCTGCAAACTAAACCCCTCTGCTGAATTCCAGGCTGCAGGGAGAATGGCTGAGGGACAACTCATAGTTATATGGGGCTACTCAGGAAGGTGGTGGAGTGGTAAGGGGGTGGGCAACTTGAGAGCCTCACCTTGCATTCTCTCAAGTCAGACTAGAGGAATATCATAACCAAGTACATAATAAACTTGGGACCCTAAAAAATAAAAAGAAAATGTATGCTTTACCCTTTTAGTAGAAAAACTCATGAGGACTTGGTTTGGAAATAGTTTGTGACACTGTCACAGATATGTATTAAGAATATTTTGTCCCCTTGCTCCTGGAAGATGAAATGATTTGAGATCTTTTTCTTGAGAAGCTGTTTTGAAGTTACATTTGTGTGTAAGGGTCTTTGCTGTTTAGAAAATTTTCTAAATGAAAAGCAAAAGTAATTCTGAGAAAGGTCTGCATAGGGGAAGAGCCCAATGGTGCCTTTCATTTACTAAGTGTCCAATTATTACACAAGTTTGAGCAACCTTCATTTCAAAGTCCAAAATCAAAACTTTTTGAGCAACAACATGACACTGAAAATGGAAAATTCTATACCTGACCTCATGGAATTGGGTTGTAGTCAAAATACAGGTGCCTTATTGTATGAAATTAATGTTGGGCTGGTTGAATTTTTTATCTTGTATATGGAAGTAGAATAAACAGTAAAAAAAAAAAAAAAGAAAA
>JAJEJO010049470.1:397020-602736 GCA_020662805.1 Glaucomys volans
AAAAGAAAAAGAAAAAAAATGGGTGGGGGGTGGTGGGAATCTCATGAAAACAGAAGGTAGAACAGTAGAGTAGAGGAAGGGGACCAGGGGATGACAGATGAGAGATCAAAGGAAAGTACTGGGGAATGAAATAGAGCAAACAAGGTTTATACTCATGTCTGAATATGTCACAGTGCACTCTACTGCCTGTATAAGTCTAATGCACTAATAAAGACATTCAAAATTGCCTTCAGGCATATATGAAGTATAAATGAATTTGATGCTTAGACTTGGGATCCATATCCAAGATATCATATTTGTACATGCAGATATGCTCAAATCTGAAAAGATCTGAAATCGGAAACATTCTGATTCTGTCTTTTGGATAAGAAATACTCAACTTGAATCCCATTATCCAAGGAGGTTCTCCTTTGTCCTCATTATGTCCTGAAAAGAGATTGCATCATCTCTAAAACTGGCACAAAATGAAAACAAAATACCTAAAAGCAAATTGTGACATCTCAGTGCTAAACTAAGGCTTAAAGAGCCTGAGACTGGAGAGATATTCCCTTTATGTCTCTCACCCTTGGTCTGTTATTCAAAGTCAAACAATGCAAATCTCCCTAAAATTTAAGAGTATGCTGAAACTAAAATGATTCTTCCTAGATTTTCTGATACATCCATTAAAGCATGAATTCTTTTTCTCTCTTAATCTCTTTAAGAGATTATTTGCTCTGCCCTTGCCCAGGATGATCTAAGCATATACTTGATTTACGTTATGGTTAATGTAGGAGAGGGTATGTTACAAACCTTCATGCATTTCCTTGGAATAAGTAGGGAATAACTTCAGCAGGAAAGGGGTTATTTTCCAGGTATTGTTGTGCTGTAATTAACCCAAATCTTGTTTGAGTCAATAGTTCTTGAGTAAATAGAGCAATAAAACAATTTTTTTTTTGCATCTTGTATACACTGGGCTGTTCTAAATGTTTTATGTGCATAATTTATAATATTTTCACACAGCTCCATAAAGTTTCACTTTTAGCCCCATTTTCAGAAGAAAGAGCAGGGAAAGAGACCTTAGGAAACTTGCTTGAGGTCACAGTCCAAGTGAGTAGCAAAGCTGGAATTTGAACTTCAGCAGGTGGCTTCAGGTCATTATGCTGCACTGCTACTCTACTCGAGAAGAACTAAGAATAAATAGCAAGCACTTTCACAGAGCTGGACCTGCTCTGAGTACTTTACTTATATTGCCACTTTTCACAAAAACTCTTGAGTTGTGCTCATTTTCTGTTCACTCTTTCGTACACTCCACCCTTCCTAACATTGTTCTGTAACTCAAGAGGTCTAGCTTTGGGACTGAATAGTTTGCCTTATGTTTTCTGGTTGTGTTTTTCCAATGTGAGTTCCCAGCATGAGACCAGAAGGTAGAAGCTCAGTGAGCTTATGATACTTACTACCCTGGATCCCTCACTCTGGGGGCACAGTGAGTTGACTGCCTCTCTCTCAAAGATCATAGCTCCTGTATTTGGTCTTTAGCAGTTACTCTCTTTGGATTCAGGTAACAGCTTTGCCTTGTCACTCATTAGGCCTTGAGGTGAGAATCAAAATCTTGTTGCTGTTACTACCTCAGGGGTACTCTGATGCCCTACTTAGAACTTTGTGAACAATCTTTTTATTAACTTTCCCCAAACACTCCTTGTGATAATATTTTCCTGCTGCTATCCAGACCAACTTAGGTAATTCTGTTATCTTCAGCATCCAAATTTGACTGAGAAGGCACAGGGAAGATAGGTTAAAGATTCAAGGCAATTGGTAGAGTTGGGATTAAAATCCCATTTTTAGACACTACACTATTCAGCCTAAGTGTATTTGGGCTTTCTACAAAAAGTTTGCAATTCAGGTGTTGTGAATCAAGGATAATTAATGAATAGCTAATTGTAATTGTACTGATATAAAGATTTATAGAATAAAAGTGAAATGGGGTAAATGAAATGTTATTCACTTATTTATCAAACATTTCTCAAAGATTTTCAATTGTCAAACACTTTGCTAGATTTTGGAGATACATCAACAAAACAGTATTGGTTTCAAGAAATTATGAATAATTCAAAGACCTACTTATTTGCTCTCAAGTATTTTGGATTTGATTAGCAAGAAGGGATATCTTACTCCAATTAGAGTGGATATTAACAAGAACACAAATAATAATAGATGTTATTGTGGATGTGGGGAAAAAGGCACACTTGTACATTGCTGGTGGAGTTGCAAATTGGTACAGCCACTCTGGAAAGCAGTGTGGAGATTCCTCAGAAAACTTGGAATGGACCCACATTTTGACCCACTTATCCCACTCCTCGGTTTGTACCCAAAGGACTTAAAATTAGTGTACTACAGTAACACAGCCACATCAATGTTTATAGCAGCTCAATTCACAATAGCTAGACTGTGGGACCAACCCAGATGCCCTTCAACAGGTGAATGGATAAAGAAGCTGTGGTATACACAATGGAATACTACTCAGCCATAAAGAAGAATAATATTATGGCATTTGCAGATAAATGGATGGAATTGGAGAATATCATGCTAAGTGAAATAAGCCAATCCCAAAAAACCAAAGGCCAAATGTTTTTCCTGATAAGTGGATGATGGTATATAATCAGGTTGTGTCAGTGGTGGGTAAGACAAGAATGGAGGAACTTTAGATTGTGTAGAGGGAAATGAGAGAGGGAGGAGGAGGGGGCATGAAAAGTGGTGGAATGAGACAGACATCATTACCTTATGTACATGTATGATTACATGAATGGTATGAATCTACATGGTGCACAACCATAGAACAAAAATTTGTACTCCATTTGTGTACAATGATTTAAAATGAAGTCTGTAAAAATTAAAGAAATAAATTGAAAAAAAAAAGAAAGTAAGCCTTGGTAACACCTGTGCTGTTGTTGTTCAATATATATATAACTTCAAATTTTTTTCTTCTGATTCATTGATGTTAATCAGTGGTAGGTTGTGGGTTTTCATAGGTAGCAGCACTTCTCTCAGGTATTTATACACATTTAAAATTGACACAATATAGTCAAGGTATGCAGTCTAAGGAAAAATCATATGACTCTTTTTTAATGCTAGTGCTAATTCCAATTAATATATATTAAAATCATCTCCCCTTCTAATTGAAATAGTTTCATTAGGGGAATCATTCCACTATGAGCCTTTAGAGAGAAAACCTGCCTGGACTGGAAATGATTTTCCTGAATTCTGATGCTGACTTTGCCTGTAATTGGTGATATCTGGCTTAAATAGCCTAATAATTCTGGGCTTCAGTTTTCTCACATGTGTAATAATGGAGCTGAGTTAGGTGCTCTTTCAACACTAAAGTTCTATGATTATTTGATCAAATTCTATTGTTTTTAATCCCACCCCCCAACATCAGGAGATACGAGAAAAAGGGAAGGTATGAATCTTGAAGAACAACTATATTTGGTACAGAGTTGGAATGATGTATAGGCCTCTTGATGCCTGTTCTCTGACCAAAGTCCCAGAAAAGAATGTGTTTAATTAGGGCTGTTATAAAAAATAGACCCAAATGTATAGTAGATCAAGATAATAAAAATTTATTTACTTATGAGTGTCTCCCCTTTACTCAGATTGATCAAGGCTTTGCCATTTTCAACATGTGATTGTCCAGGTCATTGTGTTTCTCTCCATTGCCAAGAACCAAAAAGACAAAAAGAACATAGAGGAACATACTCAAAGTTCATATGGGTGTCATGTGGAAATGGCACATATCACTTCCATTCATGTTTCTTTTACTGGAACTCAATACATGAGCCAATCTAAATGCAAAGAAAGCTACAAAATACAGTATAGTTGTGCACTCAGGAAAAAGAGAAGCACATGCATGTTACTGAGCCATTAATAGCCTTTGCTTTAGAATGGAAGTGATATGAGCAAGGGAAATTTCCTTACCCTCAGGGAAATTGCTTCATTCTTTACAGGTGGTCAGGCAGTCTCATTTTGTCATTTTGTCATATTTTAATAACTTGCATTTATGAATCATCTTTCCATCAGCTCTTTAGTTTCCCTTTGCAACTTTGTTTCTCTTGAAACTTATCAGTTACTTTGAATGAAATAAGAGAGTACCACCTGGGCAGGAAGAAAAAGTATTTTTTTCTGTATGTGATCTTGAGGAAACCATTCAAAGAGGAAGAAGAGCTAAGGAAAAACAAGTATTAAAAAAGGAAGAAGGAACAAGAAAAATTTTTAAAAGGATGAGAATGGAAGATCTGGAAGGAGCAGGGGCTTTGGAGTGCCATTCCTTCAGGAGAATTGAGTCAAGGGTCACAAGATGAAGACCACAGCGGGATGTGCTGCCTTCGGGGGAATTCTGGCAAAGGAGACCACAAATCGCAGCTTTTGTGGTTTTCTTCTTTCTTGTTAGAAAATAAATACAGCCACAGGCATATCAATGGTGTCTTTTCTTCCCTCCGTTTTCCTCTCCTCCCTAGCAACCACAAAATACTGCAAATACCTTGAGATAGCATGTTTTTGAACCCAAAGCACGATTTATGAATCCCCTTTGCTGTAAACTGACTTGCACAATGGGGGAAAGAAAAAAGGTGAAGGCAAGGAAAAACCCCCCACATTTTAGGGGTTTACAATTTTAAGGTTTAGGTTCTGGGATAGTCCAAGAGCGTCAGTGAAATTTGTCTTATTGTAATAACATCTTTGAAAATATAAGCAGATCCAAGATTGCAGACTAGAGTGAGGCTGCATTCCTCGTGGCTCTGTAACTCAGGATTCAAGCAGAGGAAATACTTTTTTTCTTTTTATTTTGATTCATTGTACACAAACGGAGTACAATTATCATTTTTCTGGTTGTACACGAAGTAGAATCATACCATTTGCATATTCATACATGCACATAAGGTAATGATGTTTGTCTCATTCTATTATCTTTCCTTCTCCACTCCCTCCCCACCCCTCATTTCATTCTACACAATCCATTCTTTTTCCATTCTTCCTTTACTCCCCCCCCCACTCCATTATGTATCATCAACCACTTGTCAGAGAAATCATTCCGACTTTGGTTTTTGGGATTGGCTTATTTCACTTAGCATGATATTCTCTAACTCCATCCATTTACTTGCAAATGTCATAATTTTATTATTCTTTATGGCTGAATAATATTCCATTGTGTGTATATACCACAGTTTCTTTTTTGGAGTCAGTTATCGCTGCCCACTGATCCCCTGCTGTTTACCCCATTCATCTGCCATGATCACCCACTGTCTGCCAGCATATTGCCTGCCTTTTGAGTGCAGGTCGCTCACTGATTGCCACCTATCATCCACCATTTGCCCATCTGCCTGCCTCTTGCCTGCCCATCACCAACCTTTCATCTACCCTTGCCCACCCCCCAATGTCCACCCGCTGATCCTCTGCCTTTAGATTGCAGACCAACCGCAGACCACCAGCAGATCGCGTGCTGCCTGCTGTTGCCTGGAAGTCCATTGTCACAGTACCTGCAGGTTTGGTTGCATGTGGTTGCCACCATCTTGGGACAACAGCCAGGGCCTACAGATTTGCCACCATCTCAGGGTATGGCCACTTTGGTCTGGGGACTCAGGCCAGGGCCTGGAGAAATATTGGGGTACCTGCAGGTTTGGTTGTACCTGAGGTCTTTCTGCTTGGTGTGGTAGTGGCTGCTATTTGGCTGCCTCTTTGCAGGGTCGATCCTTTGTGAGAGCGCATGCCTGGTGGTCTCTCTGCAAGTTGAAAGGGCATTGAGATCTTGGGACTGCAGCAAGTCAGGGGCTGGGGAAGCTAAAGTCAAGGTCTATTGGATTGCAGCTGGGTTTGGGTGAGCCAGTCTGGGTCTGGCAAACCTGTGGAAAGCTGGAGACTAGGGTTCTCCAGTTGAAGAAACTGGAGAAAACTGGATTCTCTTTCTCACTTCTCTCATACTAACAGCTAATTTCTATTAATTTCTCCCTCTCTCTTACTAAAAATTTTACTTCTATCTTCTCTCCTGCTCCCTCATAAACATTACATCTTACACTACTTCTGTTTCCTCATTGCTCATCATTTGAAATGGTAAATCCTTTCAGCAAACTTACTGTTTATATTGTAGATAATAATTGAATACTTCGTTTCTGTCTGTTGTGACAAAACTGTAAATGCCTTAATAGGAGCCATTTGGTTTAAGGTGGTATATCATTTGCATTGGGTGCTGTTAATATTGGTCTCCCCCTTAAAGGTAAGATACTGGAAGCCTTCAGGACCATGTAAGACCACAGGGTAGAATCTGTACTGCCTCAGCTCCATACTGCTATATGAGAAGACACACAAACAACATGAAAAAACAAGGGAACAAAGTGCCTCAAACAACCCAAGATGTTCCAACAATAGAATCCATAGACAACACAGTAGAAGAAATGTCAGAGAAGGAGTTTAGAAAATACATAGGTTGATCTTCAAAATAAAGGATGGCATTGGAGACAAAAATACAGGAAGTGAAACATCACTTCAATAAAGAGGCAGAGATTGTAAAAAGGAATTAAGCAGAAATCCTCGAAATGAAGGAAACAATAAACCAAATTCAATGGAAAGTCTTACCAACAGACTAGACCACTTGGAAGACAGAACCTCAGATAATGAAAACAAAACATATACTCTTGAAAAAAAAGTTGACCACACAGAGAAAATGGTAAGGAACCACAAACAGAAATTCCAAGAAATATGGGATAACATGAGATGATCAAATTAAAGATTTATTGGAGGAGATCCAAGATGGTGGACTAGAGGGAGGCTGTGTTCCTTGTTGCTCTGTAACTTGGGATTCAAGCAGAGCAAAATCTGTTTCTCCATGTGGCAGCCTTTGCTCCTCATTGATTCCCTGCTGTTTACCCCATTTGTCTACCTCCATCACCTACAGTCTGCCAGCGTATCGACTATCATCTCACTGATTGCCTGTCATCTGCCATTTGCCTGTTTGCATGCTTCTGGCTTGCCCATCACCTACCTTTCACCTACCCATCACCCATTGACCAAGGTCCACCTACTGATTTTCCTCCAGTAGCCTGCACAGCCTGCAGACTGTCAGTGGATCTCCAGCTGCCTGCTGTTGCCTAGAAGTTCACCATCACAGTACCCGCAGGTTTGTTACACATGACTGCTGCCATTTTGAGAATTGCAGGACCCCTGGCCTGACTGACTACACCCCATCTCCAGGGGGCCTGGCCTAACCATCCACACTCCACACAGACTGACTCCCATGCCCTGTGCTGCATCTCCTCATTTGTCAACACGTTTTGGAAGCTGGTGCAGTCATCTTGAATTATCCTGGAAGTGGAAACTGTCATTAGGTGGGGCAAATCCCATACGGAGATGCCTGTTGGAGACTGGAAGCTCATTGTCAGGGGCTATTTGGTTTACAACTGCATACTGTCTGTACTGGGTGTTGCTAATATTGATATTCCCTTTAAAGAAGAGGTTTTGGAAAACTACAGGGTCACTATAAGCCTATAGGGTGGAAACTACAATACCCTAGATCTGCATTGCTAGAGGGGAAGATACATGAACAACATGAAAAAACAAGGGAAGAAAGTGTTCCAAACAAACCAAGATTCTACACTAATAGAATCCAATGACATCATGGTAGAAGAAATGTCAGAAAAGGAGTTCAGAATATACATGATTAAAATGATTCATGAAGCAAAGCATGAGATAAGAGAGCAAATGCAGGCAATGATTGATCACTCCAATAAGCAGTTGAAAGAGCAACTATAGGAAGCAAAAGATCACCTCAACAAAGAGATAGAGATTCTGAAAAAGAACCAAGCAGAAATCCTTGAGATAAAGGAAACAATAAACCAAATAAAAAACTCAATGGAAAGCATCACCAACAGACTAGATCACTTGGAAGACAGAACCTCAGACAATGAAGACAAAATATTGAATCTTAAAAACAAAGTTGCCCAGAGAAGATGGTAAGAAATCATGAACAGAACCTCCAAGAATTATGGGATATTATGAAATGACCAAATTTAAGAATTATCAGGATTGAGGAAGGCACAGAGATACAAACCAAAGGAATGAACAACCTATTCAATGAAATGCTATCAAAAAATTTCCCAAATCTGAAGAACGAAATGGAAATTAAACTACAGGAGGCTTACAGAATACCAAATGCACAAAATTACAGTAGATTCACACCAAGACACATTATAATGGAAATGCCCAATATACAAAATAAAGATAGGATTTTGAAGGTTGCGAGAGAAAAGCATCAGATTACATATAGGGGGAAACCAATATGGATATCATCAGATTTCTCAGCCCAGACCCTAAAGGCTAGAAGGGCCTGGAGCAATATATTTCAAATTCTGAAAGAAAAATGGTTGCCAACCAAGAATCCTATATCCAGCAAAACTAACCTTCATATTTGAAGACAAAATAAAATCCTTCCATGACAAACAATAGTTAAAGGAATTTGTACAGAGAAAGCCTGCACTACAGAACATTCTCAGCAAGATATTCCATGAGGAAGAAACAAAAAACAACAGTGTAAGTCAGCAAAGGGAGGACCTACCCTAAAAGAAAAGTCAATCAAAGGAGAAACCAAGTCAAGTTAAAAATCAAAACTAAGCCAAAAAGATTGGGAATACAAATCATATCTCAATAATAACCCTGAACATTAATGGCTTAAACTCATCAATCAAAAGACATAGACTGGCAGATTGGATTAAAAAGAAAGACCCAACAATATGCTGCTTTCAAGAGACTCATCTCATAGAAAAGGACATCCACAGACTAAAGGTGAAAGGATCGGAAAAAACCTACTATGCACAAGGACTCAGTAAAAAAGCGGGGATTTCTATCCTTATATCAGAGAAAGTGGACTTCAAGCCAAAGTTAGTTAGAAGGGATAAAGTTGGTCATTTTTTACTGCTTAAGGGAACCATAAATCAAAAAGACATAATGATCATAAATCTTTATGCCCCAAACAATGGCCCGTCCATTTTCATCACACAAATCCTTCTCAATTCCAGGAATCAAACAGACCACAACACAATAATTGTGGGTGACTTTAACACACTGCTGTCACCACTGGATAGATCTTCCAAACAAAAACTTAAACAAAGAAACCATAGAACTCAATAACATAATCAATAACTTAGACTTAACAGACATATAATAGAATATTCCATCCAACAACAGCAAATACACTTTCTTCTCAGTAGCACATGGATCCTTCTCTAAAATAGACCATACGTTATGACACAAAGCAGCCCTTAGTAAATGCAAAAAAGATAGAGATACTACTTTGTACTCTATCAGATCATAATGGAATGAAATTAGAAATCAATGACAAAATAAAAAACAGAGATTATTCCAACTCCTGGAGACTAAATAATATGCTGTTGAATGAAGCATGGATAACAGAAAACATTAGGGAGGAGATAAAAAAATTCTTAGAGGTAAATAAGAATGGTGATTCTACATATCAAAATCTCTGGGACACTATGAAAGCAGTACTAAGAGGAAAATTTATTGCATTGAGCACATTCAAGAAAAGAATAAAAAGTCAACAACTAAATGACCTAACATTACACCTCAAAGCCCTAGAAAAAGAACAGAACAATACCAAAAGTAGTAGAAGACAGGAAATAATTAAAATCAGAGTTGAAATTGAAACAAAAGAAACAATTCAAAAAATTGACAAAACAAAAATTTGGTTCTCTGAAAAAGTAAACAAAATAGATAAACCCTTAGCCACACTAATAAAGAGGAGACAGAAAACTCAAATTACTAAAATTTGTGATGAAAAAGGAAATATCATGACAGACACTATTGAAATGCAAAACATAATTAGAAGATACTTTGAAAATCTATACTCCAACAAAATAGAAAATCCTGACGACTTTGACAAATTTCTAGAGACATATGATCCTCCCAAATGAATCAGGAGGACATACATAATTTAAATGGAACAATTTCCAGTAATGAAATAGAAGAAACCATCAAAAGCCTACCAACCAAGAAAAGTCTGGGACCAGACAGACTCTCAGTTGAATTCCACAAGTCCTTCAAATAAGAACTTATACCAACACTCCTGAAAGTATTTCTTAAAATAGAAAAGTAGGGAACTCTTCCAAATTCATTCTATGAAGCTAGTATCACTCTGACACCAAAATCACACAAAGACATATCTAGGAAAGAAAACTTTAGACCAACATCTCTGATGAATATAGATGCCAAAATCCTTAACAAAATTCTGGCAAATGGCTTACAAAAGCATATTAAGAAGATAGTGCACCATGATCAAGTGGGGTTTATCCCAGGGATGCAAGGTTGGTTCAACATCCTGAAATCAACAAATGTAATTCATTACATCAATAGACTTAAGGTTAATCATAAGATTATTTTGATAGATGCTGAGAAAGCATTTGACAAAATACAACACCTCTTCATGCTCAAAACACTAGAAAAAATAGGGATGGTAGGAATACACCTCAACATTGTAAAGGCTATTTATGCTAAGCCCAATGCCAACATCATTCTTGATAAGAAGGAGAAAAGTTGAAAGCATTATCTTTAAAAACTGGAACAAGACAGGGATGCCCACTATTAAAGAAAGAAATTGAGGAAGACCTTAGAAGATGGAAAGCTCTCCCATGTTCTTGGATAGGCAGAATTAATATAATCAAAATGGCCATACTTCCAAAGGTGCTATACAGATTTAATGCAATTCCAATAAAAATCCCAATGACATTCCTCATAGAAATAGAGAAAGCAATCATGAAATTCATCTGGAAGAACAAAAAACTCAGAATATCCAAAGCAATCCTGGGCAGGAAGAATGATGGAGAAGGTATCAAAATACCAGATCTTAAACTCTACTGTAGAGCAATAGTAACAAAAATGGCATGGTACTGGCACCAAAATAGGTAGACCAATGGTACAGAACAGAAGACACAGAAACAAACCCCCATAAGTACAGTTATCTCACACTAGACAAAGGTGCCAAAAACATGCAATGGAGAAAAGATAGCCTCTTCAACAAATGGTGCTGGGAAAACTGGAAATCCATATGCAGTAAAATGAAATTAAACCCCTATCTCTCACCCTGTACAAAACTCAACTCAAAATGGATTGAGGATCTAAGAATCAAAACTGAGACCCTTCACCAAATAGAAGAAAAAGTAGGCCTGAATCTTCTTCATGTTGGCTTAGGACCAGACTTCCTCAACATGACCCCCAGAGTGCAAGAAATAAAAGCAAGAATCAATAAATGGGATGGAAACAAATTAAAAAGCTTTTTCTTAGCAAAAGAAACAATCAATAATATGAAAAGAGAGCCTACAGAGTGGGAAAAAATCTTTTCCATACACGCTTCAGACAGAGCACTAATCTTCAAAATTTATAAAGAACTTAAAAAACTTTACACAAAAAATACAAAGAACCCAATCAATAAATGATCTAAGGAATTGGGCAGACACTTCACAGAAGAAGATATAAAGGTGATCAACAAATATATGAAAAAATGCTCATCTTGTCTAGTAATTAGAGAAATGCAAATTAAAACCACCCTAAGATTTCATCTAACTCCAATTAGAATGTCTAATATCAGGAACACAAGCAATAATAAGTGTTGGCGTGGATGTGGGGAAAAAGGCACACTTATATGCTGGTAGAGTTGCAAATTAGTGCAGCCACTCTGGAAAGCAGTATGGAGATTCCTCCAAAATTAGAATGGACCCACCATTTGACCCAGCTTTCCCACTCCTCAGTTTATACCCAAAGGGCTTAAAATCAGCAAAGTACAGTGATGCAGTCACATCTATGTTCATAGCTGCTCAATTCACAATAGCTAGATTGTGGAACCAACCTAGATGCCCTTCAGTTGATGAATGGATAAAGAAACTGTGGTATATATACACAATAGAATATTACTCAGCCATAAAGAAGAATAAAATTATGGCATTTGTTGTAAATGGATGGAGCTGGACAATATCATGCTAAGTGAAATAAGCCAATCCCAAAAAACCAAAGGCCGAATGTTTTCTCTGGTAAGTGGATGATGATACATAATAGGGGAGGCGGTGGTGGTGGGTAACAAGAGAAGAAAGGAGGAACTTTGGATTGTGTAGAGGAAAATGGGATGGGAGGGGCTGGGGGAAGGAAGGACAGGACACTGAGACAGACAGTTTTACCCTATGTATATGTAATATTATATGAATTGTGTGAATCTACATTGTGAAAAAAAAGATTTATTCCCTGCTATATAATTATATCAAAATGGGTTCTATTGTCATGTATAATTAAAAAGAACCAATAAAAATATATAGGAATAGTTTGATAATTAAAAAAAAAGATTTATTGAAAAAGACAAAGACAATAGATACAAACCAAAGGAATGCATAATCTTCCCAAACCTAAAGAATGAAATGGAAAATTAACTATAAGAGGCTTAGAGAACTCCAAATGTACAAAATTACAGCAGGCCCACACCAAGGCACATTTTAAGGAGAGTGATTAACGTACAGATTAAAGATAGAATTTTAAAGGCTGTGAGAGAAAAAAATCAAATTACATATAGGAGGAAACCAATTTGGATCTCAGCTGATTTCTCAGCACAGACCATCAATACCAGAGGTACTGGAAAAACATATTTCAAACTCTGAATGAAAATGAATGCCAATCTAGAATTTTATATCTGGGAAAATTAAACTTCACATTTGAAGATGAAATAAAAACCTTCCATGATAAACAACAGTTAAAAGAATTCACAAATAGAAGGCCTGCACTACACAACATTCTCAGCAAAACAGGAAATGGAAAAATAAATGAAAACCAGCAAAGGGAGGAACTACACTAAAGGCGAGTTCAATCATAGGAGAAACTAAGTCAAATTAAAAACCAAAAATAAACCAAAATGAATGGGACTACAAATCATATCTCAATAATAACCCTGAACATTAATGGCCTAAACTCATCAATCAAAAGACATAGATTTGCAGATCAGATTAAAAAAAAAGACCCAAGAACATGTTGTCTTCAAGAGACTCACCTCCTAGGAAAAGACATCCACAGACTGAAGGTGAAAGGCTGGGAAGAAACATATCACTCACATGGACTGTGTAAACAAGCAGGGGTTTCCATCCTCATATCAGACAAGGTGGATTTCAAACCAAAGTTAGAGGGATAAAGGACATTTCATACTACTTAAGGGAATCACACACCAACAATACATAACAATTGTAAATATATATGCCACAAACAATGCAGCATCTATGTACATCAAACAAATTCTTCTTAATTAAAAAAATCAAGTAGACCATAACACAATAATACTGGGTGACTTTAACACACCTCTCTCACCACTGGATAGATCTTCCAAACAAAAACTAAACAAAGAAACTATAGAATTAAATAATACAATCAATGATTTAGATTTAACAGACATATATAGAGTATTTCATCCATCATTGAGTTGAATACATATTCTTCTCGAAAATAGACAATATGTTATGCCACAAAGCAACTCTCAGCAAATACAAAAACTTAGAAATCCTACCCTGCATTCTATCAGATTATAACAGAATGAAACTAGGAATCAATGATAAAATTAAAAATAGAAGGTACTCCAATACCTGGAGATTAAATAGTATGCTACGGAATGATGAATGACTAGAAGAAGAAATCAAGGAGGAAATATAAAAAATACTTGGAGGTAAATGAGAGCACAAGACATCTTTGAAAATATAAGCAAAACCACAATAACTCAAAATAAGAAAAAAGCAGCCACTCCAATGAAATTCCAAAGGGAACTGAAACAGATGAAGTAACTTTGGATTATTGTATTTTTTGTATAACTTATTTTATATATTCATTTATGTAATGTGTCTAATTATGTCCTTTGGGGAAGCAAGAATCAAGTCCTATAAAGACTGGCTTTGATATTGTTAGCCCACAGCATGGTATTAGTCCAGCTATTTTCCATATTTGGCAACACTTGTCAGTTTATTTGTTCATTCAGAAATATGAGAAGAAGGATGATTGAAGTCATAGAGAAAAGGGCACTTCATGATGTGTAATATTAGGTAAATGATTTAACTCTCTAGACCAAGATTTCCTAATTAGTAAAATTTGTCACTGTAGTTGATCTTTAAGGATTTGTTCCATGATGACTTTCTACAACTCTTGGTTATTATCTTTTTCAGAAAGAAAAAGGTAGCTTATTCTAAGAATGTATATTTTTAGTCTTCTATGCCAGGGTGTTCCAGTAGCTCTTGTAATAATGCATTACTGAATAAAACACTTAAATTAGAATATATATTAAATTAGAATATATATAATATGATTAATAAGTTATTCAATATTCATAGAATATTTATGGAGATAATCTGAAATGAGTGTATTCAAAATATTATTTCTGGTTACTATGGGACTCTATCAATTGTTAAGGTTAGAAGAGGCCTATGGAGGACAGGGAAATTTTAAGACTTTTATCCAGAGAACTATATGATATAATATTAAGTGTTATTAAATGACTCACTTCTCATCCAGTAGGAATTCACCTGGCAAAAATTCTATCAACATTTTTTTTTCCTTACATGCCAAATTATCTTTCTAAAAGTCTAGGCAAGAGATTGAATGGTGGGAGGGAATGCAAGGGTCCTCTTGAGAATACAACCATGGTCAAGGCAGCATGGACATAAAATAGAGAGGTAGGCAGAACCTATCCTTGAGAAACAGATAGTGTATTTTAATATCAAAAGGGATAGATTGAAGCCCTGGATTCTTTATTTAATATATTATCTTTGAAAAGTAAATTTCCAGTAACCAAAGTATGTAATAATTATTTCTTATTAGAAAATAACTCTAGTCATTTGCAGGAGAAATAAGATAAAAAAGTTTTTCCTGTGTATTCCAATGTAAAGACCACAAGGTTTTAGAAGCAGAAAGAGCAAATTTTTGATGTTATTTTTTATTACCTTAAAAATGTCTTTTTTTTGTTACCTTAAACCTGTTGTGTCAATTCTCACTATATAAAAGTGAGAGGTAATAGTATTCATCTTGTGAACTTGTGCAATTTAAAAAATAAATGGCACTCAATGAATGCTTACTTTTTTCTTTCATGGTCAAGGAAATGGATAATATTATATTTATTTGTTCGATTTATACATGTACTCTCTCATTTTCCAGTGAGAAAGTTATCTTTATTGCCACATTAACAAACACTTAAGACATTTGCTTCTTACTGTTAAGAAGATACAATGGGTAAACCCTCAAATCTTCATATATGATTCTATTAGAGACAATGGAGCCTCATCTCATCTCTGTTATTTTACCAAAATATGGTCAGAAGCAAGGGATTTTGGTCGTAATTTATCATCTCAGATGCAAAGTCTATACTCAAAGGACAATGTGTGTCTTTGTTTTTCATGGAGGCCTTACAATAGTGTCAGCTGTTTTTAAAGATTGATGTCATAGGGGAATAACTGTTAAATCGAGAAAGTTTCTGTACCCCACATCTCTGTTTCCTTCTCCATATTTTTCTGCTTAATAGCTCTTGCACAAACTAGACTGTGTATCTTCTTGCACATGACTCTGAAAAGACATCCATACTCTTGTTTTGTTGACATCTAGGGAGAATTCCATTGTAGAAGAAACAGTTATCTGGATCATGAGAAGGTGGCCCATACCACACTCACTCCATCAGTTTATCATAGTTAGTATGATAGATACCAAAAGAGGTTATTTCAGCCCTTTTCTTGGAGATATTAACTGTTTGCTATCATTAGGGACCGTCTGACTTGGGTACAAAAGATGGGGCTATATGACATCTGGAGGCTTTTTCAATGCTGTTAACTCTATGTCCCAGATGTTGATATGTAGTTTGCAGATACTATAGTTGAGGGCAGCATGCAAACCTCAAGAGATTCAAATTCCCTTTTTGGGTTTGCATTTCTACATCTTCTTAACTCTCATGCACCTCTTCTGGAAACACACAGAAAGGAAATAAGTTGTGGGGGAGCAAACAGCAGTGAGGCCACTGGGAGTAGACTAGGTGTATACATAGATTACGTAAGGCTTTGAAATTAGTCTCCATGGAATCTCACTTTCTCAAAGTGGCTTCTATTAATTGCTCTTGTAATTTTTCTCTTTTGAGGAAGAGAATTATCTGCACAGTAACCCTACAAAATAGCAGTGAGGTATATGTTTTTCGTTTAGTGGATTCAAAAAGGAATTATGTTTATGAATTCCTGTTGACATTCACATCAATATATTTCAGTGTCCAAGTAGTTATGTATTACCAAACTGATAATGCATATGGCAGCAGAGCACTATAAAATTAGACTCAACAAACAATGCCACATTAAACAGAGAGGTTGTTTCAGGACTCTGTATGGGCTGGTAGTTGGAGTCGTGAGAAGAAGAGCAACATTAAATAATAGCAATGATAGATGAGACTGAGGAAATATTCAACTGAATGAATATGCTATGTCAATTGAGCTTCCTCTTCAGGTTATAAGGTATTAATATTTATTCCTTGGAATATTGTTTTTTAAAAGTGTTATAAAAATAAAATCTTATTGGAAAACTCACAAGATAAGGGGCTGGGGTTGTGGCTCAGTGGTAGAGCACTTGCCTAGCACATGTGAGGCACTGGGTTAGATCCTCAGCACCACATTAAAAAAAATAAATAAAATATAGGTACTGAGTCCATCTACAACTGAAAATATTAAAAAAAGGAAACTCACAAGATTAAGCATAATATTGTGGAAAAATTAGTGCCACGTCAGCTACTGTGGGGGGTTGTCCTGCCATGTCCAGCGTGGATGAGGGAAAGGGTTTCTGTGGGAGGATGGTGTGGTTCTTGATTAATCACTAAGAAACTTACCTAATTAAAGAAACACAGAAGCCAATAATCTTTTCCAATGGGAGGGGGTGTGATGGATTGGACCATGCCAAGATCCAGTCTCAAAACAACATGGAGAAGCCCACCTTCCCTTTATTTATAGTTGCACAGGTAAAGGAGGAACTGGAGGGTCTTCTTCTGTGAGGAACAGTATGGGGTGGAGTTAGGGAAGCCATTTGCTTAGAGGATTACTATTTCCTCAGGTGATGAGCCATCTTTTTATTGAGTCACCTACCACAGGTTATTTGAAACAGTCTCTCATGACTACCAGTTCCTGGGAGTCAGACCTCTGTATTCCATGGCTCAGCCAAGCCTGATTCTGCTAAACATGGATGGCTTCCCACAAGCTACCTAGCTGTGGAATTCTGAAAAAGTTCTCAAGGTTTTGAGAAGATAAAATTTCTTCTAGCCTGTTTCTTTATCTGTAAAATAAGAGCTTGGATGACATGTTGTCTAGATCTACTTTAAAAAAAAATTTAAAAAAAATGTGTTCTAAGTAGTTACATATGACAGTAGAATGTACTTTGACCCATCATACATAAATGGAGTATAACTTCTCAATCTTCTGGTTGTACATGATGCAGAATCACTCTGGTCATGTAGTCATATATGCCCATATGGTAATAATGTCTGATTCATTCTATTACCCTTCCTACTCCCATACCCGCTCCTCTCCCTTCACTCCTCTCTGCCTAATCCAAAGCAACACTATTCTTCCCTAGTGTCACCCCCACCTTTGTTGTGAATTAGCATCCACAGATCAGAGAAAATATTTGGCCTTTGGTTTTTTAGGATTGGCTTATTTCACTCATCATGATGTTCTCTAGCTCCATCCGTTTACTGGCAAATGCCATCATTTCATTCCTCCTTAAGGCAAGTAAAATATTCCATTGTGTATGTATACCATATTTTCTTTATCTATTCATCTGTTGAAGGACACCTAGGTTGGTTCCATAGTTTAGCTACCATGAGTTGAGCTGCTATAAACATTGATGTGGCTGTGTCACTATAGTATGCTGATATTAAGTCCTTCAGGTATAAACTGAAGAGTGGGATAGCTGGGTCAAATGGTGGTTCCATTCCATGTTTTCTGAGGAATCTTCATACCACTTTCCATAATGGTTTCACCAATTTACAGTCCAACTAGCAATGTATGAGTGTACATTTTCCCCCATATCCTCATCAACATTTATTGTTACTTGCATTCTTGGTAATTGCCATTCTGACTGGAATGAGAGGATCTTAGTTTTGATTTGCATGTCTCTAATTGCTAAAAAAGTTGAACATTTTTTCATTTTTTTTATCAATTGTATTTCTTCTGTGAAGTGTCTGTTCAGTTCCTTAGCCCAATTATTGATTGGATTATTTATTTTTATGTGTTTTTTAAATTCTTTATATATCCTGGACATTAATGTTCTACATTAACCTGAGGTACATGTGGTAAAGATTTTCTCCCTTTCTGTAGGCTCTCTCTTCACATTATTGATTGTTTCCTTTGCTGAGAAGAAGCTTTTCAGTTTGAATCCATCCAAGTTTTTGATTCTTGATTTTACTTTCTTGCAGTTTAGGAGTCTTGCAGTTTAGAAGTCAGATCCTAAGCCGACATGTTGAAGATTTGGGCCTACTTTTTCTTTTATTAGGCACAGGGTCACTGTTCTAGTGCCTAAGTCTTTGATCCTCTTTGAGTTGAATTTCATGTAGGGTAGAGATAGGGATTTAATTTCATTTCGTTACATGTGGCTTTTCAATTCTCCCAGCATCGTTTGTTGAATACACTATCTTTTCTCCAGTGAATGTTTTTGTGGCTTTGTCTAATATGAGATAATTGTATTTATGTGGGTTTGTCTCTGTGTCTTCTATTCTGTACTATTGGTCTACATGTCTGTTTTGGTGCCAATTCCATGGCCATGTTACTATGGCTCTGTAGTATAGTTTAAAGTCTGGTATTATGATGCCTTGTAGTTCACTCTTCTTGCTAAAGATTGCTTTGACTATTCTGGGTCTCATTTTTTCCAAATGAATTTCATGATTGCTTTTTCTAGTTCTATGAAGAAAGTTATTGGGATTTTAATATGAATTGCATTAAATCTGTTTAACACTTTTGGTAGTATGGCTATTTTGACAATATTAATTCTGCCTATCAAGGAGCATGAGAGGTCTTTCCATCATCTAAGGTCTTCTTCGGTTTCTTTCTTTTGTGTTCTGTAGTTTCCATTGTAGAGTCTTTCACCTCTTTTGTTAGGTTGATTCCCAAATATTTTATTTTGGGGAGATTATTGTGAATGGGGTAGTTTTTCTAATTTACCTTTCAGTAGATTCATCACTGATGTATAGGAACACATTTGATTTATGGGTGTTGATTTTATATCCTGCTACTTTGCTGAGTTCATTTATTAGTTCTAGAAGTTTTTTGGTGGAATTTTTCTGGACCTTACAAATATAGAATCATGTCCTCAGCAAATAGTGATCGTTTGAGTTTTTCTCTTCCTATTTGTATCCCTTTAATTTCTTCCTCCTAATTGCTTTGGTTAGAGTTTCAAGAATGTTATTGAATGCAAATGGTAAAAGAGGGTGTCCTTATCTTCCAGTTTTTAGAGGGGATGCTTTCAATATTTCTCCATTGGGAATGATGGTGGTCTTGGGTTTAGCATAGATAACTTTTAAAATGATGAGGTATGTTCCTACTATCCCTAGTTTTTCTAGTCTTTTGAACATGAACTAGTTTTTCTAGTCTTTTGCTGTATTTTGTCAAATTCTTTCTCCGTGTCTATTGAGATGATCATATGATTCTTGTCTTTAAGTCTGTTGATGTGATGAATTATGTTTATTGTTTTCTGTATGTTGAACCAACCTTATATCCCTCAGATGAACCCTACTTGCTCATGGTGCACTATCTTTTAAATATGTTTTTGTATGTGATTTTCCAGAATTTTATTGAGAGTTTTTGCATAATGTTCATCAGGAATATTGGTCTGAAGTTTTCTTTCCTTGATGTCTTTGTCTGGTTTTGATATCAGAGTGATACCAGTTTCATAGAATGAATTTGGAATGGTTCCCTCCTTTTCTATTTTATGGAATATTTTGAGGAGTATTGGTGTTAATTCTTCTTTGAAGGTCTTGTAGAACTCAGCTGAGAATCTGTCTGGTCCTGGGCTTTTCTTGATTGGTAGGTGTTTGATGGCTTCTTCTATTTCATTGCTTGAAATTGATCTGTTTAAGTTTTGTCTGTCCTCCTGATTCAGTTTAGGTAGTTCAGATGTCTCCAGAAATTTGTCGATATCTTCAAGAATGAACGAGGGAAGAAAAAAATTAAAGAAGGTGAACTAAGACTCTATTTGATGGGATCAAATCTTGAAGCTGGCGAAGATGTAATGGGTATGGGGTGGGTGGGCAGTAACAGGTTTACTACATTTCTGCACTTCAGTCTGTTCAAAGTGGGTAAGCTCCTTGATTAGTGAAAGATGAACTTAAGAAAAAATGGTATTTTCATGACAATAGCAATAAAGTTTTTATGGATAAATTTTAAAACAAGAATACAGTAAACATCGGTTTTAAATTAATTAATTAACATAATAAATGATAAGCAGATTATTAAGGAAGGTTTGAATGACTTAAGTGTGTTTCAGAGAAGATCACTTTATGTTAGGAGTGAAAGTGTCGTTACAACTAAGCTGTATGGGCAACAGTCCTGATTGAAGTTCTTATATTCTTATGAACTAGCTTTTATTGTCAAGTCACTATGTATTATATTTAAATATCTACTAAACATTGTGTGATGATAGGTTTACTGTCTAAGAATATGTTTCTGTGATGGCAAGACACAAAATCAACATATGAAAATCAGTGGCTTTCCTAAACATAATGAATCTGCTGAGAAATAAATCAGGAAAACAATTCCATTCACAATAGCCTCAAGAAATAAATCTAACTAAAACAGTGAAAGGCCTCTACAATGGGAACTATATAAAACTCAAGACAGACATGAAGATGACACTAGAAGATGGAAAAAATTTCCCATGTTAGTAATTAGGAAAATGCAAATCAAAATTGCAATGAGATTTTATCTCACTCCAGTTGCAATATTAGCCATCAAGAATACAAACAATAATAAATGTCTGGGAGGATGCGGGAAAAAGAAACACTTTTCCAGTGTTGGTGGGATTGTAGATTAGTTCAAACTTTCTGAAAATCAGTATGGAGGTCCCTCAAGATACTGTGAATGGAACCACCATATGGTCCAGCTATACCAGTTCTTGGTATTTATCTTAAAGAATAGTCATCATACTATAATGAATATGCACACCTGTGTTTATAGCAACACAATGAAGTTTTATTCAGGCATAAAGAAGAATAAAATTGTGTCTCTTGCAGGAAAGTAGATGGAATTTCAGAAAAGTATGTTAAGCAAAATAAGCCAAACTCAGACAGTCACGGATCATTTTTTTTTTCTCATATGTAGATGCTGGAGAGGAAAAAGGAAGAAAAGGTGGTGGTGGGAATCTGATAAAAATTGAAGGGAGACCAGTAGAGTAGGGGAAAGGGACCAGAGGGAGGGAGGGAGGTGAGGAGGGAAAGGGGAAATACTGGGGAATGATATTGACTGAATTATATTATATTGTGTGCAGGTACGTATTTGTAACAGCAATCCCACCATTATGTATAATTGCAATGCACCAATAAAAATTAGTAGGGGTAAGGGTAGTAGCTCAGTGATAGAGTACTTAGCATATGTGATGCCCTGGGTTCAGTCCCCAGCACACATGTACACAAACACATACACACCACAAAACCCATGTAAATATAAGCATGAGTAGAAACATAAATATAAATGTTATTTTAATTATCTGATTTATTAAGTGAATTAATAAAAATGCATTTTAAAATAAAAATAAAGTATTTCAGTTATAGGCATAATGAACTGGTATTAAGTCTGTAGAATAAATGGCTGAGTTTTCCAATACATGGTTGTAGAATTTTTTATGGTTTGAAGTGTAGCTCAGCAATTTGGCTGAGAATTGCAGAATTCTTAATTATCTGCTGAACTTTACATTTTATCAATCAACAAATTAATAACTCATGATTAAAAAGTTTTAATTTACATTAGCATAATAATTTACCTGGAAAATTTGCTTAAAATGTGCCTTTCTCTGATATGATATGGATACACCCACCCATTGATAACTGAAAATCTGGGTGCAGATGATGAATCAGGGTATGATTATGTTTGATGAGAGTAAGATCTTTCATTTTTATGAAAATCATTATAGAATTTTTATGTGTAATTGGTTATATATAAAGATCCACAAATCAAAAATAAAAAAAATAGTCATAGCTATGTCAGAGTATATCCATTTTACATATTTGTTTTTCAAAGAGCTTTTGATTTGCTACTGGATCATATGTACAGAAATTGCTATTACTTAGCTTATTAATAATTTATAAAGCAAAAATAGTCAAAATGTGATAGTTTTAAAATATGTCTTTGGTATTCTTCCCACTGAAAATTGGAGTCTATGGTCTTACCTTTCAGGACTGAATGGGCTTTTGAGACTGCTTCAACCAGAAAAGCATGAAGCTGCTGCTTTGCCTGCTGAAGTTCTCAAAGCCTTTGGAAGGCAGGTAAGCAGTATGACTGCCTTGTGGCCACGGTGCTGTGTAGAAGCTCACACTAACCTGGGGAAAAGTCACTTAGAGATACCTCGAGTCTCTATGAGCAGACCGAGTTGCCAGCCAACTCTTAGCTCTCCAGATTCAAGCCCTTCTGTCTTTGGTCATCCTCTGATTGCAACTCCTGAAGAGACAATGAGCCAACCTTACTCAGCCAAGCCCTTCCTGAATTGCTGACACAATGAAATACTGAAAGATAATAAAAGGATTGTTGGTTTAAACCATTAACTTGTGGAGGAATTTGTCATGCACCAATAGTAGCTGGAAAATAAGGAGAATTTGAGAAGAATTATGGAAAGCAAGAGATTACAAACCATTTAGGAAGTCATTGGTAGCATTTGTGGATTATGTCATGAACTCCTTTTGAGATTTTGATGAAAACGATAAGCCTTTATTCCAGAAAATTTTGTGTAAAATTTCAGAATACTCAACTTCCACGAAGCACAGACTTGCTCAAGACCTCAGTTTTGAAAGCAGTTCAAAAAAATTTCTTCAAGCATCTGAGAAAATTTTTGCAATTGGGTGTAAAATTTAGTCCCCGTTAGTTGGCTAAAAGGGAGATCGCATAGCTTACACCAATTGCTCATTGTCTAGTTAATGGGATCTTATACATTTGTCTGTGAGTATCTGCTTTTCCACAGCACAAAATTCTTGGGAAAATTTATAGTTTGGAAACTAGGTTGACCTGATTAACCAATGGATAAAGTTGTCAATTTTAAGTTTTCAGAAAAGGTCTTTAAATGGTTATTTTTTTACAAAGATTGGTAGACTTAATTATTGGCTAAGTAGATATGGCCTTAAGGAGATGGAGAGTATTTTTCAGCGGACTGAAATTATGTCAAGTTTCAAAAAGTGTTTATTACATTATCAATTAAAGAAAAACAAAAATCTTAAACTTTATATTCTTTATTAGTAAAGATTTGCTTTAAGCAAATTAACTATAAAACCAAAGAGGTGTTTAGTTTTTATTATGTATTAAGTAGTTCAGAGATAAGTAGTTCAGAGATAAGTAGTTCTTGGGGTTGGATTAGCCAGGCAAGGATATCAGGGCTGAGGCCTCTGTGATGCTCTTGGCTTTGCTTTGATAGTTGTGCTGGCTGCTGATGTTCAGTCACTGAATACAAGAATAAGAAGGACAGGGAGGAATGGGGTGGCACCTATATCAGGGAAGCAAAGCTGTCCCTGAAATCCTTGAGCTGAGTTTCATAGAAACCTCAGACAACTCATAGGTGAAAATCTTCACAAGTCTTTTCCTAGCTGCAAGGGAAGCTGGGTAAAGATTTTTTGTTTTTGTTTTTGTTTTTAACTTCCTCATGGTTGCTACTAAATTTTTCTTTTTCTTGCTGTCTCTTCCTCCCATCCTCCAGGTATGGCTTGTCTTGAAAAGGAGAAATCTAAGTGTGAATATTACATAGAAAATTAGTTGTTGATGCCACATATTTAAGTAGTAAATTTTTTCATAATTTTAAAGTCATATCCTACTTATATATTCTGAATTCCCTGGCCTTATTTCACATGTAAATGCTTTTTATTACATGATCATGGTATTTCGTTATGTGTATCATTAAACAACTTGATTTGAAATTTGATGCCTGGACAATGGGTGATATATTCATGCAAATATAGACTTGTTTAGGGTGAGTAGGTAGAAATAAGTTTACAATATATATATTTTTTTAATTTGAGGAGTCATTTGGAGATTTAAGCCTAAGACAAAAAAAATTTGTATCTCAATCTCTATATGTATGTGTATATTTCATTATAAACATATTTAAATATTATTTATAATACTCATATAGTTTTCCTACATACCCCGTAGTGAAAGCAGTTCTTAATAAAAGATGCCTGTAAGTTAGTTTGCCATACTGCCCGTTGATGAGTTGGGCTATTGAGCATAATTTGACGGAAGCTAAAAGTATAAAGTAGACACACTGCAAAAGTTTACTTTCCAGTAATTGTCAATTTCTAGAAGACAGTGAGCTCCACATTCTTTTCAGAGCTATTAATTAAAATTTATTAACATTTATAACTGAATGTTGGGATGTCTTATTTTCAAGACTTTTAGTGACAAAAATCATAGATCTCTAAGAAGGAAAAGAATGAGAGTGTTTTGTATTGATAAGATACTGTACTTTTCATGGTTCTACTAAATTTTTCTTTTTCTTTTTTTAAAAATTCTTCCTTTTAAAAGAAGAAAAATCAGGACTTGAACTGATCACAAATTGAGCAGTTAAGTTGAAAATTCTCTTTCTACAAAAATAAAGGATGTTGGTTATTCTTTTTTCCTGGGAGAAAAACCTCAATATCACCAGTTTTAAAGACTAATCTTTATGTTCTAAGATGGCAAAGATTTGAATAAATATAAACCATTTAAATGTGTTGGGGTATATGGAACCCAGAGGTATAAAGTGGGCAGGTATAACTTATCAAAGCATCTGGAAAAAGGTTTTGAATTTCTTTTTGAAGTCAAATTCTGTATGATTAAAGGTTAAAAGTGTTTTGAAATAAATTAATAAAATATTGTTCAAAACCACATTTTAGACTTTGAGATGAAAAATATATTTTAAGGGACAGCTAATGCACATTTTATTTACTATTTAAAGAAACAGAACTATGCTTGTAAGCTTAAAAAGTAAGTTTTTACTTGTTTCAGTGGAGTGATTTGCAAGTTTAGTTTTACTAGTAAATATATAATTGTTAATTCTTTTAGCACATTTCTGTGTCTAGACAAATGGGCAGGGAAATGCAAAACACACTATTTTCCCCCAAAGTTTTTAATAAGGTATTGTTTTCATTTAATTTGAAAATTATGAAAGATTTGGAAAAATACAGAGAAATAGCAGGAAAAAAAATAGTTGCTCAGAGAAATCCAGAATTAATATTTTAAAACAATGTTCTTCTGTTTCAAATGTGTTTAATGGCTACTGAGTACCAAAGCAGTTAAATATATAACAATTAAAATATGTAATAATTGCTCTTTAACAAGAAATTTTATATTTTTCATTTTTTCTTACGATGGTACTGGGATGTGAAACCAGGGGCACTGAGTTACCTGCCCAGTCTTTTTTATTTTCTATTTTGAGACATAGTCTCACTGAGTTGCTGAGGGTCTCACTCTGTTACTGAGGTTGACTTTGTATTTGCAATCTTCCTGTATCATCCTCCCAAATCACTGGGAATATAAGCATGCACCCTGTGCCCAGCTCATTTTTCTTCTTAAACTCATATTTCAATTCTATGTCACCATGTAAATTTACCATAATATCCTTTCATATTACATCATCTTTTGATTGATCATCCTATCATATTTCTCTGTCAAATACCTGTAGATATGCATTTAAGTATGCTTAACAATTTCATAGACCTTGTGACTCTTTAAAAATTTATTTTTGATACACTTATCTTTCTTGTAGTCTTTCACTTTTCATCAAAATAGGAAATATCTAAAAATTTGTTAAATAATTATTAAGGATGAGAAAAGGCATAGCATTGTTCTATTTATAATTTTTCTTTTTATAGATGTAAATTCTGAGAAATCTTGTTCACATAAACAGATGATAATGGAAAAAAAATATTCCTGAGAAGGCATTTTAAGTTTCTCTTTATGAAACATTTCTTTGATACCAGATATTTTAACATAAAATATTAGAAATACTTCTAAATCACATTCATAAAATGATTACTGAGAGAAAGAATTTTTATGACAGGAAGAAACTATAAAATTTAATTTGATGTAAAAATACAGATAATTGAAATACCAATTTGACATTTATAATATTTCAAAATTTACCTTGTACTTTAATATGTATTTCTAGAGAAATCCCTTGTGAGGTTGATATTAAACTTGTGAGGTTGATATTAAATTGCTAAAATTTTCTTATTCCATGAAAGTATGGTTATTTAATATGATAGGTGAATTTAAAATAGATTGTTAATAATGTTTGAGGGCTTAATATGACTCTATTGTGCTTCTTATTAGAATCCACTAAATACAGCTTGATGTCAATGAATACCAAGGGGTGTAGGGGGTGTTATATTTAAGTCAGTTACATAGTTCTTAACTCTATGTATGTGTGAAATTTTGTCATCATTCTTAAGAATATTATTATAATACGAGGCCTAGACTGTTACTTATGTCATTAGTATGATATTCACATCACTGTGGGTGAGGAATATTTTAAAATACAAATTTATAAATGGCCTCATGTATCAAATGAGTTAATAATAAACATAATCTTAAAAATATGTTTTTTGATTTTGAGTTAACAAGTTGCTTATTTTTCTCATATTTTCTAGCATATCAAAATAAAAACATTAGAATTAGATAATTGGTAAGATTGCTTTCAATATGTTCAAGGATTCTAAGATAAACTATATATTTCAGAATATAATAAAATTGCTACAATGATGTACAAATAATAAATAATAATAATAAGGCATGAAAGGATCATGTGACAAGAGGCAAAGCTAGTCATAGGTCACAGGGATATGTGATAATAATTATTAATATTATCAACAAAAATTTTTCCATGTAAGAAATCTCTTTGGTCTGAGTGTTAAGACATTAGTACTGGATCTTAGTGATTTGTTCCTATTTCTTGAACTATTCTCTCCCCTCCATTTCTTTTCTTACAGGTTTTTCTGAAAGAGAAATGAACAATCACCTTAACATGGGATTCTTAAACAACAGAGTTATTACTTTTACCTAAGATAAACTTACTTTTAAAGACCCTTTCAGAAGTTCTGATCCTTCCTAACATCAATGTTTAGCCAGTCATATGTGTTGCCACACTAAAGGAAACTATACGCAATCCAATCTGACTACAATAGTACTCACAGATAATGTCTGTAGGGAAAGTTTATGGTAAACTCCAGAATGAACTGTGTTATTGATCAAGGTTACCTAAAAATCTTCTAAGCATCATCATTGAGAATACTATCATCAAACTGGTAGGGTTCTATAAACTAAGAGAGAAGTATGTGTGCATGATGGGACAATCTTGGTATAATATTCCCCAGAGTCTAGTATAGAATCCTAGAGTAAAGGAAAGGAAGGTAACTCAGAGACTCTTCTTTTTAGACCCTGTTTCGTGTAGTCCATCAATTTATTTAGGTAAGAGTATGTTTGAAAACCTGAGGGGTTGAATCCTGGCTCCACCATTATCTAGTTAAATAATACTGAGCATTTTACTTAATCTCCCTATATTCTAGTTTTCTCATTTGTATAATGTAGTTAGTGGTAGTCTCATCTCGAATAGTTATTGTGAAGATTAAGTGAAGTTGTGATTTAGCAAACTACTTAGCATATCCTGAACATGCTGAATTTTCAAGTTGGGCTTTAAAAATGGTGCCTTCTAATATTACTGTTATTGTTAATTGGAAGAAGTGGAAAGTGTTCAGTAACTGCCTCTTAAAATAAAAAATCCTGATTTTTAGTGTTTGCCAATTTCTGTGGTGTAAACGCTTTCATCATGACTGATTCAAGCTATCAAATGACATTAACCAGATGATCAACTGCCTGAAAATTTCACTATGGGCTCTTGTGAACTATTATGGGTCATTTTCAACATGTCTTCTGACTGACATTCAAAATGGCACCAGGCCACTGGATTTACTCCTAAGTTTAAGTTGTGTTAAGGTTGTTCTTCCAATTGTTGGTAAGTGAGGAGAGGGCTAGTGATGAACCTTGCTAGTTGGATTTCAAGCAGATATAATGCTGTCATTGGCTATTATCATTGTCTCATTGACTGATGTTATAATTATCATATATGCTTGAGGTAGCATCCAAAGAATTGAATGGATCTGGAGAAAAAGACATCACTTTTCCTTTTTCTTCTTTTTAAAATTCAGTTTTTGAATCATCTTCCTTAACATCTTTATTCTGAGAACCAGTGACATTTTCTTGGCTACAAATGTTTGATGGAAATGCTATCCTAGTTATTCAGAATAACAGATGCCAAGTCTTTGTAAATGCTTGTATTTATATATATTTATGTGTGTTTCAGAGTTTATGTATAGATGTTTATTGGCACTGATTTGTTAAGTGAATGAAACTATTTTATTGGGAGTTGTTGTGTTTACTATTTACTTTTTAATTGTCTGTCCCTTCTACTAGAATATAAACTCCATTACTTTAGGGATTATATTATTGCCAGTAGCTAGAATAGAACCTTGTGCATAATAGGTGCTCAGTAAATATTTAATGAACAAACAAATGAATTCTTTATGTATATACATTAAAAACATCTTTCTATTTTATTTGGCTTTTAGATACTTGGCTTTTATTTTCCTTTTCTTTAGCATTATATACCTTTAAATTTTTTTTATTCAAGGTAAAAAAATAAAATAACTCAGAAATTTACAGATAGAAATTATTGTATAACCACTTAATTCTGGCTGTCAAAACCTCTTTGAGAGGGTCAAGTATATAAAGAACCAATTTCTTATACCCAAATGTGTAATTGTTTCTTTAAAAGAAGTATATGCAGAAAGGCAAAGTTTTATTGCAAATTGCATACTGTACTGGTAATCAGCTAGGTGACTAGTATCCCTAACTTTCCTCCCCCAAATCTCCATGACTTATAGGGGAAGATGAACAGTTAACTAAAAATATAGTTTTCTTATTACAAAGGCAGATTTAGGATAAGATGCTTCCAAGTTATTTTGAAACCTTTAAGAGTCTATAAGACTGATGGATGGAATTTTTCAATTACATCATTTTGCATTCATTTAAGACTATCTGAGGAGCTCAATTACCTAGATTGCTAGTTCCTTTTTTTCCATTTAATTATCCTGAAATGATCAAGGCCTGAAATCCATTTAGGGACTTTGGGACATTTTTTATTTGATAGGGAATCTTTTAATGTATTACTCTCCCAGTGCATTAAATGGTCGTTAGGGACCAAATGGTTAAGGCAGCTTATCAATACTGTGGGTTCTCGCTGAGATTGAAACTCATTCCCAGAAGAGTTCATGTTCTAATACAAAGCTGAGTAAAAACATGAATCTATAACATCTGAAGTCATGCAATGGTCTAATCAGCTTTGTATCTTCTAATCGTAAGAAGTCTTAACAGAAGACAGAAAAATTAAGAAGGTATCTAATGCCTACTGACAAAACAATTAAAGCCAGCTTTAACAATGTTAGTTAAATGTATAGAAAAGTGAAAACATGCTTAAAAATACCATACATTTTAACAGTGAAAAAAATTGGAAATAAAAGCAAGAAATATGGAAACTGTAAAACAGTTACTACCTCTCCTAACAACTGTTTTCTCAGAAAGACTAGCCATTCTCAGACCAAGGAGATATCTAAGAGATAAAAAAAAAGAGGACATTTTGTGATATCAATGAAATTTTAAGTTTTGGCAGTGCACTCTTACTCCATTCAAAAGATAAACTCTTCAACACCTTTGTAACCACACATACTGATCCTGATCTCGAATTCCAATTGAGATTCATTAAATCATAATGCAATCTTTAAATGTTGCCATATGGATCTTTAATAATTTATTTTTGCCACAAGAAAGGGGTAGATAATTTTTCTCTCCACCCACCCATCCTCCATTTACTTCTTACCATCTATAAATATAAAACTAGTAGTCCACTGATAGGGAAATTTCATGAAAAATAAGGCTCAAGTGAAAAATTATGTTTTATTGTTGATAGGCCTATATTCAAATATTCTTGTCCCAAAACAATACTAGTTTTATAAGCTATTTGGATCACAAAATGCTCAAATGAGCTTTCTGTGTAATCACCAATTGAGTGGTATGACATTTCATGTTGGTGGTAAATTGAAATCTTGAGTTTGATATTCTTTAAAATTGGGTATTTAAAAAGTTTTACTTAATATATTTGAAAATTGATACCTTTAAAATTACAGTTATTTTTCTAGTGCTCATATTTTTCCATAATACTTATCTAAAATTAAAGATAGGTTTCACAAGAGATTAGAAAGATAATCTTGTTCTTTAAATTTTCTGAAAATGAGGGAGCTCACTCTTTTCCATCCTCAGAATCCAAGTTTATTATCCTCTCAATTTTCTCCAGTTCTAAACCCTTGTGCCAAATCTCTGCTATTTTCCTTGTTCTGCATCGTATCATCCTCTTTAAAGCTCTGATTGGAGCCCAGACAAGAATTCTTGGGAGTTTCCTGTAGCCCACATGAGGCAGACTAGTTTGAGGCTTAAGTGAGATTCCATCCCCTTCAAATTGAGAATATCTCAGTTTCCTTCAGGTTTGAAACAATGTTAACCTTATAATCAGCCTGCTGTCCATAGATCAATTAACATGATTTCATCAACTGGTGTCATTATATTTTGGAACTATATAAATAATTTTTTTTTGTGGTGCTGGGGATTTAAATCCAGGGCCTTATGCTTGCAATGCAAGCACTATACCAACTGAGCTATATCCCCAGTCCATAAATAATCTTTTTGTGATGTAATTATACGTGTGTGTGTAGGGATGTAGTGGTGCAGAATGATCAGGGTTATTCTCTATTATTTTTATTTCTTTACTCTTATTCTGATTTGGGGTTTTGTACTTCATTCCATAGGAAAAAGAGAACGTACTTAAAGCTTGATTATCTAATTGGTATCTAATGCCTGAATATTGCTTTTAGCTTCTTAAAGTATTGCCACATTTTATGTTTGTTGAGTTGATATAACATGTTAACCAAATTTTAATAATAGCAATTAAAACAAAACAGTTATTTACCTACCTTAGGAAAGATATGAATTAGCAAATTTGTAGAACTTTTTTTTTTTGTAAAATTCTTTACATCAGGTTGAAGAATAACTAAGCCCATTTTGAACTTAAAGTAGGGACTAGAGGAAGAAAAAAACAGTTACAAGGTGGTTTCAATTTAGGCTTGTTAGAAACACTGTAGTTGAGCCAATGAAATTAAAAAAAAAAACCTCCCCAAATAAACTATAAAATTCTGGATTACCTACTTTTGGGTTCATCCATCCCTGCTCCTTCTTATTCATTTGGCTGTTGGAGACATGCATTGTCTCTTTCCCAGTTTTCTGTAAATTAATGGCTTCTTAATTACTTTAAATAAAAGTCCTGCGTCACTAGGTCCTGAAATTTAAAAAAAAATGTAGTCTAAGCTTATTAATTTGGACCCAATTTATTCAGGATTTGTTGTAGGTTAAGACTAGCTTGAGCTTACTTTGCACAGTCTTTGAGGAAATTGTTGCCGAGTAAATTATTTGCCATAATGGCATCACAAGGAGAGCTATATTTACAGATTAAGCATAGAAGTTAAGAAACTATCTCACAGTCACATATTAATTAATGGTGGAGCCAGGACTACAGCCCAGGACTCCTCCAAAGGCAACTTATGAGAAGAAACTTAGGAGAAGAAACTCTTTTCAGACAATTTAGAAATTCCATTTGTATATAGAACTTGATGAAAGCTTACAATTGTTCTGATTTATGTACACTTTTCTACCCCACCCTGGATGCCCCCCCTGTTCCAAATAGCAGGATGGGAATATTTCATCCAATTTGGAGGTACAAATTTCTAACTAAATGAAGTTGGGGAATAATTGAGAGAGTGAGAAGACCTTTAAAGAACTGTTGTATCATTGTTAAGTGACTCAAAATTAAATTTAGTCATAGGGTAAACTGATATGGGGAATTTGGCTAATGCTGTCTGGGGAATGGAAAAAACAAGGGAAGGGTTTATGGAAAAGATAAATATGGGGTTATGGAAGTGTTCACCCACTTGGACATAAACTGGTCCACAGGATGTTAAAAGAAATCATTTTAACTCCAAGTTTGTGTACATGGTAGGGAACTGGTTGGTTACCCAATATGGACTTTAAAGGGACAAACAAGAAAGGAAACGATTTATGTCTGTCTTTTGAGTAACACAGAGGAAATGATCAGCGATGTAGACATAAGGGACTGCTTAACGGAGTGATAGCCATCATAATTCAGTTAGATTGTAATTGGGAATCAAGTGAGACCCAGAAAAGTAAAACTCAGAATGATGATTACCAAATAAAGCAGAGAATGCTAAAAGAAAGGCGATACTTAAAGTCAAGAGAGAACAAAATAAAAGTGTAAGAAGAAACGATCACCAAAAATATTTGTCAGTTTTGTTTTTTATATTTTAGAGTGACTAAGTCACATATTATTATCCACAGAAAGAAAAATATAATGTGTAAATAATTGAATATAAAAGGCAGGGGCTGGGGTTGTGGCTCAGTGGTAAAGTGCTTGCCTCACATGTATGAGGCACTGGGTTCGATCCTCAGCACCACATAAAAATAAATCAACAAAATAAAGGTATTGTGTCCATCTACAATTAAAAATATTTTAAAAAAACATAAAAAGCAGATGAAGGCCAGGAAAGATTACAAAGTAAAGCTGAAATTGTAAAATTCTAATAAAAGTTACATTGGCAAAAGTAAACATCATTGCACAAGCCATTAGCATAATTAATTAAATTTTTTTTCAAGATTCTAACATATAAAATATCAGAGACAAAGTCAAAGGAAAATCCATGGGTGGAAGAGGTGGGTGCATAGTTAAATTGGAAAAGGATTTTTAATCCGAGTTGGCAAATATGGCCTTTCCTGCCTGCTTAGGTTTGAGGATGGGGGTAATTATTTCACATAGGGGTCGGAGAAAAGCCATGATTTATTTGAGCCTTAGGGAAATTCTGTGAGGAGCATTACATAAAGATTGGCCTGTTATGGCACTTGAGGATTTTGCAATTCCTGCCCAAGAAGGTGGTGCTTTCCTTTAGCAGAAGTGATGGAGTGGAGAAAAGTCCTGGTCTTGGGATATGTAGACATGATTCTGCCACGTAGTAGCTGTCTGAATTTGGGAAAATCAAGTTAGTGAAGGTGTCCAGTTTCTCCAACATTATTAGTTAGATAAAATCATTTTTCAGTTTCTCTTAAACTGAGGTGTATGGAAAAAGAGCTTATAAAAATCAAACCAAAATTACCCTTTCTCCTGTTCCTGGATCTGTATAGTAGAAATCTGGGACTTAGAAAAGGGAAATATCTGAGTTCCTTTCTTTTTTTTCTTGACCTCTAACTTCTAAGATCAAATGCCAGATGGGGAATTTCATATTAATTTGAAGTAATCTGAAAATAGAAATACTTTGTGATATTCCAAAGTCTTGCCATTCTGTTGGAATTTGGCTAAGAGATAAGACTGAGAAGCTGTGGTGTCCTTCTGATTCACTAGTACAAGACAATTGTGTTCACTCCCTCATTCAGCACCACAGCCTACATTTGGATGATAAGCACTAGAGCATATGGATACAAAGTAATACGGCGTTGCTCTTTTTCCTAGGAACTCATTGTAATAAGTTGAATTTCATGTATTTTGTGAGTGGAGTGAATGTGGTATCATTGACAGTGACTTGGATACTTTTATGATGGACTTAAAAATTAGTTCCTTGGGGCTGGGGTTGTGGCTCAGTTGTAGAGTGCTTTCCTGGCACCTGTGAGGCCCTGGGTTTGATTCTCAGGACTGCATATAAATATAAAAAAAAAAAGGTCCATCAACAACTAAAAATAATTTAAAGAAAATTAGTTCCCTGACATCAGTATACTTGTCATTTATATGAATTGCATATGAATTGCTATATTTTAATGAATTTAATATGGTACTTCATCAAGATCAGGATATCATCAGTTTTTAGACATTACCAATATCACAACTACTTTTAGGGAAAAGAGGAAACTGCCATATTTATGTACACAGTGATTTTCAAACGTATCCCAGTTTCTAACCTTTTAAAATATGAAAAAAAAATGTGATGTATAGTTGAAGAAATAGGGTCAATATGTGATAAAATAGTTAATTTTTAATTAGTTGTTTTGTAGATGAACATGGTCTGGGTAGCTAAAAAAGAAGTAAATTATCCCTAAGCTGGAAAACATTTAGTGATGCATGCCTCCGTTTACAGTAGTATAAAAAGGCACTTGACAATTAGGGGATCTGCTGCCTTTCAAACAAATCACAAGACCATTTGCAAAGATCTTATTTGTGAGGAGTTAGAAAGTGACACAGCTCCCTCATGTCAGCCTGTGTTATTTATCTCAGATACACATTCCCTACTGAAGATCCTACTCTGAGCTGCCACTTGAGAGGTCTCGTTTGTAGTGGGTGCGGAAGAGCTGCATGGGGAGAGAGCAAATATTGTTTCTTTTTAATATATTATTTACACATCATGAATAATGACAACTCATAGGTGTAAATGATTGAATTGGGATGGGGGGGGGTCTCCATAAGCAGCTGCAACTGTAAACAGGGCAGGGAAGTACATTTCCAAGCTGTTTCCTTGAAACTGTTCACATCAGTCAACATACAGGATGGTTGGATGTATTATTTTTGTTTTGTTTGTGTGTGTGTTTTATATAAATCACATTTCTAGCTCTTCCAAGAATATAGCGCACACATAATTACACATACTTACCTATCATGGGACTAAAATGCATGCTCATACAATTTCTGAAGCATATTTTCTTAAAAAACTATGTTTCAAGTGATACGAACAGTTAAATTTGGGCCAAGTGGATGTAGAAATGGATCTTGGGTGCCAAATCTGATTTGAACAACAAATTGTCTACAGAAATTCCTGCCAAAGATATTTGTTGTAGCTCAGAATTTCTTTTTTGTATAATCTTATGAAAAAATGTCTATATTAGGTGTATGGTGTCATATGACTAAAATCATCTTGAAATAGGCCATGAACTGTTTGCTTTAAAATAAGCACATAGTTAACATATTTTAACTTAATTAAAACCCACTAAACTACAAGAATATTCTGATTCTGTAGGATGTTTTTCCTGTATAAATCATCCATCTGTTATAATGGACTGACTGTCTTTTTCTCCCTGAAATTTCTATGTTGAAATCCTAATCCGAGGTGACTATATTTAGAGGAGGGACCTTGGGAGTTGACTAGGTAATGAGGGTGGAGCCCTTATGAACAGGATTAGTGCCTTATACAAGGGGTCTCAGAGAGATCCCTTCTCCATCTGCCATGAGAGAATGCACCAAAAAGATGGCCATCTATGAACCAGGAGAGTGCCCTCACCAGACTGCAAATCTGCTGGTACCTTGATTTTGTACTTTCCAGCCTCCATAATTGTAAACCATAAATTTCTTTCTTTTTTTTTTTTGTAATCCATATGATATATGATATTTTTAAATAGGGGCCTGAATGAACTAAGTTATTCATGAATTGCTGCTTATAATTTATTCAGCTAAAATTTGTGGATCATGTTAGGAGATAGAGGAATGAAAATTACCCAGTAATATGATAGTGCTCTTCCTATTGTCAACACATAGTGCTCAGGGCTCGCTTGACTCTGCTAGGGGAAGAGAGGCAGGGCAAACTCCATAGAGGGGTAGGAATCAAGTAATTTGGCCTTGGCGGATATGATCAGATTAGAGCACGAGATTTCTTCAGAGATGGTACAGACTCAGCAGTTCTATTGAAGTAGCTGATCTGGGAACTGTTGGCCAAGGTCTCCAAGAGATAAAGAGCTTGTGCCAGCATGCAGAACAATGCCCTGCTTTTCATCCAGCAAGGCCAAAAGGGGGGAAAAAACCCCCAACTAGTATGCTGGTCTCATCATCATTGACAAAGGCTGGCTACTAAAAGGTCAGCTGAATAAAGCAGCGTGCTTAGTGACACAGTTGACATAGTTACTGTCTGATACGAGCTCCTTATTCCTCTTATGGATGGGAGAAAACAATTTCTAAGCTGTCACTAGACCCAGGAACTCAAGACTGGTTACAGAAATTAAAGTCAGAGTTCATTAAATAGACAGAATCAAATTAGTGACATATACCAGTGGGAATGCAGAGTGGCACAGACTCCTGGAAATATAGGAGGAACAATTGCAGAATCTGGAGAATAAGTGGATATGGCAATGAGAACGAGCAAGGCAGTGGTTGAAATAGTCCACATTTTTGAATTAGGCAACTGATACTCAACAATGAAGATACATATGAGGAAAGGTTTTGTGGCAAGATGATGGATTCAGTTCAATGGGACAGTCCAATAGATATTTAGAAATATGAATCAAGATGTCATGATGACAAGAGGTCTGGACTGACAGATTTAAAAGTTGATGTAATTAAAAGTGGGTGAACTATTGGTTGCATGTGAGATCATCCAGGGAGAGTAAATAAAATAGGGAGAGAAGAGAGGCAAGGAATTTATTTAGGGGACAACACTGAAGAGCAGTTTTTATAAGAGTCATCTTGAAGACCAAGAACAAGCCATGGAAAATATTAGGAAAAAACTGAGCTAGCATTGGAACTAATGCTACAAAGAGTTTCAAGGAAAGTCAATATGGTCAAATTCTCCAGGTAATAATGGCAAAGTTTATTGGATTTAGGAATTGTTCATTTATGCAACAGATCTTTACCAAGTGCCTATTATAAATGTGTTAGATGCTAGAGATTCAATAATGAATAAAAGTGGATCTCCTCTTGCTCTCATAGAACTTAGAGTCTCATAGGTGAGAGTGACATGAATCAACTACTAAAAGAAATATAAAATTGCAACTCTGATAACTTTAGTGAAGCAAAGATATATCATGACCTTTTTAAAAAATTAGGTTTGGTAAAGAAGTAAAGAGCAAAATCCAATTTGTGAATTCCTTCATTGACCAATGGTTTCTTATTAACTGCATTCCCAACTTTCCCTCACAGACTCCAGTTTCTTCATAAGCACTGATCTGTAGATTTTACTAGGAGAATAATGGTTTAACACAAAGATCATAATCCTCAGATGTCCTGAGTCCCTGATTGATTATTTAATCAATTGAACAAACTCTCTGATCCCTGAATTTCCTGATATGGTTCTAATAGGATCAAGCCAGATGATGCCTTGAAATTATTTCTTAAGATAAATAGAGCAGAACAAATGTACTAGTCATGGTTTTGGGTAGCAGGTGTGGAATGTGGCCACTTCACTGGACTCAGTTGTTAGGCTGAGTGTTCTAAATTTGACTAGTCATTTAGATTCCTTTGCTCTCAATGTACTTTTTGGTGAAATGGAAGTGGGTGCTTATCTCACAAACATCTGGAAAGTAGGAAAATGTTTTGTAATGTATCAAGCATGAATTGACCAATCAGACTCCAACATTAGCTCTTCTAGGTTCTGGGAGTTAATAATTTGTAAGTGGTTAAGTTAAAGGAATGATGGATAAGAGTTTGCACATAATAATGCCTAACTTACTTAAGCATCCAGGAGTTGGCCTCAGATACTTGCTTACCTTTCCAGTTGTGTTCTAGACTTTTTCTCTAGTAGTACTCTGGGTTCTAGCTACAGACAATTAGTTTTATATTCCTTGATCTTGCCTCCAAGCTTCTGTACATGCTATGTATTCTGTGTAAAGTGGTGTTTCCCCTTCATTGTCCTGAATAACTTCTATTCATTCCTTAAGATTAAAAGTCAGCCGGGCGTGGTGGCGCATGCCTGTAATCCAAGCAACTTGGGAGGCTGAGTCAGGAGGATCGCGAGTTCAAAGCCAGCCTCAGCAACTTAGAGAGGCCCTAAGCAACTCAGTGAGACTCTGTCTCTAAATAAAATACAAAATAGGGCTGGGGATGTGGCTCAGTGGCTGAGTGTCCCTGAGTTCAATCCCTGGTTTAAAAAAAAAAAAAAAGATTAAAAGTCACTTTCTGAAGTCATAGAATGATATATGATTCCTCAGGGCACTTGCACATTTGTGTCAGGATTACTTCTTTCATCATCTTTTCCAGAGATTAAAAGCGTATCTTACCGGGGGTACACCCCAGTATCTAGCACATAATACACATGCAGTGAGTGAATGTGGGAGTAAAAGCTGCTTCTGAATTAAATATTAAGAAGTATGGAAAGAATTACTGCTCATAGAGATAATTGCCATCCAACACATAGGCATTGAGAATTGAATTATTGGTGCTACTTTCTCCTATGCATAGGCAGTTACATATGCTTTTTGTTTTTAGTAGTTGTTTCTTATAATTTAAAATGAACTCACTAGTAAGGTATAAAACACAAGTAGTTTAAGTTTTTATTTTTTATTGAAAATGTCTGAATTCCTATAATTATAAAATGTTACCCATTTAGTTTATATAAGGAGCTTGCCATTTGACTTTCTGACCTTTGGAAAATTCAGCACTATTATGGTTTAGATGTGGTGTCCCTCAAAAGCTCATGTGTGAGACAATGCAAGAAGGTTTGGAGGAGAAATGATTGGATTATAACCTTAACCTCACCAGTGAATATATCCCTGATGGGATTAACTGAGTGGTAACTGGAGGCAGGTGGGGTGTGGGTGGAGGAAGTGGTTCATGGGGGCTTGGCTATGGGGTATATATTTTGGATCTGGAGAGTGGAGTCTTTTTCTCTGCTTCCTGATCACCTTGTGAGCTGCTTCCCTTTGCCAGGCACTCCACTATGATGTTCTGCCTCACTTTCAGTCCCGAGGAATGGAGCCTGCCTTCTATGGACTAAGTACTCTGAAACCATGAGCCCCCAAATAAACTTTTCCTCTTAAAATTGCTCTGCTCAGATCTTTTAGTCACAGGAGTGAAAAAGCTGACTAAAACAAGCACTTTCTATTTATTTCAGAGGACAAAGGCCCTGCCCTGTAGGAGGGAGTAATTATTTCATAATGCAAGAAACACCATTCATATGGAGAGCTGCATGGCTTGTTCAATATGTGGCTGGAATCCTATAAAGGGAGAAATCATTAGGTGTTGGTTCCTCCCTGTAGCTCTCTATCATTGTTCTCATCCTGTTTTCTGCCAAATAAGAAGATAAAGTTTGTGTAGCAACACAGAGATTGGCCAGGGGCATCTGGAAATAAACAAGTGGGTGGGGGTGGATCCCATCCCGACTCCTGGCAGCAGCCACTGCAATCAGGTATAGACAATCTCTGGAGAAGGGATAGCCTGAGGTGGGTGGATTTATTGGTATTTGAGTTGAATTAGAGCATTTTCTCCTGTTAACAATGCCTCTTGTCTGAAATGAGTGTAGAGGTGGAATCTTAGGTTTGATAAGTTTCAGAGGAGAGGAAGGAAGCAAGAGGGATGGATTCAAAACGAAATGACCACTGCTGGAGGTAGATGGTCATTTCGTTTTGAATCCATCCCTCTTGCTCATCCCGTCCCATCTGCCTCAAGGTCCTTGAAACCTTTAAGAGAGCAAAAGAGGAGGGAGAATTACAATGTGAGCTGGGAGGCAGATTAGGAAGGTGGTGTGCTGGTTTGACAGTGTTTTGATTGTAGAGCCCAGCTCTCAGCTGATGTGATTGAATTGGGCAAGTCCTGGAAAAAATGGTAGCCATGAAGTTTTGCTAGATGTTTGTATTTCTTTCCTTTTTTTTTTTCTGAGTCTGCATTTCTTTTCATTTCTTAACTTTATTTTGGATACAGAACTGTTGATTAAAAGGAATTCATGTGATAATTTATTCTTGTGTCATTCTTCCTAGGAATACTCACCTGCTGAATATCTTAATTGGTAGAAAGTATTGGTTTGGTTGCTTGTAATGGAGGTTGAATATAAGGCTTTAAACAAATTAAAAATTTATTTTCCTTTCTTCTAAAAGTCTGGGAGGCCATGGTGACTATACAAGGTTGTTAGGGGCCTGATTTTTCTGTTTTTACTCCATTCTGAGTGTTGCTGTTATCAGCTCACTGTCCACATTACTGTCCACCATGAAGGACACAGGAAGAAAGGGGAAGATGAGGTTGTGCCTTTTCCTACAAGGACATGTCTTTGGAAGTTGCATGGCATCCCATTAGTTCAGAATCATTCATATGATTCCACTGGGATCCTGGGTGGATTGGGAAATGTGGATTTTATCTCCCGAATACTCGCCTTTGTCAGTGTAGGCTGCTCTAACAAAATATCACATACTTGGATTAAATGATGGACATTTTTTCTCATAGCTCTGGAGGCTGGGCAGATCAAGGTTGAAGGGGTGGTTTGCAGATGGTCACTCTTTCCTTGTGTCCTCACATGGTGGGGGGAGAGAGAGAGAGAGGGAGAGGGAGAGAGAAAGAGAAAGAAAGAAAGAGACCAAGAGATTTTGGTCTGTTTTTTGTCTTTTTAAATAAGTTTTTTACTTGTGGATGCACATAATTCCTTTATTTTATTTATTGATTTTTATGTGGTGTTGAGGATCTAATCCAGTGCTTCACACGTGCTAGGCAAATGCTCTACCACTGAGTTATAACCCCTCTTTTCCTCTTCTTAAAAGGATGCTAATTCCATCATGTCCCTCCTTAATTCATGACCTCATCTAAACTTAATTATTCCCCTAGGGTCCCACAATATAATCATATTGTGGTTGGGACTTTAACATATAGATTTGTTGGTGGGGGTTAGGGAATACAGACATTCAGTCTATAACAGTGTCTGTTACTGGCTAGAAATTGGGCATTCTTAAAAAAAAAAAAGAAATTGGGTGTTCTATTTTAATAGAAACCGAGAGCAGATATTGAGGGCTAATTTTAAGTATCTGTGGTTTTAGTTGTAATGCCAATACTTAATACCTTGGGGTAGGGTTTTAATGGAATTTTATTAGAAGATAATTACTGGGCTGGGATAATACGCTACAGTTCATCCATTAGAAGAATATCTACTGAGTATGGCAACCATCATTCTAAGTATTGGGATATATCAATGAATAAAACCCACCATTTCCTGCTTATGACACTTACATTCTAATCAGAGATGAGAAAAATTTATAAAATAAGCTTACATATCAGTGACAGAGGCTTTGAAAAAGGACTACTTCATACACTGTGAGTGGTAGTAAATATTATAAAGGAAAAAATGCTGAGTCCTAAGCGATTGTATTACAGGGAAATCTGTCCTTGTCTAGCATTAAGAAAAAGATTTCCCTGAGTGAAATTTGAGTTCATATATGAAGCATAAGGATAGAGAGAAGAGTTTCCTACCAAAAAAACAGTATGTGCAAAGACCCTGAGATAAAAAGAAGTATGGTTTTTTGGAGGATCTTAAGATGGGATATGAGAATTTAAGGGAAGAGGCATACATAGTGAGGTTGTAGGATGTCAAAAGGGGCTACCTTAGCTAGAGGTGTTGATCTTCATTCTAAGAGCAACATGAAGCAATTGAAGTTTTATACCAGGGTTGACACGATCAGATTTGCCCTTGGAAAACCTCACTCAGGTGGTTTGAGGGAGAATAAATTGAATTAATTCCAGTGGATATAAGATCAATCCCCAGTACAAAACAAACAAACAAAAAACCAAAACCAAAACCCAAAAAAGAAAGGTTATTGAATAGCTTGGTGTAGTGTTGTATACCTGTGATTTGTTACTTGGGAGGCTGAGGCAGGAGGATCAAGTGTAAGGCAAGCTTGGGCAATTTGGTGAGATCCTGTCTCAAAATAATAAAAAAAAATTTAAAAAGGGGCTAGCTTAGTTGGAGAACATTGGCCTAGCATGTTCAAGGCCCTGTGTTCAATCCCCAGTAATCCCTGCTCCTGCAGAAAAGGAAAAGATTATTGGAGGGATCCAGGTGAGGGATAGTGGTGGTTTAGGCAGTAGCAGCAGTGAGAGAGAGAAGCAGATGTATGTGGGAGACATTTTAGGACCCAGAAATCCCTCAACACTTCTGGTGATATACTGGATATATATCCAGTGGATATTGGATGAGTAGGTTTTGGAACAGAGTCAGGAATGACATTTTGGTTTCTGGTTTAAGTAACTGGAAGAATGGTGAAGCCACTCAGTGACAGAGGCTTTGGAAAAGGACTAGGTTTCAAGGGGAACACCATGAATCGACATGTTAAGCTTGGGGGCCTTTGAGATATTCAGAAGATATTCACATCTATTAGGTGCAGAGTCTCTGGTCTAATTCCTAGGTCCTTGATCCATTTTGATTTGAGTTTTGTGCAGGGTGAGAGATAGGGGTTTAGTTTCATTTTGCTGCATATGCATTTCCAGTTTTCTCAGCACCATTTGTTGAAGAGGCTGTCTTTTCTCCACTGTATGTTTTTGGCTCCTTTGTCAAGTATGAGATAACTGTATTTATGTGGGTTTGTCTCTGTGTCCTCTATTCTGTACCACTGGTCTACCTGCCTATTTTGGTGCCAATACCATGCTGTTTTTGTTACTATGCTTTGTAGTATAGTTGAAGATCTGGTATTGTGATACCACCTGCTTTGCTCTTCCTGCTAAGGATTGCTTTAGCTATTCTGGTCTCTTATTCCTCCATATGAATTTCATGATTGCTTGCTCTATTTCTATGAGGTCCATCTTTGAGATTTTAATTGGAATTGCATTGAATTTGTATAGTGCTTTTGGTAGTATGGTCATTTTGATAATATTAATTCTGCCTATCCAAGGACACGGGAGATCTTTTCATCTTCTAAGGTTTTCTTTAATTTCTTTCTTTAGTGTTCTGTAGTTCTCTTGTAGAGGTCTTTTACCTCTTTTGTTAAATTGACTCCCAGGTATTTTATTTTTTTTTGAGGCTATTGTGAATGGGGTAGTTTTCCTAATTTCTCATTCAGAGGATTCATCACTTATGAATAAGAATGCATTAGATTTATGAGTGTTAATTTTTATCCTGCTACATTGCTGAATTCATTTATGAATTCTAGAAGTTTTCTGGTTGAATTTTTTGACTTCTCTAAATATAGAATCATATCATCTGCAGATAGTGATAGTTTAAGTTCTTATTTTCCTATTCATATCCCTTTTACTTCTTTAGTCTGTCTAATCACTCTGGCTAGAATTTCAAGGACGATGTTGAACAGAAGCAGTGAAAGAGAGCATCCCTGCCTAGTTCCAGTTTTTAGAGGGAATGCTTTCAGTTTTTCTCCATTTAGAATCATGTAAGTAGGTCCAAATCTTCATCATATTGGCCTAGGTCCAGACTTCCTCAACATGACCCCCAAAACACAAGAAATAAAAGAAGGAATCAATAATTGGGATAGATTCAAACTAAAAAGCTTTTTCTCAGCAAAGGAAACAATCAGAAATGTGAAGAGAGAGCCTATAGAGTGGGAGAAAATCTTTGCCACACACACTTCAGATAGAGCACTAATCTCCAGAATTTATAATGAGCTCAAAAAACTTTACACCAAGAATACAAATAGCCCGATCAATAAATGGGTTAAGGAAATGAGCAGACACTTCACAGAAGAGAATCTATAAGCAATCAACAGATATATGAAAAAATGTTCAACATCTCTAGTAATAAGAGAAATGCAAATCAAAACTACCGTAAGATAACATCTCACCCCAATTAGAATGTCTATTATCAAGAATACAAGCAACAATAGGTGTTGGTGAGGATGTGGGGAGAAAGGTACTCTCATACATTGCTGGTGGGGTTGCAAATTGGTGCAGCCACTCTGGAAAGCAGTATGGAGATTCCTTAGAAAACTCAGAATGGAACCACCATTTGACCCAGCTATCCCACTCCTTGGCCTATACCCAAAGGACTTAAAATCAACATATTACAGTGATGAAGCCACATCAATGTTTATAGCAGCCCAATTCACTATAGGGAGATTGTGGAACCAAACCAACCTAGATGCCCTTTAATAGATGAATGGATAAAGAAACTGTGGTGTATATACACAATGGAATATTACTCAGCCATAAAGAATAATAAAATTATGACATTTGCAGGTAAATGGATGGAGTTGTAGAGTATCATGTTAAGTGAGATAAGCCAATTCCAAAAAACCAAAGGCAGAATGATTTCTCTGGTAAGTAGTTGATGACACGTAATGGGGGTGGGGGGAGGTAGGGGAAGAATGGAGGAAGGATGGATTGTATAGAAGAAAGTAAAGGGAGGGCTGTGGGGAAGGAAAGAAAAAAGAATGTGACAAGCATCATTATACTATGTATATGTATGAATATGCAAATGGTGTGATTCTACTTTGTATTCAACCAGAAAAATGATAGTTGTACTCCATTTGTGCACATTGAACCAAAAAATAAAAAAAATAAAAATTAAAAATTAAAAAAAAAGAAGATATTCACAACTGCCAAGAAGGCAGTTACATGGTCAGGAATTTGAAGAGTGATCTACCTGGAGATCTATTTGGGAATTTTTTTTTAAAAGGGAGATAACTGAGGCCACACCTTGGATGAATCAGAGAAAGAAGAGTGTTTAGGGAGGACTGGGGGGAATTAGAACATTTAAAGGCTGATTGGGAGGTAAATGAAAAGGCAAAATAAATTTAAGTAGAAAGTGGGCAGAGAGATAGGAGGCAAACAAGGAGCCTGGTGTGTTGAGAAAGGCAAGGTAAGAGAAATTAAATTTTGGTAAAAAGTCAGAAAAAGTAAGACCTGAAATTGTCCTTTGGGTTTAGCAGGAAGAATAGGTACTGATGTTAGAGTTGTTTTGATGCAGGGAAGTCAGTGGATGGAGAAGTGCATAGAAAGGGAGGAAAGAGAACAGCAAGTTGGTACTTTAGAAGCAATTCAGTTGATCTCTTCACTCTGAGGCCTTGCCTTTATCCTTGGCCTTGCATTCACTGTCCTTTCTCTCATTGGTCCCCATTTTTAAGAATTGGACTTGCATCATTCATTCATACTTTTGCACTTTTAATTATCAATATGTTTATGCATGAAAAACATATTTTTAGTTTTGTGGGAAGCCATCCTTATCTAGCAGAATCAGACTATGTTGAGCCTCATGACACAGAGGCCTGATTTCTCAGAACTGACAGACACAGAAGTCTGTCCTGGATTGCTGGGGGGTATGTGGCAGTGTGGGAGTGGTTCCCTGTCGGGTTATATGACAGTTTCCCTGAGCAAATTGGCTCCCATAACTCCACCCCATCCTGTTCATCAGAGAAGACGCCCCTCTGGTTCCAGGTCCCTTTACCTGTGTGACTATAAATACAAGAGAGTTGGGCTACTCCATGTTGTTAGAGGCCAGAACTGGTATGACCAGACCTATCACGCTCCCTCATTTAAAAAGAATATTGGCTCTTGTGTGTTTATTGATTAGATAAGTTTATGGGTAATTGATTGATTTATAGCCAACATCATCCTCCGGCAGTTACCCTTTTTTCATCCACGCAGGATGTGGCAGAAACTCCCCCAGAGTTTTTCTTTTTTAAAAAACATATCTGGTTATTGGGTTCTTTTGTTTCTTGAATTTCTCACCCAGCCACTCAGCACTGTTTTCTTTCTATCCATGTGTTGCTAGTTTCTTTTCTTGCTGTGTTATAGTCTATTTTGTGCATGTCTGGCATTTATGTCTTGGTTTTTCTAGGTTGGAAATTTAGGTCATTCTCAAACCTTTAATATCATAAGAGAATATGTAGTAAGCACTATTGTTCATTCCTTTTGTACTGGATACAGAAGTGCCTCTGGGGTACATGCTTAGGAGTGGGTTTATTGAATTATAGAATATTCACAGACTCAAATTTCATAAAGTATTGCTAAATTACTCTGTAGAATGGCTGACTGGGTTATGTTCCTGTCAGCTGTATGTGGGGATCCCCATTTCTTCATATGCCTTCCTGATATTTGATTTTGATATTTTGATTTGGGGCATTTGGTATTTTTGACTTGTGGTGATATAATAATGGTAAATATTATGAAAGTAAATGATTAGATTTATACAGTGATATTTAAGAAAAAAGGAATATATGCACAATTAACTTTCACGTTTTATTTTAAAATTATTAAATTCAAGTCAGTTTTTGATACTTAGCTATGTCTCTTCTTGCTTAGATTACTGTTTTTCATTTACTTGATGTGCTTAAAGATCCTAAGAACTAAGTAAGATATTGATAGAGAAATGTGTGAAAACTACGTTCTCTGAAACCTGAAGGGAGCAATTACAAGTTAACAGTAGCACATTTGTCAGTTGAAAGAGTTGTCTCAAATTATTTGGTGGAAAAATACTCTTAGAGCTCATTTCCCAGTTGCCTTTCAAGGTTTTTGAGCCTGCTGAGAAAACTTCCTAAATATTCTGAATTACCCAGTTTCAATGGATGTTATCGAATTAAGAAAAACGAACGTGCAATTTGTATTCTTTTTCCTTATTTGAATGTCTTCTATTTGCATCTATATTGTCATTTATAATAACTTGGTAATTCCATCTTTTTCTCTTCCCATGAGGTGTATATGGAAATATTTCTAATCAAAGACCTTCTTCATTCCTGCTTATAGTCCACATTATCAGAAGGCCGTTGCAATGTAACCACTCAAATTCAGGTTTTCCACAACAAACAGCATTTCAAAGAATTCATTAAATAGTAAATTTAGATTATAAGTGATAAAATAACCAAAAAAATAATATTTTTTGATTAAAAATAACCAAGAAGCCACATGTAACTCATAGAGATCATTCTAAGTAATGCATAAGACTGAATTGCTGGAGGACCACTAATCTTTCCTCGCTAGGGATTTGTGATAGTTTGATACTCTGGGAGTTTGGTCGATATCTCAGCTTATTTTATTTTTTTTTCTGACTTTTTTTTGGTGTTGAATCACATTTTTAAATCCATTAATCCTGTTGACTGAAGAAATAATTATCTTTTAGTTTCTTTTTACTTGTAAGGAACAGAGACGTGCTCAGATTACATTCCTTAATGGGGTTTATTGTAATGATACCCTGGGAAATAAGGAAACAAGAAACAGTTTCAACCATTGACTGTGAAGGACTTAAGGGGATTGCAATGCATTTTAGGATATAGTTCTTAATAGTTTTCACATCTCCATCCTCAGAATCTTGGAAATCCATTGTTTCCTATTCCATACACCATTATGATGTTGACAGTTTTGCTATTTCTGTATCTATGTTCCTGTATGTTCCTGATACTTCTCCCTGACCCTCTCTTTATATACGTCAAAGTCAAATCTCCCCAGCTCTGCCCCATGCAAAAATGGCAGTGTAGCTAATCATCACCCTTTTACCCCACCCGACCCCCACCTGCCAAACGGGACTGAGCTCTCATGAGACTACCTCGTAGTCTTCTAGGCAGCCTCTAATGGCAGCTTCTCCGTCAGTTGTTCATCCCTGATCCGAACATCATGGCCATGTACCAGGACCATTTATGTGTGAGCAAGTATGGTGGCCTTGAAGCAGTTAATATGACTAGAAAATACCTTGCTTGAGCAGACAAATACAGATTATATCTATTTTGTTAAACATGTGGAAGAGACTTATATATACTTATCTGTAGGCATATATTATTATTTTTCCCTAAGAGTTTCATTCAGAACTGGTATGTCAAACTTGTCCTGGGTTTTCTGGGAGTTTCCAGGTTCAAGAATTCAAAGTCCCATACCCTGGGAAGTTCCTGGCCTCAAGCAACCTGGGGGCAGGGGTGTTCATCCTAAATCCTGTTCTTTTAACCTTCCTTTCTTACTTTACAAATATTTATTGAGTACCTGTTATATCAGTCTCTGTGCTGGGTGGTGCATATGTAGTACTGAATAGAACATACACATGCCATATGTCCACAGTGGCAAACAGAACCTGCACAATTAGTTCCAAGAGTGATGAGTGAGTAGAAAGGTAGAGAGTATCTTGGGGGATTGTAATAGGACCTGGCAGAATCTTCACTTGGTTTAGCTACATGAATGAGAGTGGATAATGAGGGAACCACTGAGAAGCAGCCAGATAAGCTCTCACTCTCATGGGCTGAATTATATGTATGTGTGTGTTTTTGAGTACTAATCAACAATAAGTGAGCACTCTTACTTATGAAAGGAATAAAACTGGGCAAGGACATAGTGACTTGGCAGAAGGCTAGGTTGTCAGGGAAATTCTCTGTAAGGAGACAATCCTTTGGCTGAGGCTTGCATGGTGAAGTGAAGGTGGCTACTCAGGATCACCAGAATGGAAAGAAAGTCAGTGTTGCAGGCATTGGAGTAGAGTGGAAGATGAGGCCAAGGAGTAGGCACAGTCTAGATCACAAAGTGTCTTGGATTTTGAAGGCCGTAGTTAGAATCTTAGATTTTATACTAAGGTTGATGAGGAAGGTTTTATGTAGAGAAATGACCTGATTTTATTTCAAGAGATGGTTTCCTTCCTGTGTAATATGATTGAAGACTGAAGTAGTATCAACTATAATATTTGAGTTAGAGGAATAAGAAAGTTCATAGTGTAATTCAAGGTCATAGAGAATTTAGGAAGAAGCAGTAATTAATGGAGAAAGAAATTGCCTCATATTTCAACATGCTAAATTTAAGAGGGGTGTAAAGCACCAAAAAATTCCTGGATAATAATTTTAAGTGAAGCTGATCTTTAAATTAATATTTAAAAGCCATTGTGTGCTTGTACTGGTGATCAAAGAGATATAGTACTATTTTTTAAAAATATTTTTTGAATTGTTGATGGGCCTTTATTTCATTAATCCATTTATATGTGGTGCTGGGGATCGAACCCAGGGCATCACACATGCCAGGCAACCACTCTCCCACTGAGTCACAACCCCAGCCCAGAGAGATATAGTACTATTAATTCCCCAGATCAGAGCATACTGAAAGAAAAACCCAAAGAACCTAGGACCGCCTGAGAAGAAAAGTCCAATTTTACAACGTTGAATGTCTGAATTTGGTTTTTGAGGCATTATTATAATGGCAAAAAATGTCTTGAGCTCAATAAAATATTTCCAAATAATAGTCTACTTCCTAAAATAGATGCTCAAGTCTCATATATATCAGCTCTGAACAATCCTTGCCTTAGGGACCAGTAGCCGATGCTTCAACTTTAACTAGGTGTCCCTGGAAATACACAAATTTCAACTTGGCTACTTAGACAAAGTAGGTGACCAGATGATATTCTTTCAGAGTGGAAAGATTTTTTAAGTTAGGTTTTATGGAAAACATGCAGACTTTGAATTTGAGGGAGTTTTGTAGAGAAAAACCCCCACAAGCCTAGTCTGGGTCAATTTGCTGCTTCTGTTTGAGCAGTCTATTCTTGGTGAAAAGTTAAATTTCCTTAGCAAGAAAAGGAATCTGAACAATTGGAGGTATCTTCCATCACATGTGTCTATGAATCAGAAAGATCCAGAAACCATTCGTCCCTCAGAAGAAGACTGACAAGGGAGAAAAGGGAGAAGAAGCAAAAGTAGTAAGAGAAGAAAGGGAAGAGACAAAGGAGTCCAGGAGTAGGGATCCAAGAGGGCGGGGAAGTGGCGGGCCAGGAGCTTGTGTGCTACTTGGAGAGGCAGGGAGTGAAGAGTGAGAGACGAACACATGATTAACAGAGTCATCCCTTGGCACCGTCGGGGATCAGTTCTAGGCCCTCCAGGGACGCAGAAATCTATGGAAGCTCAAGTCATTTCAATAAAATGGCATATTATTTACATATAACCTATGCAATTTTCTGTATACTCTAAGTCATTTCTAAATTACCTACAGTTCCTAAAACAATGTAAGTTCTATATAGATTATTGTCCTCCTGTATTGCTAGGGAATAATGACCAGAAAAAAAATCTGTACATGTTCAGTACATAATTAAAAAACTTTTTCCTTCTGACTTTTCCAAATACATTTTCTTTTCTTTCTTTCTTTTTAAAAAACTCTATACTATATATTGTGAGGATGACAAATATCAGTATTAGGAAATCCAGTTATGTAAAAAATATCGCATCTAGTCAGGGGTACGTATATTTATTTTTGGTAATGTATGCCTAAGTGATACATAGTAACGAAGAGGTAACTAACCTGAAACTGCAGAACTATGCTTCTCCCACACCTGCTTGACTTGTGCTTTTCTGGCTGAGCACATTTTCAAGAAATTGGATGCCCACCCCAGGCCTTTGCCAGTGAAATCTGTGTAGGAGTAAGAATCTGAAGCAGTGGCCCACAGATAACAGGCAGGGAATATTAGGTACAGCTCAACTCACAAAGTTTTCCACTGTTTCCCTTTGTAAAAGGAAGCAAGAGGTTAAGAAATGCTCTGAAATAATACCTGGTTTACCAGGTGGAGACACGGAGGACTGTTGGAACAGTCTCAGAAGGATGCTGTTGGGTCAGATGGAGTGGACACCATTAGCAATTATGGTTGATTTCCAAAGCCTGGTGGCAAGTTGACTTCTGATTTTTAATTAATCTTAGGTAAAGTATAGATAAATGGAAAAGCCAGCAACTATACATCGATTAACAAACACAACTTCAGAATTAACCACATGAGGGCTATGCTTGTAGCAGTTTCACAGCACAAGGCATTCATATATATATTTAGTTTTTCCAGTGTCTGGCTTGCAGAGCAGCTCTCAGTGACTATTTCAAAAACTTTTCTCACTTCAATTTTGTTTTTTCCTCAACACTCCACGGATTGAAGCAGAAATTCTGTTTGCCATATTTTTTTCCTGCAGATTGTAGGGGCTCCTGCTTTATCTTGGTGAGCTTCCACCTTATGAACTCATCATTCTAAAGATTCTTCTTGTTCCCAATCAGGATAATGAGCATGTTTGGACATAAATCCTTGACTCTGAGGCCCACTTTTCTGGGGTGTTTTATCAGCTGTCAGGAATGTCCATGGAGAAACCATCGATGGCTGGGCAGGAGAGGAGTCACGGCAATCACAATCTTCCTGCCGAACTGTGTCCCACATGCCAGCTCTCCCCGCGTTCCATCCACTTTGACATCTCCACATAGTTTTCAAACAACATGGGCACATCCCTCTGGGAACTGGTCCTTGATGAAGGCAATGAGCTGTCATGTCCTGCCATAAGTTCCATCGCCAACAATCATTCGTTCCTTTTGATGACCGCTATTGCTTACAAATGTGCTGCAAGATACAGCGCCTATCTGCTGGAAGGGTGTGAAGTATCTGGAACTTTTCATCAGAAAGGCTTAGGTGACAACTTCAAGTTCATCATCTTTGTGAAGAGCAGGTCTGTCTGCAGTTTGCAAGCTGAGAGCCTGTAGCTCAGGAAGTGATGGTGGACTGAGAAGAGACCTGGAGGTGATGAACATGGAGCAGAAAAGCAAAGGCCAGATGAGAGCAGACAATATTATTATTTTTTTCTGAATATTTTCTATTGTGGTTGGTTGAACCCAAGAATATGGGACCCATAGATAGAAAGGGCCAACAACATAAGCTGGGGCAGTCACAGAGGGCACCCTCCCCCCAATATCAGAGATAGTAAATACTAGAACTAGAATAAGAGCTATAGCAATCATATGTTCTTAATTTTCCAGTGGAGTCATGATTTCAGATTTCTGTTCAATGGTACCCAAGAAAAATTTTTGTTTGTGAAACCATGTGTCTCAGCTTACTAAAGGCTATGTGTTTTGGGTTTTGGTCCAGCACTCTTTCCACTATACTTACCACATTATCTCCCAGAGGGAGTCTGTCAGATTTTGTAACTATGATGGATATTATCCCATAAGAGGTTTACCCGACTGATAGCTAACAGGAAAGTGAAATTCTTCTCACAGTTGGGATGATTTACCCTTAAGTTATGTGTGACCACTGGGCACCCTATTTGAGATGGAAACTTATGTAACATGACTAAGCTAAGTTCTCCAGAGTGGTATTTGTTTTACTTCAACAGGAAATATCATGGCAAAAACAAATCATCGGTTTTGTATGGAAGAAAAAGGGAAACATTTTATCTTCCTAACTAAAGTGGGGAACTTTTTGGCAGTGCGGATGAGAGGATATTAGAAATAGGGCTGAGATTTAGTATATTCCGGAAGAGAAAAAAACCCATGACGTGGTGTTCATCTCCTTATTCTTTGAGTTAAGAAAGCCATCTGTGATTTAGGAAATGCTTTGTCTTTAAAAATAATAATTTAAAGAAAGTCATGAATGATTGGGCAACAGGAATTTCAAAGTTTCACGATGAATCAGGAATACAATATAACACAACACAGTTGGAAGTAAAGCATCTCAATTGTTGAGAAATTCAAACAGGTATAGACCAGTGTGAGCAGACTGAGGAGGGGTTACTTGTTTTGGAAATTTATGATATGTCGAATGAAGATCCTGAATTATGAACCTTAGAGATTAAGGATCTTGAACTGAAGAGTAGGGAATGTCTAATTTAATGAACTTTTTACTGGGAGACAGGGTGTCATGTAAGCTGGGAATAATTAGAAAATAGGTCTTGTAGAGAATCTCTGATCTACAGGTCTTTTTGCTAAAGAACAAATAACTGGTTTCTAGAAATCACTTATTGAATATCTTACTAGATAAAGTAAGAGGATTAAAAATAATCTTGGAGATTCCTCTGCCCAGAGCAATCTTATAGTCAAGTAATGAAGATGAGAGATAAGTATGAATTATTGATTAGGCTGTCTTTGACATTTATTTTCCTCTCTTGTATAACATTTAATTAAACTGCATTATTCTTTCCCACGTCCACATAAATACTGTGTTAAGCACACTTGAATCTCCTTGACTTTCCTCATACAGCTTTCACTTAGAAAATGGTTTTTCCCCTTATTCTCTGCAAACCCAAATCCTATCAGTCTTTCTGTTGCTGCATGTGGTTGTGGTTAACTAAGTTAGAGAAAGGCTTTTAGCATTGAGGATGCTGACAATTTGGACATTGGTGCATTGAAATCACCATCAGCCTGGACATTGAAGTCACTGAGCCCAGTGGCTGGGTGGTGTGGAAAGGAGGATGAGGAGCCAGTGGGTGATCTGAGGAAAGGAATGAGTGTTGAGTGGGGAGAACAGATTGGGCAGAGAAAGTGCTGGCATTAGAGGGACCATGTAGAATAGGGAAGAATGGCCCAAACTGGGAGGATGGAGACCTGCTCTGAGGATGCTGAGTGAACAATTGGATCAGAAAATGCAGTAGATTGGAGACAGCAGAAAGGTATAGGTATATAGCAAGAAAAGGAAGAAGTGAATGAGAAAGAAAGTTTAACTGTCTTTTTTTTTTTTTTTTGTTACTGGGGATTGAACTCAAGGACACTCTACCACTGAGCCACATTCCCAGCCTTATTTTGTATGTTATGTAGAGATAGTATCTCACTGAATTGCTTAACACCTCACTTTTGCTGAGGCTGGCTTTGAACCCACAATCCTCCTGCCTCAGCCTCCCAAGCTGCTGGGATGATAGGCATGTGCCACCATGCCCAGTTTAACTGCACTTTTAAGTGTGATTATTTACTGGATTAAAAAAAAAATCAGTGGGCTATGAATTGCAGTGCTGATGATCAGTTAAAAGAGCTTTGAGACTAGTAAACTATGTTACTCTAATTCATAATCTCTAAACTGGGGATAATCACATTTGCCAGACATTTCTCATAAGGTTGTCTTTTAAAAAAATCTTTTTCTATTTGTTCTTTTAGATATATATGACAGTAGAGTGTATTTTGACATATGATACATACATGGAGTTTAACTTATTCTAATTAAGATCCCATTCTTGTGGTTGTACATGATGTGTAATTTCACAGTGGTGTATTTATACATGAACATAGGAAAGTTATGTCAGACTCATTCCACTGTCTTTCCTTTTCCTATCCTTCCTTGTTATGGTTTGGATGTGAAGTGTCCCCCCAATAGCTCACAAGTGAGATAATGCAAGAAAGTTCAGAGAAGAAATGATTGGATTGTGAGAGCCTTAAACCAATCAGTGAATTAATCCCCTGGTGGGATTAACTGAGGGGTAACTGGAGTAGGTGGGGCATAGGGGGTGTAGCTTTTGGGTATATATTTGTATCTGGTAAGTGGAGTCCCATTCTCTGCTTCTGATCATCATGTGAGCTGCTTCCCTCTTCCACGCTTTTCTGCCATGATATCCTTCCTCACCTCCAGTCCCAAGGAATGGAGCCTCCTGTCTATGGACTGAGACCTCTGAAACTGTGAGCCTCCAAATGAACTTTCCCTTCCCCCAAATTGTTCTGGTCAGATCTTTCAGTCATAGCAGCAAAAAATCCAACAAAAACACCCCTCCCTTCCCTTGATTCCCGTTTGTCTAATCTACTAAACTTCTCCCCACCTCCCTTGTTGTGAATCAGCATCTGAATATCAGAGAGAACATTCAGCCTCTTGATTTTTGGGATTGATTTATTTCACTTAGCATGATGGTCTCTAGTTACATCCATTTACCAGCAAATGTTGTGAAGTCATTCTTATTTATGGCTGAGTAATACTCCATTGTGTCTATATACCACATTTTCTTTATCCATTCATCTGTCGAAGGGCAGTATGTTGTTTCCTTAACTTAGCTATTTGAATTGAGCTGCTATAACATTGATGTGACTGTGTCATTGTAGTATGCTGATTTGGGGGTGTATACCAAGGAGTGGGGTAACTGGTCACATGGTGGTTCCATTCCAAATTTTCTTTTTCTTTTCCTTTTTTTTCTTTTCTTTTTTTTACATTTTTAAAAATTTATTTAATTTTGATCCATTGAACACAAATGGAGTACAGCTATTGTTTCACTGTTGTCCACAAAGTAGAGTCACACCATCTGTGCGTTCATGCATGTACACAGGGCAATGATGTCTGCCACACATTCTGTTATTATTACCCCCCCACCCTGACCCCACCCTTCCCTTCCCTCTATGCTATCTATCCTTCCTCCATTCTTGCCACCCTTCCCCCCCGCATTATGCATCATCATTCATTTATCAGAGAGACCATTCGGCCTTTGGATTTTGGGGATTGGCTGATCTCACTTAGCCTAACAGTCTCCAACATCATCCATTTACCTGAAAATGCCATAATTTTATTCTTCTTTATGGCTGAGTAATATTCCATTGTGTATATATACTGCAGTTTCATTATCCATTCATCTATTGAAGGGCATCTAGGTTGGTTCCACAATCTAGCTATTATGAATTGGGCAGCTATGAATATTGATGTGGCTGTATCACTGTAGTAATCTGATTTTAAGTCCTTTGGGTATAGGCCAAGGAGTAGGATAGCTGGGTCTAATGGTGGATGCATTCCAAGTTTTCTAAGGAATCTCCACACTGCTTTCCAGAGTGGCTGCACCAACTTGCAATCCCACCAGCAATGCATGAGTGTACCCTTTTCCCCACATCCTCGCCAACACCTGTTGTTGCCTGTATTCTTAATAAAGGACATTCTAATTGGGGTAAGATGAAATCTTAAGGTAGTTTTGATTTGCATTTCTCTTATAAACAGGGATGTTGAACATTTTTTCATAAATCTTTTGATTGCTTGTAGATCTTCCTCTGTAAAGTGTCTGTTCATTTCTTTGGCCCATTTATTGATTGGGTTATTAGTGTTCTTGCTGTAAAGATTTTTGAGTACATTGTAGACTCTGGAGATTAGTGCTCTATCTGAAGTGTGTGTGGCAAAGATTTTCTCCCACTCTGAAGGCTCTCTCTTCACATTGCTGATTGTTTCCTGCCATGTTCTTGGATAGGCAGAATTAATATAGTCAAAAATGGCCATACTACCAAAAGCGCTATACAAATTTAATGCAATTCCAATTAAAATCCCAATGATGGACCTCATAGAATTAGAGCAAGCAGTCATGAAATTCATTTGGAGGAATAAGAGACCCAGAATAGCTAAAACAATTCTTAGCAAGAAGAGTGAAGCAGGTGGTATCACAATACCAGACCTTTCAAATATGCTACAGAGCAATAGTAACAAAAACAGCATGGTATTGGCACCAAAATAGGCAGGTAGATCAATGGTACAGAATAGAGGACACAGAGACAAACCCACATAAATACAGGTATCTTGTACTTGACAAAGGAACCAAAAACATACAATGGAGAAAAGATAGCCTCTTCAACAAATGGTGCTGGGAAAACTGGAAATCCATATGCAAAAAAATGAAACTAAATCCATATCTCTCACCCTGTACAAAACTCAACTTAAAATGGATCAAGGACCTAGGAATTAGACCAGAGACCCTGCACCTAATAGAAGAGAAAATAGGTCCAAAGCTTCATCACGTTGACCTAGGACCAGATTTCCTTAACATGACTCCCAAAGCGCAAGAAATAAAAGAAGGAATCAATGATTGGGATAGAGCCATTCCAAGTTTTCTGAGCAATCTCTATACTGCTTTCCATAGTGGTTGCACCAATTTTCAGTCCCACCAGGAATGTATGAGTGTACCCTTTTCTCCACATGCTTTCCAACATTAGTTGTTACTTGTATTCTTGTAATTGCAATTCTGATTGGAGTGAGATGGAATCTCAGTGTCGTTTTAATTTGCATTTCTCTAATTTTATTGATTGGATTATTTTTTATTTTTTTTTAAGTTTTTTTTACGTTCTTTATGTATCCTGGAGATTAATGTTCTATCTGAAGTGCAAGTGTCAAAGATTTTCTCCTATTCTGTAGGTTCTTTTTTCATGTTTTTGTTTTCTTTGCTGAGAAGAAGCTTTTTAGTTTGATGCCATCCCATTTGTTGATTCTTGATTTTACTTCTTGCGCTTTAGGAGTCTTGTTGAGGAAGTTGATTCCTAAGCTGACATGATGGAGTGTTAGGCCTACATTTTCTTCTAGTAGGTGCAGAGTCTCTGGTCTAATGTCTAGGTGCTTGATCCACTTTGAATTGAGTTTTCATAAGGTTGTCTTGAGAATCATATGATCATGCTAAACACATATTTATTTAGAGGAATTATTCTTAACATTTAAGTGAAATTATTTGCTAAACTATAAATTACCATTATAGTAATAAGAATTATTATTTGTTAAAGAAGTTAAAATCTATCAGTTCCAAGGTTCCAAATAGAATCCTGGTTCAATACTGTTGCCACAGGGGTTGAGTCCTGGAATTCTATGAAAGATGAAAAGAGATTAATATGAGTGGGGACTTAAACACTCTAACTGTTCTTAAATTTGAGGGTTTCTTGTAAGGAAAAAACAAAAAGAGAGAGAGAAAACAGGAAAAGGAAAAGAAAAAAATCCCTCTGTCTTTTTCTCTTTCTTTTTAAAAAATCAGTCTTTAGATGTCTGCTTCACCCTCCCCTGTCCAGGCTATTCATTTTATTGAAAATTGTTGCCAGTACTATGTGCTGTGTTTAGGAAAAGGGTGCTAGAGGGGAGTAATTACAAGTACTCCTGGCCTTTCATCCAAACCCAGGAATCTTAAGTGACAGCTGTTTGAGGGACTTGTCATTCAATTAAGTGGTTTGAAATTCTGCCAGTGGTTAAAAACCTGTGGTTCATATGAATTTGCAGCCACTGGGCCCCCAGTCTCCACCAAGCAATCGCATTTCACTGGAAACCACTGCTTTGTTGGCCAGAAGGATGCTGGGCAGACATCCTGACCATGATGTTTATTTCTTGAGGTCAAAAATCACAATGGAAATTGGACCTGAGTCTAGCAGAAAATGATTCCCCCCACCAAAATGTATAACATGGCAGTTAGAGATGAAATGGCTGTGTAGTTCACTGAGAAGATGCAGAAGGGGTTAGTATGAGATAAGGGCGAGATTTTCTTTTTACTCTTTTTTTCCTTTCCAACAGATTGAGGTCCATTTCTGCTTCCACCAATATTATTAAGTTCCTCTTTCATAAATGGTTTTACAGTAGGTGTGAGCAGGATGAAAAGAAAGTAGGAAACAAAGTACTTTCTGGAATTTGCAAGTGAGTAGGGGGGTTACAACAGATAGAGAGTAGTTTAAGGCAATTCATCAACCACCCTGGAACTGTTAAGCACAGATTCAGTTCAGGAGCGACTGAGAATTAGGGAAAGATGTGAAAGCGAGGTGCTTAGTAAACACTGCAAGAGAAAGAAAATGACTTCAAGAGGTGGAAGGAGTCCTGCTTTGAGCCAGCCCTCCTCCATCTGTTTCATCTGTTTGTTTCCTCTGTCTTGGTTGGCATTTGATTGGCTTTGTAATTGTACTTCCCTGTATACTGGAAACCAGATATTATTTATTAAGTCATCAATGGACCCATTTTCCACGGATACAATATTGCTTTCTGCTTTGAAATGTGGTTAGGGTTGTCCCAAGGAGGTGCATTTTATGGAATAAATTTCTAGCATAAAGGATCTTTAGAAGATTATGTAAAAACTTTTAAGCCATATTACTAAAACCTTTACAACCAATAGAAATATAAAGAAAGATTAGTTTCCTCGAACTTGACCGATAGACTAGTAGATATTGAATAAAATTTTCTGGCCTAAATTTTATGTGACTGCAATTTAAACAAACATTTTGGATGAGTGTTGTGGGCTAATGTAAGATAAAGGTACTTAAGTATAAAAAGATAAAATGAGGTTAGCCTACCTTCATATTTTATGTTCTTCCTTGATGTCATCCAAATTACCTATTGGCAGAATAATGTTGCCTTTATTTTAAATTTGGTGGTCAAGCAGGAAGCCTTCCTTATCAATGTCAGTCCTTGCACCACGAATTAAAGAGGCCTATTCTCTAAGAACAAAGGACATCCTCCTTCAGAAACTTGCCCCCTATAACCCTAACCCGATACCTGTTTGCCTTTAAACCTTCCCCAGTAGATCATTCTTCAGGCACACGGAGCATCTCCTCTCCCAGCTCCACATTTATCAGCAGGAGAAAAGCAAACAGCGCCATTTCAGAGGTACACAATGTCTCCACACCTATTACAGTGGAGGGCAGTGGTGACCTCACCCTGGCCCAAACCACCCACGAGTAGCCTTTGATGTTTCCGGAGCCTCATGTTTTAATACAGTCTAAACAGCCCATGTTTGAACTGCAAGAGTCCAGTTTCCAGCCATATTAGAAGTGATGTCAAAGCCAGTCACATTTTAATGGTCCCTCACCCTAAGTCAGGGCAGTGGGCAAGGGAGGCGTTGTGAGGCTGGGTTTCTCCTCTGTTTTTAATTCTCCTGACCATTGACATTTCATCCTTCCTTCCCCACGCTTACCCACAGGCCACATGTCTGTCACCAGCGGGATAGTCTGGTTCTGGGAAAAGAAAGAGCCCTCAGGGAAAATGAACCCACTTCTTTTTACAAGTTGAAAGTATTCCACAAGAGATCTTTCTGCATTGACTTTTCCCAGCAGAGTGGGTGACATTCATAGTTGGGGTTAAGCACTTGGTGGATTTATAGCACCATGAGGATTGTCACAGGAGGATGATAATTAGCAAATGGGCCAAGCCAGCCAAGAGCTCCAAGTTTCATTGTCCTGCTGTAATGCTGGTGATCACTGGGGCAGGAGAAAAGTTTAACAGTTATGTTGTACAAGGAATTTATTTTATAGATGAGGATGTTCTTGGTTACAGAGTCAAGCTCTTAAAGAAGGAAGATTCAGGAATCATATTAAGTCTAGTGTAGGATAGTGCTGAAAAGTTTTGAGGAACTATCTTTCAGTGTAATACACAAACACAGGAGTTAAATCTTATGTTAAGACATTAAAAGTCATTTTTCTTTATGGACTCAGTAAAAATAACACACATTGACTCTGTGATTATGTGCCTTGTACTGTTCTAAACACTCGATCTAATTCACTTAACCTGCAAAATGATCTTATGAAAAATGTACTATCATTCCAGTTTTCAGGTGGGACAACTGATGCAGAGAAAAGTTAAGTATGCACTCAAGGTCAGCTATCTGACCTTGAAGTGGCAGAGGTGGAATTCTAATTGAGGCTGAATCCATTCTAGAGTCACTACATGTTTGCAGAAGTATCTGACTGAGACAGTCAGACTTGTAATTTCTCACCAGTTCTAAAGGTGAAATCACTTCGATGATTTTTTTCTTTAAAGAAAACTACACGTATATTTGGTATTGGTATCACTGTCAGCACAGCGATACGTAACTATTCCACTGATCAGCTTCGTGTGCCTTCCCACCAAACAACAAAGTTTACGAGGAAGAAAACCTTTGCAAAACTTTGACTAAATAGTCCCATTTGTATCCTGCTCTGGAGGGAAACCTGTCTATGGAAATTTCTTGACATTACTTTCTTTGAATTTGTTAAAGCATTTTATTTACCAAACAGTGTACACTGTTAAAAGTTAAACTTCCTCTGGGCTCTAAATTTTGGCCAAGTTGGTTAATCTTTCAGGAGTGTTGAAAACAGGGCTTTAATTAGCAATTTTATCAGTTAACCCAGTCACTCAGCTCCGGCTCTTATCTGAATCCTTGGTTGTGCAGGCACTTAGGGACATCAGAAAAAAGCCGACTTGTCAGTGTGACAGTTGAGAAGACTTCTGTGGAAGGAAAAAAATGATCTCAGAAAAGGACAGTATTAAATGGAATCTGATATCAATCCAAAAGAAATGATCTCACTAAAGAACGTAGAGAAGGACTAGGTTTCCCTTGTATTGCTCTGTAATCCTCTATGGTATGTCACCTTTGTCAGTCAAGACAGTTTGTAGTTTTGAATAGTATGAAGATAGGGGCCCAAATCAGTGAAATTTCTAAACCAGCTAGTCACTGAGCTGGCTATAACTCTGGAGTGGTTCTGGCTATCTAAAATCAAAGGAGAGTTTGGAAAAGTAACACAGGGCAAGTAGATTTTAGAAGTGGGGGAAATCCTGATAATCTGAAGTGAGAATCAAATTCACTTCCTAAATCCAATTTGTTTTCCCCAGCCAATGGTATCCTTTATTGATTGCATTTCCTTTTCCTCTATTTGGACTACATTTAAATATAGTGCTACTTGGAAATGAACCTCTACTTCTTCAGAAATGAAAAGTACTTAAGCTATAAAAAGAAGATCCCTACTTTCATTATCTCAGCATGGCTTGCTATCATTGCAATAGCAGAGCAAGTAACGGGAAAAAAAATTCCATAAGGAATACATTGGAGCCAGGAGATATTTATGCTTGCCTAAGCAGTTCTGATGATTTGATAGTTGAAATGTTTATGCTTTTGTTCACTTAGATAACGTACTTTGGACATCTTTTTTAAACAATAGATAATCGTAGTGGTGAACTGAGGGGGCTGACAGAGTGGTAATTCATATCTGAGGATTGTTAAAACAAACTTGGACTGGTTGTAGCATAGGTTGACTATTTTTGGCAAGGCAATACTTAGCATTTCATGCTAAAAATGATAGCGTTTTAGATTTATTATAAAAGTACAGAAAAACATGTTTTTCTTCAGAAGTAGAAGGGTAGAACATTGGTTAGAGAGTAAGAAAATTTGCTTTGTTTGTATTTTTCATTCAATTGTGCCTGAAACACAAAGTTTGTATATGACTTTGTGTTTTCTTTTGCTCTGTATTCTTTTTCGTCATATAGTTTGACCTAATTTCAATGTAGCTAAAAGTGCCAAAATCAAAGACCAGGTTAAAATTTCTTTGAAGGCTATTGGATGTCATGCCCATTATACTAATAATAAGAGGTCTGTTTGACTGCTTTGATTTCTACAAGCTTGATAGTCCCTTTTCTCAGGAAGAAAAAACCCCAAACACAAAATGTCTCTTGCCTAAAGTTTTCTTACAAGTAACAAAGCTATATCTATACCATGCAATCTCTGAACTCACGGCAAGTTTGAAATTCTGCTGCTTTTACTTATTTATTAAAACACAGGGAATTCTGAGCAAATAAAATCCAAAATTCAGCCTAATAGTCTATATTAGTTTTGTATTTCCTACAGATAAACTCTATCGGAGATCAGAACCTTATACTCTGCTAGTTCCAATAATGGGACACTGGCAACACAATTCCTGACTTTTCATGGCACTAAAGTTTTCTCAGAATTTAAAAACAATAATTATATATAATAACTATATGTTTTCATAACTGTATGTAGTTATATATTATGGTTAATAGTTGTAACTGAGTTTTAAGTATCTCTCACTGACCACTGCCTCCTAATTTTCCAGCTCACACCCTCTAGTACCCAGACCTCTACATCCTTCTGGGATCCACAGTCTGTTGACTCATCCACCTTTCATGGTCCCTGCTTACTCTCATATTTCTCGCCTTTTCTCATTTTATGGTTAAGTTATATCATTGTAATCACTTACCTGCATACACCTTCAACTCTTTGCCCCTTTCTCTTTATTATACTCACTTTTTTCCAGCTCTGAGCCTGTGAACATTGTAAGATCAGGCTGGGGTAAACTGATCAGATGATGGTAAACCCAGAACAGACAGGCCAGATGTGAACCGAAAAGAAACTTTATTGCGGGATGCCTCTTGGGCGAGGTTCCCTGGTGCAGCAGGGCGCTGGGCCGGTAAGTCCCACAAGGCTCCTATGGGACTGGGTTTTTCTAATCCCAGGGTCGGGGAGGGGAAGCTTGAGAACTCCGCGTCCCCCTGGGATTGGCTGGGGTTGTTCGTCAGCACCTGATTGGTTGCCTCTTTGGGCCTGCGCAGGTTACACTGTTTCTCTGTGCATGTGCAAGCTGTTTGATGCCCTGCCCCCAGTCGCCCTGAATTGCCCTAACAAACATGGCTGGAGAATTACACATAGAGATGCAGTATGCTAGCTACTGAACACCCTCTGATGCACAGACAGACCCCACATCAAAGAATTATCCTGTTTGAGATGTCTGTAATGCCAAGGTTGAGAATCTCTGCATAGCCCATTTCATACCTTTTCTCTCTTCAAACTTTTAAACCTTCCTCTCCATCTGCACTTTTACCTAATGGGCTTATTTCCTCTCCCTGCCCCTAAAATGAAAGCAGTTGGAAGAGACCTACTTGCTCATACTTCCACTACACACCTACCCACTTTTCTGTAGGTAGGTGGGGTCAAGGACTATGCTCCATTGAGGATAGAGCTCCCAGCTCTGGGTGGGTGGAAGCCAAATGTTTGCCAAGACCACCTTTGGTGTTGAACCCAACATAGCAGCCTGCAAAGGTTAGTGGCATTTTTATGGGAGATATTTTAGTCACACAATAGGATGATGGGCTGGATTGACTGTTAAAGACTTAATAAAACTCTGGTAATGTGCCATTATCTTTTGATTACAATTTTCAGGTAACATCTACTACAAAAATACCACACAAGAAGGAGATTCTGAGAACTGCTTCCTACCAGGGCTTCAAGCCATGTGGTGTAAGGCTCCCAGTAGCCAGATCACTGTGCAACTACAAATCTTGATGATGAACTTCTCAGAGGCTTCTGACTGTACTGAACAGGATATAATGGCAGTATTTCCGACATACCCAGTGTGCTCTCTACAGAAACATGTCACCCTCATATTTGTGGATGGAAATCTGTTAGGTAGGATAGGGAAAAACTGGGTTCCTGATGGTATCAAAACTATTGGCATCATGTATTGGGTCCATGCTTTTCTGAGTGGTGGCCCGGCCCTGAGATGAAGGATGCTGTGGAAGGCTTTATGGCATACTCAAACTAAATCATATCTGGTTGTTAGTACTGCTCATCTAACTGAAGGATGATGAACCAATGTTTTTGGGTGAAAACATGTATCCCAATTGCACTCAGGCCATTAGCTCCTGACAGCAGCAATATGCATGGTAGATTAAAGAACACAGCCCACAAGCCAGAAAAGTACCTTAGGGGATATAGGTGCTTGCTTAGATATCTGGGGACAAAGTGAATTTGCTTTTAATGAGGAGTAGCATTCAGAGGAAAGGATCTATTCAATAAACAGATTAGAGGGTGTTCTCTTCCAGGAAGAAGTCAAAAGATAGGAGCCATCCTGGAGGGGTAATGAGGGTGCAGCAAAGTAGATCAGGTGGACTCAACAAATAATGCTGGGTACTGCTAGAAGCTCATGTTGGAGAAGGCCTCTACTCATCCAGTAGGCCCTCCTGAGTATTTTTTTTTAAATGGAAGATGAAATGGCCACTTATTTAGTAGACTCTGTTGGGAAGGTAAAGCAATTGCCTCTGTAAGTCTTATGGATTTGTTCTAATGAAACTAAATTGTGCCATGACCATACTGTAAGGTGGTATTACTGGTGATGTTAGTAAGGCTAACTCATGCAAGCAAGTCTTAGGATATACTGATATTGAATATAAAATCAGTTTAAGAATATGAATGTGTGTGTGTGTGTGTGTGTGTGTGTGTGTGTGTGTAGTGTTTATAGGTCTAATAGTTATTTCTTGAAAGTTATCCATACCCTATACTGGCTTTTCCAAATGTTAATCATATTCATTTTGGGACTGTTTCTGTATTTATTCTGTAAATGCTAAAAAGAGTAAATGTTCTGACAGACATGATGTTGTCCTGTAGAGGATCCACATTAAAGACCGGAGAGTGACTGTGGTACCCTAGGAGAGGCATTTATTTTTGTCTCTGCTTCCTGTCACAGAACTCCTTAAACCCTCAGAATTTCCCGAACAATTGGAGTGATAGGAGCATCTTTTGTTCTAATGAGGTGACTCTTGGGGGTCCCTAGAAATCTTCAGAATGGGAGCCTGGTTACCAGAAATACTAAGCCTTGATTAGTAGCTTGGAACTTTCGGTACCCCAAAATTCAACCTCTGGGAAAGAGAAAGGGCTGGAGATTGAGTTAATTACCAATGGCCACAATCATGCCTATGTAATGAAACCTCCATAAAAACCCTTAAATGATGGGGTTTGGGAGTTTCTGAATTGGCAAACACATCCAAGTGCCAGAAGGCTGATGCACACTAACTCCATAGAGACAGAGGTTCCTGTGTGTGGGATCTTTCTGGACCTCACCCTATGTACTTTTTAATCTGACTACTCATTTGTATCCTTCATACCAAACTCTAAGTACAGCATTTTCTAGAATCCTGTGCATCTTGTAGCATATGTATATTTTTTTCAAATGCTGGGGATGGAACCCAGGGCCTCATGTATACCAGGCAAGCACTCCACCTCTACACTACAACCCTAAACCTGAAGCAGATGTTTTGAAGGGTAAGTGTGTGTGTGGGGTGTTGTGGGAGCCCCTGACCTTATGGCCAAGTTGGACAAAAGTGTGAGTTACTTGCAACTCATATCTGAAATGAGGACAGTCTTTTGGGACTGAGCCCTCAGATCTGTGGAGTCTGACACTAGCTCTTGGTAGTTAGTATCAGAATTGAATTCAATTTTATGACATATAGTTGGTGTTGGAGAGTTGATTGGCATGAGAAAAAAACTATTCATTCTGCTTGCCCAACCTCTAAATACAGCGTTCCATGATTCAGTCCTGGATTTCTCTGTTCCTCCCATCTATTAGAGATTGCATCCTCTTTTGTGGATTTAAATATCTGTACTCCAAAATTTGGATTACTGGCTTGGATTTTACTTTCAATTCCGATTCTTTTGTCTAGGTACCTCCTCTACACCTACGAGGTTTCTCAAACTGAGTATGTGTGAAGCCAAGCTCATGTTCTTACTTAACTCCTTATACTTCTCAAAGTTTTCTTTGTAAATGGTGAGTTCAGGCTTCCACCTGCCACAGCCAAGAGCCTCTTTTTTTTGTGATCTCACATCCCACATCCAGTCTGTTAACAAATCCCATGAGCTCAGAATTAGACAACTTCACATCCTTCCCACTGCTGACACCCAGCTATCTTTCATCTGGAATATTGCAAAATGCACCTTTCCACTCTTAACACAATCCAGGTGGATTCTCCTGTGCTTCCTGTTTAACTCAGAATAAGATTTGGACTCCTGAGATGTTCCATAAAGCCTTGATAATCTTGCCTGTTTGTCCCACCGTTCTCCCACCCACATATCCAAACCACTGCAGTCTCCTGCCTTCTTGCTGCTTTCACAGGCTCTTTAAGGCCTTTACCCTGGTTCTTTCCTCTCCCTCAAATGTTATTCCCTTAGGCATCTGAATGGCTCTCCTCTTGTTTTGTTTAAATGTTTTCAGAAATATATCCTATTCTGAACATCCTATTGAGAAGTGCATTCAGAATCAACACCATTGTTCTCTGTCAACCTTTCTTGCTTTGCTTTTCTCTACAGCAGTTATCCCCAGATGTTAAGTATATATTTTACTTTTTTAAAGGTCTGTATTTCTCTATGAACAGATAGGCTTCGTCAGGATGTTTTGGATTGTTCTGTTCACTGTTGTGTCTCTAGCGCCTACAGCAGTTCCTGACACATAAGAACAAGGAAATTGTAACTGGGTATCATTCTAACCATTCAGAGTTGCAGTCTGGCTGCTTTAAGAAAGCGCCCCAAGAAGCAGTATTTAGGGAGATAATGTTTCAGTAAAAAATGGTGGGGAGTGCAGAAAAAGGGTCTAACAGCTGTTGACTATTTACTCTGTTCCAAGCCTTATGCTGGTTTCTTTATATACAGCATCAAATTAAATATTTACAATATTTCCTGTGATGTAGGTATTTAATCATTTTATAGAAATAGTTACTGGGCCTCAGAGACATAAAATGAGTAGCTGAAAGTCACATGATTAGGAGGTGGAAAAAATACTTTTCAAAGCAAATAATGATTCCAAATGTTATAAGTTTTTCAGCTTTTTACAAAGAGCCTAGAAAATGCCAGGAGACACTGAGATGGATTATTTGTGCTCTACTTTCCTCTGGTAAACATTATTTAGTTTTGATCTTTTTTCTATACCTAAAATATTCATATCTTAAAATGATCATATTATGGGACTTAGATGCTATTCATAGAAAATAATGATCAAGTGTTTCATCAACTTTAAGTGTGCTATTAAGTTGGGTGTGGTGGCCCATGCCTGTAATCCCAGCGGCTTGGAGGACTGAGGCAGGAGGATTGTGAGTTCAAAACCAGACTCAGCAAAAACAAAAAGTCTCTAAATAAAATACACAAAATAGAGCTGGGGATGTGTCTCAGCAATTGAGTACCCCTGAGCTCAATCTCCAATAACCCCCCCCCACCAAAAAAGTGTGCTATGAATTGCATTACATTCTTTATTTCGATATTCCACTGGGAATATAATCTCAAGGTTATATTGACATGCAGAGTGAAATCACATTGAAATATTAAGGATAACTTGGGAACATCTTTTTTTGAAGCTGTAGAAAAATTTTTCCGGAAATACTTTTCTAAGATTGTATCATGTTACATCCTGAGATAGTTTCTGTTTTCTGTGCAACTACACAATATTCACTTACTTTTGATTTTGTTGCTGAGCCCATGGAGGTGTTTCCTAACCCCTGCCCTCATAAACTCCCAAAGGAGATAATATGTACCGTTTAATAGGGAAAGTGAAGAGTAGATCATTTTTAATGAACTCAGTTGATTATGAGGGCATATTCCCATGTGAAAGGGGGAAATTTGGTAAGCCGTTTAATACATAGATTTATTTTTAACTGATACATAAAATTGTACATATTCGTGAGTTACCGTATGATGTTTAGAAACATATATGTAATTGCATAATGTTCACATCAGTGTAAACATATCTGCTTCCTTCATTTATCATTTCTTTAGGTGACAACCCTAAAAATCCTATCTTTTAGATTTTTAAAAATATATAGTACATCATTGTTATCTATAGGCACACAATCGTGTGATATAACATCAAATAATTTCTTCTATCTAAATGTAACTTAGTACCCACTAATCTACTTTGCCTCCTCTCTGCCTTTCCCCTCCTCTCCCAGCCTCTGGTAACCAACCTCTATGGGATCAACTTTTCTATTCCACATGAGTTGCTTATTTTCCTGTGCCTGGCTTATTTTGCTTAGTATAATGATCTCCAGTCATTATTACATAATCAACTTACATTTTAACCAATAGTGTGAAAGGATTCCCTTTTCTCCATATCCTTTACAGTACTTCTTATCTTTAGTTTTTTTGATATTGTCCATTCTTATGGACTGTGGTTGGTGTCTTGTTGTGGTTTTGATTGATTTGCATTTCCCTGGTGATTAGTGGTGTTGGGCTTTTTGTTACATATATGCTTATGGCTCATTTATATGTCTTCTTTTTTTTTTGAGAACTGTCTAGTTTGGTTTATTGACTTTTTTTTTTTTTTAAATGGTGCTGGGAATTGAACCCAGGGCCTTGTGCTTGCAAGGCAAGCACTCTGCCAACTGAGCTATATCTCCAGCCCTGACCTTTTTTAATTAGATTTTTTTTTTTTTTTTTTTTGCTATTGAATTGAGTTTCTTATATATTTTGGATGTTGAACTGTTGTCAGATGTACATCGGCCAATGTTTTCTCTCATTCTTTAGGTGTATGTTATTTTGGACTTTTCCATCATCAGTTTGAGGCAAATAAACTCATTTTGTATGCTAATAGAGTGGTTAATGCCTTAATGTTTGATGATTCATGCTGGTCCTTTCATTTTGTAACATTTTAAAGGATATTTATTAACTTTCGCACAATATATTTCTATTGGATGAGAAAAAAGCTTATAAAATGGAACAAACTCAAACAAAGATTAACCCATATGGTGTTGAACATCACACAATCAGTGGTCCGTTACCTTGAATAGCAGTTGTAGGTCAACAAATAACTATGATGAAGAAATGGTCTTTTTCCTATAATAGGATCACAGAGCTCTTTGGGTCATACACTGTCTGATATTTTAGAAATGAAGGTCATATAACATAGTGAAAACCACACTTGGGAACACTGAAGAGTTATTAAAAGTTGCAATCTTGAAATTCCATGAACATGGGAAATAGTTCATGATATAGTTGCCAAGTAAAAAGACCACAAGAGAACATGAACACTAGGATTTACTTTCTGGAAATACCTATTCATATTGGTACATGAATATGTTAGAAGTACTTATCCTTAAGATGTGGTGTATTCATTAATGTTGCTGTATTGACCCTAGTCATTTTACTGACTCCATTGCTGACTGAAGAGTTGCTGGATGGGATGGAACTATTCCACTTAATCACTGAAGGACTCAAGACTGATGGATGCTTCACTATCTTTACTTCTGGGTTTCCAGTATCACCTGAAATCAACTTTCAGCTGGCAGATGGGAAAAGAAGAAACGTGGAAGATCTCTGGGGGGTTTTTATGGGCCAGACTAAAAGGGGAGCAAAATCACTTCTGCCAGAGTAACCAGAACTTGGGGTTCTATTTGAGGGATGTAACATGAGTATCACCTGGAATCAGTTTTTTAATATGACATTGGCTCGCTCATACTCTGTTGGTTCTATTTGAGGGAACTAACATGGATGCTACCTGGATCAGCTTTTTGATATGACATTGACTCACTCATACTCTGTTGTCTCAGTCATTATTTTTTTGTGAGCCAGACACACCACCAATACCTCTTCATTAGCCATGAATTATAGTGACACATAGCCATAGAAGTAAGATGGATCATTGCAGCCACACAAAATTCATATACTTGACACTTGGTACATAGTAGGTATAGAGGAATATTCTTTGATAAGTTTTCCTAATTTTTTCTGAGTGTTCTCTTTTCTCTCCATAACTGGAATGCCCCTGTAGGACAGACACAATGACTTCATTCTGTATGTGCTTGGTTAAACAATTTTTCGTCCCCTTCTGGTATATCATGGGTCTTAGGTTGTTATGGACAACAATAAGAAGCTTATATTGTTAAGAATAAGTGAAAAGATCTCTGGATTTGGAAGTAGAAAATCTAGTTTCTCATTAATATTTGGAAATTACTAACTTTTGGACAGGTCCATGGGCAGTGACATTCACTAAATCTTTCTGGATGGCTTAAGCAAATAATTTTTCCTTTCTCTCTTCATCTGTAAAGGGAGGATAATAACATTGATAACACCTGTTCTATGTCTGGAATCCCTGTAAAAATCAATTTATTCTTAGTTTTTATTTATGAATGTTAAAGATGTTGGGGCCTATCTAGACTTTTGGAATATAACTTTTTATAGTATCCATTAAATCCTGTTGGATATTCTCCATTCGTCTCTCTAGATCTATTCACTGCTCTTTGTCCACTCTGCTTGTCATCCAGAAGGCTGATCTCCATGGATTTTTTTTAGGCAGGCACCCTTGACTTATGGGTTAGACTATATGGGTTTTGGTACTTCCAGTTGGGGAAATACCAAAAAAGACTGGATGTTGGGAGGAAAAGGCATATGAAACATTTATTCCACAAATTCTTCCCTGCTGATTTTGGCAGTGGCCGTGGGTGTGTTCCTCTACCATAGGATGGTACCATACAGTAAATTATGTTTGGTGGGTCTTCCCTATAGTAACTGCTTTTTCCTACAGTGGATCCTTTTCCTTACCCTTTCAAGCCTAAGATGGTAGTGGTCTCAGGACTGCTAACCCCTGGGTGTTTATATCATCTCTTGCACTTACCTTTAACTTTGCTCACACCTTTGCAAGTGGTCCTCTCACTAAAACTCAGATAAATGACCTCCTTTGAATGTGTCATCTGTATCCCATTCAGACTTGGACCTATACCTAATCCATTTGTGCTGCATTGACACACTTAGGAAAATGATGGTGGTTAATTCATGAGTCATAACAAAAGAGATTTTTTTTCAGAGATGAGATGAGTCTTCATATTTGTTATGTTGTGGAAATGTACTGATTAAGCCTGTATACAGGAAACTAAGCAAAATTCCTGACATTTAAGGCATTACAATTTCATAGATATCAACTTAGAAAACTTAATGAAAATTTGGACCTATTTTCTCTTCTATTAGGTGCAGAGTCTCTGGTCTGATTTCTAGGTCCTTGACCCACTTTGAGTTGAGTTTTGTACAGGGTAAGAGATATGGGTTTAGTTTCATTTTGCTGCATATGGATTTCCAGTTTTCCCAGCACCATTTGTTGAAGAGGCTGTCTTTTCTCCATTGCATGTTTTTGGCTCCTTTGTCAAGTATGAGATACCTGTATTTATGTGGGTTTGTCTCTGTTTCCTCTATTCTGTACCATTGATCTTCCTTTCTATTTTGGTACCAATACCATGCTGTTTTTGTTACTATTGCTCTGTAGTATAGTTGAAGGTCTGGTATTGTGAAACCCCCTGCTTCGTTCTTCTTGCTAAGGATTGCTTTAGCAATTCTGGGTCTCTTATTCCTCCAAATGAATTTCATGATTGCTTGCTCTATTTCTATGAGGTCCGTCATTGGGATTTTAATTGGAATTGCATTGAATTTGTATAGCATTTTTGGAAGTATGGCCATTTTGACAATATTAATTCTGCCTATCCAAGAACATGGGAGATCTTTCCATCTTCTCAGATGCTCTTTAACTTCTTTCTTTAGTGTTCTGTAGTTCTCATTGTAGAGGTCTTTCACATCTTTTGTTAGATTGATTCCCAAGTATTTTATTTTTTTTGAGGTTAATGTGAATGGGGTAGTTTTCCTAATTTCTCTCTCAGAGGATGCATCAGTTACGAATAAAAATACATTAGATTTATGAGCATTAATTTTATATCCTGCTACTTTACTGAATTCATTTATGAGTTCCAGAAGTTTTCTGGTGGAATTCTTAGGATCTTCTAAATAGAGAATCATGTCATCAGCAAATAGGGATAGTTTGATCTCTTCTTTTCCTATTCGTATTCCTCTGATTTCTTTGGTCTGTCTAATTGCTCTGGCTAGAGTTTCAAGAACGATGTTGAATAGTAGTGGCGAAAGAGGGCATCCCTGCCTTGTTCCAGTTCTCAGGGGAAATGCTTTCAATTTTTCTCCATTTAGAATGATGTTAGCACCTAATAGAAGAGAAAATAGGTCCAAATCTTCACCACGTTGGCCTAGGGCCAGATTTCCTTAACATGACTCCCAAAGCGCAAGAAATAAAAGCACGAATCAATGATTGGGATAGAGTCAAACTAAAAAGCTTTTTCTCAGCAAAGGAAACAATCAGCAATGTGAAGAGAGAAGCCTTCAGAGTGGGAGAAAATCTTTGCCACACACACTTCAGAGCACTAATCTCCAGAATCTACCAAGTACTCAAAAATCTTTACACCAAGAACACTAATAACCCAATCAATAAATGGGCCAAGGAAATGAACAGACACTTTACAGAGGAAGATCTACAAGCAATCAACAGATTTATGAAAAAATGTTCAACATCACTCGTTATAAGAGAAATGCAAATCAAAACCACCTTAAGATTTCATCTTACCCCAATTAGAATGTCTTTTATTGAGAATACAGGCAACAACAGGTGTTGGCGAGGATGTGGGGAAAAGGGTACACTCATACATTGCTGGTGGGAGTGCAAGTTGGTGCAGCCACTCTGGAAAGCAGTGTGGAGATTCCTTAGAAAACTTGGAATGGATCCACCATTTGACCCTGCTATTCCATTCCTTGGCCTATACCCAAAGGACTTAAAATCAGATTACTACAGTGATGCAGCCACATCAATGTTCATAGCTGCTCAATTCACAATAGCTAGATTATGGAATCAACCTAGATGCCCTTCAGTAGATGAATGGATAAAGAAACTGTGGTATATATACACAATGGAATATTACTCAGCCATAAAGAAGAATAAAATTATGGCATTTGTAGGTAAATGGATGATGTTGGAGACTGTTATGCTAAGTGAGATCAGCCAATCCCCAAAATCCAAAGGCCGAATGGTCTCTCTGATAAATGAATGATGATGCATAATGCAGAGGGGAAGGGTGACAAGAATGGAGGAAGGATAGATAGCATAGAGGGAAGGGAGGGGTAGGGTCGGGGTGAGGGGGTAAAAATAATAATAGAATGTGTGACAGATACCATTGCCCTGTGTACATGCATGAAAGCACAGATGGTGTGACTCTACTTTGTGTACAACCAGTGAAACAATAGCTGTACTCCATTTGTGTTCAATGAATCAATAAGTAAATAAAAAAAAAAACTCTATGAAAGGGCATATAACCATTGAGAAATTCAGATGCAAATTATTTACAAGTTGTATAAATATTGTGCATGCTTAATAATATAGGACATTATGCATGCAACCATGTAATCCAGGTCAGCTCCTAAACAGAAGGTTCTCCAGTTCTCTCCTGCTTGGGTAACTTTCGGTCAAACCCTGAAAGAAGTTGTGTTATTCCTCCGAAGATGTCACTTTTGGTCTCCTTTCTTGAAAATGTTTCCATTGCATAATATAGAGGTTTAATGTATAATTAGGTTGATCCTACATCCCACTTTGACTGAGTCAGTTTTAATTTAATGAAGTACTGGTTTAGTTATTAGTAGCATCCCCTTACATTCTTTATAGTTTCCCAGTTTAGATGATGTTTTAATCTGCTTTCAGTTTTTAATAACACAATACCACAGACTAGACAAGTTATAAAGAAAAGTGGTTCTTTTGACTCCTGGTTCTGGTTCAAGGTTGAGGGGCTATATGTGGTAAAAGCCTTCTTGCTGGTAAAGTCCTGAGGCAGCACAGGGAATCCTGTGGCAAAAGACAGGAGTGCAAGAGAGACCTAACCAAACCAGCACTTATAGTAGATCAATTCTTGATATAACACATTAATTCATTAAACATATAAATGTATTAATCCATGCATAAGAGCTGTGTCTAATCACCACTTAATGATCTCACCTTGTGCCACCTTTTACTATCAAAACAGGGATGAAATTTCATCATGAATTTCAGAGGGGACATCTACTACATCATAGTAGATTTATAAATTATATGGTTTCCTATGTATATTCATCCTTTATTGCTGTTTGTGAACTCTTGGTATATAAGCCATGTGTAACTGGGGCAAATTTCAAATACATCATCTAATTCTTGTGTACCACTTAGTTTATGTAAACTCTTCTATGGCCATCTGTGGCTGTTGATTTGTTTCTGATTGGCTACCAAAGCAAGGTAGACTTGATTATTTGGTCACTCAGTTTTTCCTTCTTGGAGATTTAGCATTAAATTCTAGGTTGAAATGGTTTTCTTTGTAGGCATTTCAATCTTGTAAAGTTCTGTGCTCATTCTTTTTTCTTCTTTTGGGTACCTGGGATTGAATTTAGGGGCACTCAATCACAGAGCCACATCCCCAGCCCTATTTTGTATTTTTTTTAGAGACAGGATCTCACTGAGTTGCTTAGCATCTTGCTTTTGTTGAGGATGACTTTGAACTCTTGATCCTCCTACCTTGGCCTCCCAGGCTACTGGCATGCACCACTGTACCTGGCTGTCTCATTCTTAAAGCAGCAAAGTTCTTTGTCTTCTTAACTCCAAGCTGTTGTCTGATCATTTGGATAGCAATACATTTTTCTTCCACTTGCAGAAATTGTTCTTTATTAGTATTTTTTTCTTTCACTGTCTCATTCTGTTATCCAGTTTTATATGTATCATTACACTTTTAGATTTCTCTGTGCACCACAAAGAATTTCAGTTTCATTTTCCCTAAATTCTTCATGATTTTAAACTCTTACATATTATTTTTACATTCTATTTCAAATCATAAATATAGTTTTCCCATATTCTGCTAATTATAAACATTCATAAATTGAAAGCCTGTTCATCAGCCTTGGAGATAGTAGAATTTTTGATCCCTATGGGAGTTTGAGAAGAGACTCTTTCCCCATCATACATCATTAAAGATTTCTGAACTATGAAATCGTAGACAGAATTTTATCTTTTGTAATCACAATAGAGATGGAAAGCTTATTCCAAGACATAATGTATAGAAGTTAAACAAACTGGTAATGGCATGAAATTTTCCTCTAGCAAATAATATTTGTTAAATAACCATTTAGTCATGAAACATACATCATTAAAATACTCAATCCTTTCAAAGATGTTGATTGAACACTAAAATAACAGCTGCCCTCATTTACTCCAGTTTCTATGTATTTTAAAAGTAGTTTGGTTAGTTAAAAAGATTTGTCATTTATTTATACATTTACTCATTCAGTCAGAAAGCATTTATTGAGTCCTTACATCCAGCTCTGTGCCAGATGGTTGGGAATAAAATGGCAAATGAAAAAGACATAATCACTGCTCTCAGGGAGCTTACAGATGTATGCAAAGCAAACTTAAAGAATAACCAGATGAAGACGCACAAGTAAAAGTGCATCTAAAAAGGATCTAGGAATCAGATAAGCCTTCTTGAGAAAGGGTCCAAGAAATGAGCATGAGTTATTTAGGACAGAAATGGAGGGATAGGGAGAAGGAAAAAGTCAGAAAGTATTAGGGGAAGAGAGGATAGCAGGTGGATAGGTTCATTGGTCAAGAGAAAGGATATTCAGTGAATGAAAGGTAGGGTGTAAGGGGTGGAGAGAGGTGGAATCAAGGCTGGGGTATAAGCAAGTTGAAAGTTAAGGTAAGGAGTTGGGACTTAATGGTGAGGGTAGCAGGGACATATGAATAATCTCATTCAGAGCCTTCTAAATTTTGACCAAAGCTACTGGGATATAGTCCTGCCGTTTACCAATGTGTGCTCTAGGGTTCAAAGTAGACCATGGGCTGCTGTTCTTCAGGACTTCCCTGTCCTCCCCTAGAGACTGTCTTCATTCTATTTTTCTTGATTTTCATTGTTGGAAATGTCTTCTTCAGGACTGAATTCCCACTGCCCCGTACACCTCTCTTAGGGGACTTAACCCATAACTTTATGTAAGTGACACATATAGCTCCTGCTAGAGAGTCTTGAGGACCAGGTTTGTCTTATTCATCCACTTTATCTTCAGAGTGAACACCTAAGGATTGATATGAGTTTGATTGCTTCATGTTTCCAATATATAAATCTATTTCACTTTGGAAGCATCCAATCTCAGGTGACGAAGATGTTGGACTTCTTAGATCTTCTTCCTTTTCTCTATCTTAAAAGTAGTTGTAGTATTCTTTATAGACAGTTAGTTACTATGAACCTTAAACCTCTGCGATCTCACTGTAGATAAGGACAGACATCAGTGATAGCTGTACTTTTGGGGACCAGTGGAGGCAGTTGCTCTTTGCTATTGCAGTGACTGTACATGTCACCATTGAACTGGTGTAGGAGAAAAACTGATGCTAAGGGCTGATAGACAGTCCATTAGACAAGGTTAATGGACTCCCAAATCCATCTGGGAGGAATTGGAAGAGTGGTGTTTTGTGAGAAAGATGCAAATTAATTTCCAGAAAAATTTTTTTGAGGCTGTCTTCATATTTCAGTTTCTACCCTTGTGCAGGTGTGCACAATGGAAATAAATGATCTACATTATATTTTATTTATTTCCTCAGTGCACACATAAATGATGTATAGTAGAGGGATCCCTACTCACTGGGACTTTGAGACTGTTTGGTTAAGAAAGCACAGGTTCATTCCCTGGTCTATTAGGAGCTGGAGTTCAATACATATGAGATTGCAGAACCTTTATCCAAGGTTCTCTACACAGCCAGCTCACATTAGGGGCAGTGGTGGTTGCAGGGGCAGGGTGACCTGGATTCCTATGTACAACTTAGGTAGTCACAACTCTATGAAGTGACAAAGTCACAGCCAGATTAGTTTCATTAGTACCAAGGGAGTACCAGGTTTTTTTTTTTTTTTGACCTGATAGGGAACTGAGGTCCAAATTTTGTCATTGGCTAGTTTTGATTGTTTTAGCACTTGGCCATGGAGCTTGGCAGACCAGCTTTCTCTCTGGGAGGTCAGCTTACAGGAGACAGATCTTGGAAAAGTTATTTCTAGCTCTCTATCTTTATGAGCATGTGAGGTCAAAGATGTTGAAGTTGTTTTAATAAGGACTGGGGATGTGGCTCAGGTTTAGAGCACCCACCTGGCATGTGTGAGGTCCTGGGTTCAATCCCCAGTCCTGAACAAAAAACCATTACCATTTTATAGTTTAGTATTTAGTTCTGCTTATACAAAGCTTAGTTCTATAGTAGCCACAAATCAGTTCTTATTCTTTTTTTACTTAAAATATTTTTAGTACAAACATAATACTGTAGAAACATCAGAAAGTTCAGATAAAAGAAGAAATTAAAGCAGATAAATAATCTTCCATACCTTTTCTCTTTTTTGCTGAAGCAAAGTATCCACACATACCCACAAAGTATATATTTACACACTGATGTATATATTTCTTAATCATATTTTCATTGATAGACTGTGGATTTCTTATAAAATAAAGGTACCAGATGTTTGAATATGGATGGTTGTTGTTGTATATAGGCATTTAACTAACAGATGGATAGATATGGACAACTTTGGATAATAAGAATTAGATGATTGAATCAGATTAATTTTGGAATTAAAAATTTACAACTCAAAATAAAGAAGCCATTGTACAATTTACAATGTAATTTGTAAAACAATTTTGGCAAAAAACAAATGTTAGCAGAATTGTAATGAACTCTAGAGAATTCTATCAAGTGGTAATTTTATGAATTAGGAAATGACATCTAATTATCTAGAAAGCCCCATGCCAGCTGAGAAGCAATCATGACCAGGATCACCATGTGATAATATTACTATGTTCGCTGGATCAGTGCTTGCCCTTATCTATATTGGCTCAGGCTTTTAGATGGGTCAGCAAAACTGAAAAGACTCATAAGCTGGAGTTTCACTGTTCTGTTTGGGGAGAAAACACTTCACTGGGAAGACTATTGCAAGTTGGCTTAAGTTTTAATATTATTAATTAATGCTCCAAGCAGTGTTTAATTCTCTTCTTTGAGACAAGGAGTTGGATGCAATTTGTATTGGATACAAGCATATTGCTTGGGAAAGTAAAAGTAACACTGAATTTTTATTATTCTTTCTTATCAGTGAGGATTTTTGAGAAAACTGTCAGTCTTCAAAAATAATATTGATTCCCAGCTCTATGAAAGGAAAATCACATGTATGTGTAGAAGAAATAATTCTTTGGAAGATGAGGCAATCTCACAGAGATCATCAAAGTACTGTTCTTGGATGGTAATATTTCTTTGTGGCTGCCAAACTCATATGGCATATCATCGATATTCAACATTTATTATTGCTGACAGTACATGAGGTCTGGACAAAAGCATCGCGAACTTAAATCTAAATTAAACTATTTACAAATACTGAGGAAATTGTGGCATTGAGAGTGCCAAAATGATCCAAGATGAGATGCCTATAGAGAGCTTACAATGAGTAATTTCTAAATTGCCTTCAGGATAAAATTTTGCAAAGGATAAGAAAGTTAGTTTAGATAAAAAGTCCTTTTCTGAGTAGCTGACAGCTGGTATGTGAATAACTTGTGTGTAGGGAATGTGATATACAGAATTAAGGCAGTGTTCCATATAAGATAATTTTAACAAATCAAGGCTTTCAACTTTAGACATTTGTATTATTCTGGGTTATATACCTAACCAGGAATTTCAAATACAAAACATTTGAATGATGATTTAATTCTTTTTGATCATTTGGAGTCACAAATGTAAATAGCAGCTATTAAGATATATAAAAACAATACCTTTAGAAACTACCTTTTTTTTGGTAGTGGATATTGAACTTAAGGGTACTTTACCACTGAGTCACATCCTTGGCCCTTTCTATTTTTTGTTTTGAGACAGAGTCTCACTAAAATGCTGAGGGACTCAGTAAATTGCTGAGGCTGGCTTCAAACTTTTGCGAGTTGCTGGGATTATAGGCCAGCACCACCACGCCCAGCAGAAACTACAGAAGTAGCTAGTAGTATAAAAGTTAGACTACAGATTCTTTCTATCTTGTCTTTGTTATCAGTGTGGTTTCTCATTGTTGCCATGGTCTAATACTACTTCTAAAATGAAATTTTTATGAATTCATTTTTTTCTGAATGAAACTGAAAGTAGTTTTACTTTTTAAAAGAAAAGAAAAGAAATATATCAAAATAGTGAAATGTATAGGGTTTGGCATTTTTTGGCTGTTTGATGCCTTCCAAGTTCATGAGCATGCTCTGAAATTATTTATGTTTTCCAGGAAAACTTCTGTGTAATGCCTGGAAAATCATAAAAAAGCTCAATGCTTACCTTTTACCTCTGAAGATTATGGACCATCATCACATATAACCATAGGTAAATGAGGCTATTTAATTTATTAAACTAAAAATTATTTCCAGCTTATTCACATTGACAACAGGAAAGATAGTTTATTTGGAATTTTTGATGAATTGATGATATAAGCAAATAAAACATAATTAAATGTTCTTAGATTTTAACTTGTTTGCATTGTACTCTTTAAATTATTATTATGGTTTAAACATGAGGTATCCCCCTAAAGCTCATGTGTGAGAAAATGCATGAATATTCAGGGGTAAAATTATTAGGTTATGAGAGTCAAAATCAGTACATTGACTCGCTGGATTAGCTAGATAGTAACTGTAGGCAGGCAGGGTGTGGCTGGAGGAAGTAGGTCACTGGGGGTGTGCTTTTGGGGTTTATATTTTGTCCCTGGTGAATGGAGCTCTCTCTTTGCTTCCTGGTTACCATGTTCTGAGCTGCCTTCCTCTGTCAAACCCTCTGCCATGATGTTCTGCCTCATCTTGGGCCCAGAGCTATTGACTTGACTGACGGTGGACTGAGCCTCTGAAACTGTAAGCCAAAATAAGTTTTTCCTTCTTTAAGTTGTGCTCGTCAGAACTTTTGATCACAGTAACAAAAAGCTGACTGAACAACTGTACACTATTGCCGTTGTATGTTAGATATTACTCATGTGTTTATGGTATTTGAATAATACTAGCTGTGACACATCATGGTCAAATTTTTTCTTTATCTTCTATTTTAGTAAAATATTACAATTATACATAGTATTTGGGTTCATTTTGACCAAATCATACATGTAAGGAACTTGATTTCAATCCCCATTCTCTTCCTTTCCTTTTCTTCCTCCCCATATTCTCTATCATCTCCTCTGTTGATCTTCATTTCACTCCTTTGTTTATTTATTTTTAACTGGCATTTTCTGCATAAAGATATAGGTGAAATTCTTTTTTGGTACTTTTATATATGTATATGACATGCTATTGTTAAATTCATTACATATTTCTACCCCTTTCCCTTCTTTTCTCCCTTCTTGCTCTCCTTCTTTTACTCTACTGATCTAATATCTTTACGATATCCAATCTTCACCCCTGCACCTTCTTTCCCTTACATTGCCTCCACATATGAGAGAAACCATTTGTCTCTTAATTTTCTGAATCTGGCTTATTTTGCTTAGCATGATTTTTTCCAATTTCCATCCATTAGCAGTGAATGCCATTATTTCATTCTTCTTTATGGCTGAGTAAAACTCCATTGGGTATCTATGTCACACTTTCTTGAGCCATATCTGTTGCTGGGCATCTGGGTTGATTCCATAATTTGGCTATTGTGAATTGGGATGCTATAAACATTGACTATTGTTATAGTATGCTGAGTTTAGTTCCTTTGGATATATATCAAGGAGTGGTATAGCCAGGTCTTATGGTGGTTCCATTTCTAGCTTTTAGAGGCATCTCCACACTACTTTCCACAGTGGTTGTATGAATTTCCAGTCCCACCAGCAATGTATGAATTTACCTTTTCCCCCACATTATTGCCAGCATTTCTTATTGTTTGTGTTCTGGATAATTGCCATTCTGATTGGGATAAGATCAAATCTTAATGTGATTTTGGTTTTCATTCCCCTGATTTCTAGAGAGAACTTTTTTTTTCACATATTTATTGCTATTTGTATTTTTTCTTTTGCAAAATTTCTGTTTAATTCTTTGGCCCATATATTAATTGGACTATTGATTTTTTTGGCGTTGTTTTTGAGTTCTTTATAAATTCTGGATATTAATCCCCTATCAGAGGAGTGGCTGGCAGATTTTTTCCATTCTGTAGGCTTGCTCTTCACTCTCTTAATCATATACTTTGATGTGAAAAAGCTTTTTAATGATGGCATCCCACCTATTGATTCTTGGTTTTATTTATTGAGTTTTAGGGGATTTGTTGAGGAAGTCAATGCCTGTATTGATATGAGTGTTGACCCTACGTTTTCTTCTAACTGTAGCAAGGTTTCTGATCAAATTTATAAGTCTTTGATCCATTCTGAGTTGACTTACATGCAGGGTGAAAGATAGGGATTTAATTGCATTCTTCTACATTTTTATATCCAGTTTTCCTAGAACCATTTGTTTAAAAGGTTGCCTTTTCTCCAATATATTTCTTTTTTATACATGGCAGATATTTGATTAAATGTGCTTGAATTCCAACCCTTTGTTTCTGATTCCCCTTAATACCTGATGAATTTATTCTGGGTCTTGTGTATTAGGTGATACTATAGGATAAACTTTGCTGACACTGTCACAGAACTACCTATTCTAGTGCATATTTCCTGCTGACACTTACCAAATCTCTACCAGTAAACACTCTTAATTTCAAACATTATTATCAACTCAGTTTGATATCGCTGCATTATAAATATTGTACTTCTGGGGGCTAAAAACTCTTATTTCTAAACAGTGCAGTTTTGTTGCTGAGCACAGCTCCAAGGAAATGGATAGGAGGAAAACTCTATTTGGATGGAGGTTGGAGACGGGAAATAATTTGAGCATAAGCAGCTGCCCTGAAGAGCTGTCTAAGATGGTACATATGCATGGGCACATGCTTCATTTGTGACTTTTTATGACTTAAAATCTCTTTGTTCTCTGTCTCTTCTCAGAGGTAATTTTTATCTTGAAATTTGTACTTTTTATTTCCATAAGAATTATAGTTTACCATGTTTAGTTTTGTGTGCTCTTGGACCTTGTATAAATGGAGTTATACTTATATAGCTGACTTTTACCACTTGACATTGTCTTCTTTTTTTTTAAAAGATATTTTTTGATTTTTATTTAATCACTATTATGAGAAAGTAATTCTTTTTAAACCAAAAAATATACATTGTTTGGAGTATATAGAAAAAAATTATATATTTATTTCAACGTTGGTGTTTAAATGCGAAAGCAAAATAGATCTATTGCTTAGGGAAGTTGAAGACAACATATAACATGCTGCTTGTAACTAATTCACCCCAGGATATTCGTCGGCCCATTTTGAAATACTGTCTTCTATCAGGACTTTGCATCAATTGATCCTTAGTAATGAAAAACAATGACTGTTATAGTATAATAAATAAGGGTAGAAGTTGTGTAAAACACGTTTACCTCAGGTGAATGAAATTTGTACAAGTTTCCAATGGATTTTTTCCAATGGAATTAAGGATAGTGAAGGGTATTCCTATTTTTATAAAATTTACTATATATCACATCTGATTGATAATATCACTTATGAAGCATTTTAATCCTCAGAAGAACCCTCTGAGGCAATAACTTTAGCACTCTTTTTGCTGATGAGGAAAGGGGGACTGCAATACAAGGAAGTCCGTGTCAGAAGACAGATTGCAATCTGGCCTATTTGATATTAAAGACATTTTCACACAACAAATTCAAATACCACACAATGAAAACACAATCAGATTTCAAGCACATTGCCCATGCAAATATTTGCTGAGGCACTGAGAATTGAAGGGAGTTAGGCAAATTTGATATTATAAATCCCCATGAGCAGTTTTTCATACCATAAAAGCTAATGTCTTCTTTTAAATGCAATTTGATTAAAATGGGAATTTGCTGTATTATATTACTGATTTTGCTGATGGAAAGATGCAGCTTGACTTATTTGCTATTGCATAGTGATGGAATTTGAACACAAGTTTATAATTTCCTAATTCATTATTATCTCCTATTTGAGTCGGGATAAGAAAAAGATTGGAATCCTCCAAAATAAACTCATTATGGACATTGTTTTCTTGAGATTCATTCACGATGATGTATTATTTACTTTTTTTTTTTAGTACCAGAAATTGAACCCAGGGGTACTCAACCAGCCTTTCTTATTTTGGGGGAGAGCATCTCACTAAGTCCTTAGGACCTGGCTAAGTTGCTGAGGTTGGTCTTGAACTTGAAATTCTTTTGCCTCATCCTCCCAAGCCATTGAGATTACAGGTGTGTGCCACCATGCTTGGCAGTTTGTTCACTTTTAATGCTGTATATTATTGTATTATATGAATACATAGTAATTCATTTATCAGTATACTTAGCTTTAACTATGAACATAAAATTGGGTTGTTTTCTGCTTTTTTGCCATTATAACTAATACTTCTATGAGTATTCCTGTACATATCTTTTGGTGCATGCACAGAGATATTTCACTTGGGTAGTATTTTCCAAAATGGTTTATGATCTATTACTGGATTATGAGACCAATTTAGTGGGTTATGATCAGCACTAAAAAGATTTCTTAGCGTAGTTTAGAATAGAATGGAAAATGTCAAAGTGCATTCTATAAAGTGTCCTTTATATGTTCATTCTATACATAAAGGTAAGGATTGTTTCATAAAATTTTGCTATAGTCTGTTTGACTATATATGTGTCATATGTATACATGCATGGGACTGAGATGTAAAATATATTATTTTTTTGTGAATCATGGCAAAAATGTTGAAAGCTACTACACTAATACAGATATTTAGGAATAAGATTAGAGGAGTCATTACTGGAGCAATTTTAACAAATAATACCAAATAGTTTCCCAAAGGAGCAATTTTAACAAATAATACCAAATAGTTTCCCAAAGGAGCAATTTTAACAAATAATACCAAATAGTTTTCCAAAATGGTGCTACTGGTTTGCTTTTATTAGCAGTTTGCAAGGATTCTAGCTACAGACTAGCTACGCTTTGATATTTTAAATATCAACATTTTTGATAGTTTGGTGATTGAAATATTATCTCATGACAGTTTAAATATTCAGTTCTCTGATTACCGTTAATATTGTGCTTCTTTTCATGGTATTGTTAGGTTGTGATTTTCCCTGTGTCTTTCATAAACAGTAACTTAGCTCCTTTTACAAAGAAATAGTTTTCCAAAATAAGCTTGATTCTGAAAAATTCTTTCTCTTTTCTAAACTTATGCTTTTTATAGAAAAATTTTTTTAAGAAGCTTGATGGATTCTAACTTGAAAATATAGCCAATGTGATGAAGGTTTAGATATTTTCTGGTAACCTGGAAATTTAAGTTCACTTTCAAGGAAGTATGTATATGGATTCAAAAGAAACATTTCAAGTTGAAATTGTTCTTATAAGTTTTTTGAGGTGGCCTGTTGATGCATTTATTTTGTGAGGTATGTTTGATTTGGGAAGTGGTCTTTTCAGATTAGCAACTACAATTCTTATAGACTTTTTTTCCTCTCTGTAACATGAATCGAGAAGTAGCTGTTGTTTCAATGTGATATGGATATGTACTAAGGATTATTTGTCACCTTTCTGATTCTTAAATATGTCAGATTAAGGAGACACTTTATGTGGACAGCTGAGTGGCGTCCTCAGTCTTTCTACATGTCAGTCTCAATTTGCACTGAGATGTGAGCTACTTACGACTTACCTTGCTTCTCACACCATTTTCTCCTCTAAGAGTGGGAGATCCTGGCATGAGAAATTCTAATTCGGTATACTTTAATTTGTCAGTTAAGAACCCATCAGCTCCATAATGAACATTTTTCATTTTAAATTTCTCCAAATCCAAGTCAGTTAGGCAAATTATTTTTGACCTTTGATCATGATGATGCTTTGTTAATCCTGAATTGGTAGGCTCCCCTCATGAATGTTCCATCTCTTAGAAGGGGGTGGGGAGAGAGAGAGAGAGAGAGAGAGAGAGGGAGAGAGACTGTTTCTTATATAAAAATGCCTTTCAATTCTGATATGGCTTGGCAGCCAGCTTCTATATATATGCTAAAAAAGCCCTTCTTAAACTATCTACCCCTTCCAATTGTCACCTGTGTTTTGTTATAATCTGTTCCATCATCTTAAAAAATATTCTAAATTTCTGTAAATTCTTTCCAGCATTTGTTCTATAAAAAAAAAAAATCAATTTTTAAATATAAATTTCTCATGTGGAATCAGGGCATGTATATTTTAAATAGTCTCAGAATCACTATTTCTTATATGAAATATACAAGACTACTAAGTGAAAGAATTTCATCTGGTATATGGTGTGGGGTCTGGATGATCTAAACCATAGCATCTCTTAACAGTTTCATAAAAGTTTGAGATAGTTTGGATCAAATTGATCTCTTGCTTTCAAACTTCAGACTCAAGAAATAGATTTTAAAAGTGAGAAAACATTCACTGTAAATAAAGACATAAGAAAACCCAGGCAGCTGTCATGGTACCTCACCTGGCCCTTCTTGGGAAATACAGGAAAAAGAAAAATGAGAGATCAGGGCAGCCTGGACATGGCCCTAGGCTAGGATTTGCTAGTAAGTAAACAGCTTCTGACCTGAACTTGAAATTCTAGCATCTGTCTCTCAGAGAGACAAACATATTGGAGTTCTATAACATTTCCTTAGAGTCTCCTCAAATAGGCCGGCCCTCTCCCATTTCAGTAACTATACAAGCTCAAGTCTCAGTTACTCTTTATGTCTCAGTTCAAACACTATTTCCTCACTGAGGCAGTCTCTGATTACTGAAGAAAGGTTCAGGCATCCTTTCTTCTCGACTCCCTGTGCATGTTTTATATACATTCGATGATCAAAGAAACTATTCCAGTAGTCTTTTGCCAATTTCTATTTCCTTGAGTTTCTCTTCAAAATAACACAATACACAACCCCCCAAACCTGTTTTCTGATCAATAATTTGGGAAAACTTTATATTCTAAACTCTTAGATATTTATTATACTCATTTGAGTATTCAAGGTCCTAAGAAATAATTCAGAAAAAATAACTTGTTTTACTCAATGTTTCCAGAATTAATTGACCGTGAAACATCTCTTTTGAAAAACATCTGTTTGCAGATTTCTCTGAAATGAGGTTGGGAAATGCTGTCCCAATGCTGTCTTATTGTATTGTGATTTGTTTTCTTTGCACTGACCCTCTAAGACTATAATTGTGTCGCCAGTACTTGGTACAGTACCTGGCACATAGTAGGCCTATAATGAAATTATTTATTGAATAAAAAAAGGGAGAGAGAAAGGTAATAGTTTCCATGTTTGAAGCTTGAGTAGAAAATATGGTTATTGTTGCATAATAAACCACCCCAAAACTTAGTGGCAAAACAACTCTTTTTCATGCTTATAGTGGTAGGTTTGTAATTCATAAAAGGTACATTGGGGACAGCTCCCCGCTACTTTATTACATCTGGAATCTTTTCTGGGAAGATGCAAATGGCAGGGGGTGCCTGGAATGACCGGCAACTGGAGGATTGGGGCTGGAGGACCCACTTCCAAGATGGGCTCTTCACTCACATAAGTGGTTGGAGCACTTGCATGTGCCTTCTCTAGCATGGTTGGACATTTTGCATCAAGGCTCCAAGAGCAAGTATTTCTTAAAACTAGGGCAGATCCTGAAAGTTTTTCTTCTTCTTCCTCCTTCTCTTCCTCCTTCTCCTTGTCCTCCTTCTTAATTCTTCTTTTTTAAATGGCCAAACCTCAAAATCTCAGATATGTCAACAAATTTATAGCCATGGTACAAATTGCCACAGAAACCATGAGGGTTGTGATGCCATCAATTGATACAAGGGATTCTGGAGAAGAGAGAGTTTGTTGAGTAGGAGAGAGTGATGAAATAATGTGTTTGAGTGTGGTAGTCAGGAGGGTGCATCTCCTGGAGATCAGGAGAGGGTGGGAGTTGAAGGTGAGGGAGAGGGTTGATATTGCAAGCATAGATGACATCTTTGAGGGAGAATTTGCAGAGGAGGAGAGGAAAGACACTTTGACATAGACCCAGGTAATAAAGGTAATGCCAATATTTAAGGGGAAACTGGGAAAAATAAGCAGGAAAGAGAACTGGGAAACTGTAGCCACAGTGGGCTTGGGGGTGGGGGAAGTCCAGAGAAGAGTTTCAAGGCCAGTATGGTCAATAGCATCACATACCTCAGAGAAATCAATTAAGAGTACCTGAGAAATATCCATCAGATATGGAGGTTGCAGAGGTTTTTAGTAGGGGTATTTCAGTGAACAGAGATGGAGTCAGAGCCAATAGGGGGAAACAGCTGTTGGGATGAAGTTGGTGGTTGAAGCTGCTGTATGGGTACCTGGGAAGGAAGCAGGTTGAAGCTGCAGTGTGGGTACCTGGGAGTGAAAATGAGCTTTGCTTGAGCTTTCCACAGCTGGACTGCATTTGAATGGTGAGGGAGCTCCCTTTCTCTACCCACAAAAGCCTTTCCTTGCGATTGCACTGGAGAGTCACATGGCACCTCATTCACAACTGTTAGAAATGTGTAAAAGTCATGGAATGGAAAAAGCTTTTAGGAGCACAAGGCAGCCAGGGTGGATCACATAACAGCCCAAGCATGTGACATCCCAGATAAGGTTGAAGCCACAGCCAGTAACAGCTCTGGATTCTGCCAGGGAGTAGCCACTGTGAAGAGTGAATACGCTTCCTCTGTTTGGCATCTGCTGGCTGCCAAACAGTTAGCAAAGTCAGGTTTCCTGAAAGGTTAAGAGTTATGGAGATGTGTCTACATACGGGGAGTGAAGAGAAACTGTTGGGACAGGGAACTGAATGTTGTTTTACACTTCCTACTAGTCCTCTTGACAGACCCCTCCCAGAAAAGGCCAATGGAATTCTTTGGGACAAACAATTTTAGTGTTCAGTATTTTTCATTCTGAGGGATTTGAATGTGGTTGTTGGAAAATGTTGGAAGTTGATAAATTATGATGAAACAAATTAATATACGTAAAGCTTGTAGAATAGTGCTTGTTCTAAGAATGAACACCACATACATGCAGAGCATTATTATCAATATCATTTTATTATTTTGTTCTAGTTTTAAATACAGGATTACTGTTCGATTTGAAGGAAATTTGTATTTTCCCTTATCTTGCATTTTAAAGAGAAGATCAACTTCATATTTTGGATCTTTTCAGATACCATTTTAAAGATGGGTATAAAATTTCTTTAGCTCTAAGTGGGAGCCATTACCAGAAAATGGTGACAATGATCCATGTGTACTCAAAATAGTTCCCAACCTGACAACTGAGTGGACACATCTAACCTAAGTCAATGTCTTTTGTGACTGGTGAGCTTTGATTCCAGAGACTTTTTTTTTTTTTTTGACTCTGAATATTCAGTTTGAGAGAGCATCCCTTTGGGAAGGGTGGTGTACTCAAATGATAAAATGTAGGGTGTAAAGTGATCTGACTTAAAGGCTTACTGAAAATTAGGAGCTCCTTTGTATGATCCGGTCTCTTTAGCTTTCTCAGAGAGAGAGAGAGAGAGAGAATGCTAGCATGTTCAGGACAGAAGCTGTTTACTTACTAGCAAATCCTAGCCTAGGGCTGTGTCCAGACTGCCCTGATCTCTCATTTTTCTTTTTCCTGTGTTTCCCAAGAGGATCCAGGTGAGGCGTCACGCAGCTGCCTGGAGAGGTCTAGAGTTGGATCTAAGGGGATTATCTTATTCCTTTATTCCTACTCTGACAATAAAATCTTGTCTACTAAAATCTTCTCATGCCTGCACTTTGAAAATAGGATTCCAGTTTGATCCAGTGCCTGCAAAAATTTGATATAAATCCACATCAAACTATGGATTAGAGAGTAAGGAAAAAGTAGAGGATGTGATGTTTTACTTCAAGAAGTTCACAGTGTATTTCAGATATAAATGAACACCACAGCTATATGCAGATATATGAAATACATGTGCTATTAGAAGCATGGAGTACTTATTTTGAAAAACAAGTTTTCTGATTAGAAAAAATGTAGGAAAATATACAGAAGCTTGGGAGGATGTTTTAGGAATATGTAATAGACTATGGTGAAGTAAATGTGATGAATTAGATACAAAGACTTGGTTTAATTTTTTCCCATTAGATGAAAGTAGACTTTCAAACTATTTTAGGCAGAAATAATTTGGGGCAGACTTAACAGGAGCATAGCTATGATTATCCAAGCCCATGAACACTGTCGCTGGGCTTTTGTAGCTTTGTTCTGAGCTGAGGAACAGTTGAAAGGGTCATTGACTATAGTAGACAGGGGTGTTTTGACCTGATAAGACTATGAACTTGCAGATCTAGGATACATAATAAGTAGAGTAGTCTTTGATTCTTAAGTATAGGAGATTTAATTTAATCTCGGGGAAGAGCAGTGTGTTTTGCACACAGCAGGTGTTCAGTAAGTACTCCTTGCTCATGTTACCTGTCTGAATCTGTGAGGGTTTCGTTGATCCTAAATTCTTGAAATGCCTTTTTCTTCTCTTGCTGTTAGTGCTCTCTGACATTGTATCTTCTTCAGGCTGCACACATATTTTTGAAAATCTCCTGGAAACTATCATACTGTCTATACTGGGAAAATGTCATAGGTATGTCTATTTCCTTCAGCTGCCTAGGAAAATAAAGTCTATAAGATACAGTATTTTTTTTTTTCTTCTTAAAGATCAGTTTAGGTGATAGGTCTATGAATATTGGTCCTCAGTGATTTTCAAGACTGGGATGTTTTACCTTAAAAAATAATATATCTTAAGTCAACAATTCCTAACTTCAATTTTGTGGGACTTATAGTTAGTTTCTTTGGAATCTTATGTATCTGAAACTCATATTCCTCTTGGTCTAGAGATGAGGATTTGGGTTTTTTTTTTTTTTTTTTTTTAGGAAAAGAGGTAACACCTATTGGTGGACTGTAAACATTAGCATTGAACCCAAGTGCTCAAGTCAAGTGTTGCCTGGTGTGTGTGTGTGTGTGTGTGTGTGTGTGTGTGTAGCAAGGTCAAATGGAATACCAGATTATTTCTAATTAAGTTTTTGATTATCTGAATTTAATTGGTGGAAATGCACCAAGAGGACAAAGAATATTACAGGGGAAAATAAACTTGCTCTCTCTCTCTCTCTCTTGCTTGTATATACACTTAGATGCTTATATTCTAAGCATGTATGTATGTATGCATATTTTTATAAATTGAGTGATTCAAAGAAGAAAATAAACTACTATTATTGGACTTTGCATCTAAAATATTCATTTTCATTAGCCATACTTGATGATAATATTTTATATGATACAGAAAACTGGTGACCATTGAGGTAATTTTCATCATCATAGTGAACCATATATCACAAGATAGTGATACTATACTCAGTTATTAGTCTAAAGAAAGGTATAAATCTTTGCTATCCTGCATGACAGTCACTAACCACATGTGGCTACCAAGCACTTAAAAGGTGACTAGTGCACTGTTTTCTCTGATAAATGGATGATGATACATAATGGTGGGGGGAAGAGAAGAACGGAGGAACTTTGGATGGTGTAGCAGGAAATGAGGTGGGAGGGGATGGGGGAAGGAAAGATAGTGGAATGAGACAGACATCATTGCCCTATGTACATGTATGATTATATGAATAGTGTGAATCTGCATCAGGTGCAACCATAGAAATGAAAAGTTGTACCCCATTTGTGTACAATGAATCAAAATGCAGTCTGTAAAAATAAAAAAAAATTTTTAAAAAGGTGACTAGTGTAATTGTGGAACTGAATTTTTAATTTCATTTAGTTTTACTTGAATTTAAAAAGTGATATTTCAGTTATTAGAAAACTTACATGTATTCAAAACAACTTCAGTGTATGAATTCAGTTTTGACTGTAAATTTTATGCAGTCTGAATATAGAATGAATATTTCCCATGAAAATTTAGTATCTAAATTAAGATGTACTATTATGTAAAATGTGTAATGGTGGAAACAATACAAAGATATAGCTCATCTCATTAATAATTCTCATATATTTATTATATATCGACATGATATTTTTGGTCAGATAAGGTTAAGTAAAACATTATTTTAGCTACTGTCACCTTTCCATTGGAGTTTTATAATGTGGTTACTAGTAAAATTAAAATTATATATGTGGCTCACATTATATTTCTGTTGGATCGCACTGGAATAGGCTATATATAATACAGAATTTTAATAATAAAAAAATTCAATACAGGCTTGGGGAAGACATGGAAATAACTGAAGATTTTAGGTGCTCAAAGGAGAAGAAACATTACCAATAGAAGAATAATACAGGCACAGGGTGATGTAATATGAGGATCAATGGGAGGTTGTATTGCAGAGGTAAGTAGGGCCTGATTGTGCAGGAAGCATAATGTGAGGCTAAGGATTGTCGATCTTATTCTTCAGGCAATGAAGAAGCAATTGGAAGCTTTGAGAAAAGAGAATATTTTATGAAGGTTAATTTCATTTTATTTGAAAGAACAAATTTTGAACAGGCAACCAGTTTGGAGATATTATGATATTCATATTGTAAAGACAGCCTTATTTCAACTTGGTGATGGTATTGGAAATAGACCTAGTGACGAGAAGGAGAATAATAAGAACTAATACTTAAGTGTTTATCTTGTGTGAAGAATTGTGTTAAATACTTTACATGAGTTATAATACCCTCGTAACTCTGCTTTGAGGTATGTGCTATTGTTACTGGTTTATCCCTGAGGAAATCGAAGAATATGAAAGTCAAACAGCTTGTCCAAGATGACACAGCTAATAAGAAGTGAAGTTGGAATTTGACTGAACTAATGAGATTTATCAGAAATGATTAGGTTCAATTTTGGAAAATAGAGTTTTTCTCTTGTTTCTTTCATCTTTCTAGGAGGGCCTTTGGCACTCAGGACACTGGTGGAGGTAAACCTCTTCCACTCTGTCACCTGTTCTGTTGAGTTTAAGGAAGCTCTGAATTGGTGGGCAGGGGACATTGACTCCAAGATTTAGGAAGCCAGCCTTCAGATCCCCCTTAGGTTCTGGCACTCATGTTGTCTCTAATCTCCTTGTTGCCTTTTCTCCTCTCCCCTCCCAACCCTCCCCTGGCCTCTTCTTTCAGAGTCATGAAATAGTAGACACATCAATTCCTTGGGTTACAACCAAAAGACCTAAGTTCACGTTCTTATTTTGTCATTTTACAACTTTGTAACTCTGGTGTATTCTAGGTGAGAGTTTAAATTTCCTCTTCTTTAAATGGTGCTGATGGTAATCCATGACTCCCAGGGTTGTAGTGAGGATGAAGTGAAGTTGCCTGTAAGAAAATACAACTAAGATGACTTGTGAAGCTTTAAGGTCAGCGTTTTTTTCTTTCTGTATAGTGTGTATTAAAGCTAGAGGTAACTCACAGTGAAAAGTACAAAACTTCTGTTTCTAGGCATGCCATGGGCCAAGCTTTTGATTCTCTGGGTTTTGTCATCTCTAAATGGAAGTAACAATATATTCCTCACTGACTATTAAATTGTTTTGAGGGTCAAATAAGAATACATATGATTATACGATTTTAGTTTACAAAATGATGTGATGAAATGTACATATGAATTGGTGATATTAAGTACACAAAGTTCTAAAACATGGTACAGTAATTTACTGGCTACTTAAGGAACATTCAAAGGGAGATCAAAACCAGTAATTCAGATTTAGAAAAAAACATTAAGTAATCTTTTCTGCAGTCACATGTTCTGACAGAAGTAGAATTTTGGCATTTTGGGGTTCAAGTGGTTCCTTCTGTCAAAAGAGTCATGATACCTCAAGCATCAGATGACATGAAACCTGAACCTACTCCTATGCCTTAAAAAGCTGTGCTGACATAGTGAGTTCACATTTTACTCTGTGGATGTGTGCAGTACACATGTACACAGATACACGTGTTGAAACTTTGTGTAAACAAATTTAATATGGACTTAAGAAGCTAATATCAGGTATTTACTGTTAATCAGCAACTTGCTATAGGTACTGTCAGGTCAATGTAGATGCAGTACAGTTTTTATAATTTCTTGCATAACTTGCGAATTAATTTTATATTCATGACCCAAAGACAAGAGGAATCAGACACACACACACACACACACACACACACACACACAGGCTTGTGTATGCCTAAATATCTCTAGGAATATATAAAAAATACTTTAAAAACATGTTACATGGAGAGCACTTTGCTTCTTCATTTTTCAAATGATCTACTTAATGATAAGGTCTATTTCTGTAAAGAAAAAAGAAAATATAGAGCTAATTAAAGTGAAGTTTGTGATTTTAAAACTTATAGAAAATTATCAATTCCAAACCTAATTACCCAAGTAATTACAATACTTTAATGTATCAACCTATTTCACAATCATTTTTTTTTTGTTTTAGTTGTGTGTGGACACAATACCTTTATTTTATTTTTATGTGGTGCTGAGGATTGAACCCAGGGCCCCACAAATGCTAGGTGAGCACTCTACCACTGAGCCACAGCCTCAGCTCTCATAATCATTTTATACAAAACATTTTATATAAATGATTGTCATTTATAACTTTATTTTGAGTAAAATATTACAATAAATGATAACTTTTCATGATGTGACATGTGCTTTAAATATTGTAAGAAGTTGAATATTAATATAATTATATTCAAAATTATGCTCAATAGTATATTCAAACATATTATTCCACATGTAATACTAATAAAATATTAAATGCATTGGTGAATTTAGCATCACTGAATGCTGAATGATTTTAATCCTTATTTTCCAGATTTTTTGGAGATTTTGTTTTTTTGTAGATTATCTATCTAGATGTCTAGATAGATGTATGTATAATTCCATTATTGTTACAATTGTCTGGAAATTAGGCTATACAGTTGAAGAAAATGTAGTGCAATTCTTCTGGGTTCACTTACATTTCTTTCATGTTCTGGACAATTGAAATCTGGCTTTGTTCTATATATTTGACCTACACCAATACATAGAAACTATGGCCATTTTGTTTTTCTTTCAATTACCTAAGTTTGCTTGTGGTTTTTGTCCTTTTTTTTCTGGGGAATAGAGACTTTATTTACTATATAATGAGTATGTCAAAACAAATGTGTGTTGAAATCATACTTAAAAATAATCTTTTTAGATTTCTCAAAATAATATCAAATTAACCTATGCTAATTATACATTTTGGAATGTGGGATTCTGATTTTTAATGTTATTGACTACTTTCTAAAGTACCACTTGTCACATAAACTCATTTGTAGGAGTTAACAAATGGTGTTAATTTCAAGATTTCTAACATATGGTCTTGAAATACTATAATGGTATCTTTTGTCAGAACAAAGTACTAGCTGACAATTCAAAGACATACCTTTTTCTGAATGGTGTATTGTTAAGAGGAAATACTTGTGAACAAAAGGTGGAAATAACCGAACTGGGAATCAGATATCACAGGTTGAGAACAAGAATAGCGGATAGAATATATGGGCAAATCTAATGACTTGAATGACAGTTCAAAGACAAGATGGGATTTCACCCATTTCCAAAACATTACCTTTGTGCTCTACTTTGAAGCACCTGGCTGGCTTTCTTTAATTTGAAATAGTAAATATTCAATTCTAGAGTATATGTAAGGGCTTCCATTTACTCGAGTGGCAAAAATATTTGTATTTTACAGGATTTAATTCAGTAACTAGACATTTTAAAAAATTCACCTTCTAAGGTTATAGTGTATAGGTTAGTTCTTTACATGCTATAAACATTTTGCTTTTGCTCAAGAGAATTGATTATGAAATAGGAAATATTGTAGTCATCTAATTTGATCAATTAACCTCCTAAAATGTCATGAAATACAAATATTTTAAATTTGTTAAATAAAGTAAATTATTCTAGTTATTTAATTTCAAAAATTCTCCTTTACAATAGTGCTCTTCAAATAAATTTATCCGTGATCATGCAAGTGATGCTAATCTGGGCAATTCTAGAGAACCACAAAATATTAGCATTAGAAAAATTACTAGACATTATGACATGTATTATTCTGGGTGATGCTTTTGTGAGTGAAAGATAAACATCACATTACCAGGAAGCAAATACTTGGGGTAAGGAAGAAGTAAGATAATGCAAAATAGGACAAAAAATACAAGTTTGAAAAATAGCTCAAGGACACAATTTGAGGCAACTATACCTTTAAAATATTTTTGAAGTGTGACAAACTAATACGTGATTAAAGCAAGTAAAATGAAATTAACATAGGTTTAGGGAGGAATCTGAGATACGATTTTGGAGCTAAAGATTACTTTTTATAATAGGAATTTTATGAATATAATGTCATTTATGAGAATATTCAATCTATTTATGCTATGATATATTTCTTATTAAAGCCAAGACAATTTGATTTATTAAAAATATTTTGAAGAGAGATAACCAATTGAGTAGTCTTGGTATTTTAGCAAACAAACTATAAGAAAAGTTGGATTAAATATAGTATGCTGCAAAGTGTTTAACAGAGCAAATTAAATAGAACAATACAATCAAGGATGTTATCCTCAAAATATTAAACAAAGAACCTTTTGGGGTTTTGTGTTTGTTTCCTGTCACTGTGACAAAATATCTGTGGTGATTAACTTAATAAGGGACAATGTTTATTTTGACTTATGGTTTTGGTCCATGATTGGTTGGTTCCATTGCTTTTGGGCTTGTGGCAGGGCAGTACGTCATGGTGGGAGTATATGGCAGAGGTTGTGGCAGATGAAACTACTCCCCTTTTGGATGGCAGGAGACAAAGAGAGACAGGAAGCAGGAAGGGTCCCAATCCTTCACTGACAAACCCAGTGACCCATCTTCCTCCCAGTAAGTCTCCCCTATTTAAGTTTTCACTGCCTCCCAATAGCCTCCCAATAGGCTTGGAAACAATCCTTCATCATATGGGCTTTTGAGGACATTCAAGGTCCAAACTACAGCAGATTTCCTTTAAGGTAAAGGTTAATTGTAAGATAAAATCAACAAAGGCAAAATAAGTTTATGATGAATTAAAAAAAAATCCCAACCATTACTTTTCTAAGTAAATGTCCATTTCAATGTCTGAACATTCTTGAATGGAACTAGAGTGGAACCTAAATATGGCACTGATTTGAAAAGAAAGAACCATCTTCTATGTGTAGGTTTACTTAAAAAAAAAAGGCTATTATTCTGTTGCATCTTGAAAGACATGATTTTTGATACATATTTTTATGAATTTTGGAATAGAAAGGAAACATTGAGATCTTAAACTGCTAGAAATAACTTTGGTAAATATATCTCATTTTGATAAGAGCAGTAAATGAGATTCAGAGGGATTAAATTATTTGCTCAAGGTCAAGTGTCTAGTAAATGAAGTGCTTAATTCTAATCTGGGCCTCTGAATTGCCTCCTGAGGTGGTGGCTCCTTCAGGGTATCATTTGTGTCATTAGTGCCCTTGTGGTCATGTTGAGGTCATCACCCTGCCCATGCCTTCACCATCTCCTGCCTGATCTGCTGACAGTGAAAATTTTAGGATGCGCATTTCAGTATTTCAGGGCCTACCCTGCTATGCCCAAGAGGACAGTGAGAGGGTAGGATGAGGACAGATGATCTTCCTGTCACCCACCCATCTGTAAGACAGAGTTCATCCATTCTGCTTTCATACTTACTCCTCCAGTAGCATGTGTTTCATGCTTTCTGTCTTTTTTATTTTAAGATTGCCTCTACTCTTCATTTAAATTTGATTTCTTCTAGTAAAGTGCTCTACTTTTTTTTTTCAGTGAGCAGGAGTGAGGGTGGATTACAGAGGGTGGATTTAACCATAGTTGAAACACGTCCTAGGACCTTATCTTTCATTTTTTTCCCCACCTATGATATCTATGTGTGTTCATGCCATATTTCAAAAATATTCCATTCATTGTCAGACTACTTTTACAGCACAGACTTTCTGGATATCACTCTTATCCTTAAAAATATGATTTTACTTTTTTTTTAAAAAAATACTTTTTTAGTTGTCAATGGACCTTTATTTAATTTATTTATATGTGGTGCTGAGAATTGAACCCACTGCCTCACACATGCTAGGCAAGTGCTCTACCACTGAGCCATAAACCCAGCCCTGATTTTACTTTTGATGCTTATGGAAATAATTTCTTAATTGGATCTTTGAGATTTTTCCATGATTTCCCCCCAAGATTTTCTGTCATCTCTGGCCACTCATCTCAATGAAAACTTTCTTTCAGTACTGGAGGTGTAATTACTCACTGCTCAGTCTGCTTTAGTAGGCCAAATGGAACCTTATGTTGAGAATGTCATGCCAGGTGAATGTTACTTACTAATGTGGGCAACTCAGAGGCCAACCCAGTCAATTTTACTAACAGTTGCCATTTACCATGAGTTTAACTCATAACTTACATGTGCAAAGAAATAGAATTTATTAATTTTATCTATAATTAATCGCATTCACCTATTGAGAGCTAACCTTTAGATAGCCAAAAACTTGTTCTCTGAGGTTCCATCCCTCCTAAGTAACTAGAATAAATGTTCAGCTGTGTTTGAACATTAGTCCAGTTTTGTAATTTAAATACTCCACTTAGGTAATGTTCAATCTCTGTAGAAGCAAATTCTCAGCCTCCGTAGAAGCAAATTCTCAGCCTCCAAGAAGTTGCAATCTTCTATTCTTCACCTTGGTTCCTTTGAAAGATGATAAATGTATATGGGTGAGGAAGGGGACTTTGGAGTCCAAGGTGTCTTTTGTTTCTCTGCTCTCTTGGTCAAAAGAGAGCTCCTGCAGAGTACATGGTGCATGTAAAGGTTTAGAGGTGAGAGGAGATGTGTGATTCCTGGAAGCAATTTAAGAGAGCCCACTATGGCTCACATGCGGAGTTGGTTGAGAATCAAACAAGACTTGTCTGAAGAGGCAGATAAGTTCGTTGCCCACATGGTTGGTGCTTGTCCCACTCACATTTGTGGGTGAAGTCAGTGGCAGTTGTACACCTCTTGGTACTCTCAGGCACTTTCAGTGCATCCCATCTTGTGATGGTGCCATGGGTTCTACTTGACCCTTTCTGGGTGATGCCCTTTGCCTTCCCAACAGAGAGCCTTCCCACTTCCTAACCTTTGTAGATTGCCTACCCAGGCTCATCTAAGCTACATGAAAAGATAACCAAGGAAAATGGCACCTCAGGATTTTCCTCTGTCTGATCACAGGCGTCATCTGAAAATATTTTCTGGGCTGCCTTCTTATTGTGGGATTACTTGTACTGAGTCCCAGTAGTATAAGTGTGGAGTGTGGGCAGGAGAACTGCTGAATTTCTCATGCTAACTCCCTTCTAATCAGTCTTCTCTTGCTCAGGCAAAATTGAGAGCATGTCTTGTCTATTGCTATGTCTGTCTTGCTGCTCTCTCTTTTCCATTTTCATGTGGAAAAACAGACTAGTTTTCTCACATCTTCCACCTCATCTGTTTTTGCTGTCAACCACAGAGCAGCATACCTACTTCTCTGCATTGTGGTAAGCTCCTCTACATGTTTGGTCCTGATATGGGACAAATGGAAGCCAGAAGAAATAAACATATACTTTATTAAGACAATGGCTGGCTTGCAAGATTATTTTCTTATAAAAAATTCTATTTCAGAACATCAGAAGCTAAGCATTACACAATTCTTTCTTTTCACATCCCTTCCATAACAAACCAAATCTCTCCCCAGGCAAAAGAATGCTTTAGGCCCAATAAGGGAGATGGTCACAGATGCAGACAAAAGAAACAAGCCCATTATCACTCAAAAGTAATGTACTTATGTTTCATTATTGCTTTGCTGTTAGTAGATCTAAGTTTTATGGATTGCTTGCTATTAGATTTATTTTTCATTGTTCTCTGCAACAAAGTTTTTTTTTTTAATTAGTTTTTCTTGTGAGGTCATGGTGCATTCTTATGGACTCTTGTTTTAGCCCATGTTCTCTAGAAAATAGCCCAAGGCAAACATTTAAAAGTTAATATCTCTTTTGGGAGGTATATATGGGTAAAGAGAGGGGGAAAGAAATGATGGAAGTTAGGAAGTTGGAATTGGTCAAGAAAGAGAAAAAGAGTGCGCCTGCTGAGGAGATGGTGCATGCAAAGGCTTAGAGGTGAGAGCAGAAGTGTGACTCATGAAAGCAATTTAGGAGAGCCTCCTGTGGCTGACATACAGAGTTGGATTGAGAATCAAACAAGACTTCTGAAGAGGCAGGCAAAGACTCTGCATGTAGGGCCTTGGGAGCTGTGTTAAGCTGTGTTATTTGGGAGTTTATCCTAAGGGAATTGGAGTGTTCTTAAGTAGTAAGTAAAATACTGGCAAGATTACATTTTATTTGTAAAGGATTATTCTGTCTGCTATTTCAAGAAGGGATTGGACATGAGTAAGAGGTATAAAGAGAGGCCAGAGAGGAGGATGGGGTTGTAACCTGGGCAAAAGATAAGGGTACCTTTGACTTGGGTAGTTGTGGTAGGGATGGAGAGAGGCTACAGCTTTGCTAGTATTGAAAAAATAGCGGTTGTATTGCCAGCACCTGCCATTAACATGGACGGGTTGTGAAGGAAGGGAGTTGTGGGTGACTATCAGCTTAAATATTTAGTATGATACTCTGGACTCACTCAATCTGATTTCCAACTTCCATTGCAGGCACATTTCCTCTGATACAACTCATCATGCTCACACTCTACACCTTGCCCTATTACTCACGGCTCCTCAGTGAACTCTAGGAACTTCTTCATGCCACCTTTGATTTATTCATTAATCCTGAAATGTTCTTCCACTCACCACTGTCAAATTCAAACTAATATTTTAAAGTTTCTAAGAAATATGTATTCTTTTCCTTAGGCTTTCCTCTTCTTATGAGTTGAAGTAAATCACTGTTTCCTTTGTGGCTTATAGTGTCTTAAAACCAACAAATAAGATTTAGGGGAATACATAGGATAGGTTGTATTATGGTTAGATTGAAAGTCTGTATCTTGCTCTAGATCGAAAGTTTAAATATTAAGGAATTATTTTGTATCTTATCTGTGTATCCTCCTCAAACCCCAGTTCCCACTTGCATGTGATAATGTTCAATGTATGTTTGTTGTTTTTTTCCATATGATTTATTTTAAAGACTAGACATTTCATAATTGTAGCCAGATGTTTACTGATGGCCCAATATTTTGAGATCACCAACTTTCTGGGTTATAGAAAATGGCAGTAGAGGTTTGTGAATAAATGTTTATCTTTCTTATTTGCTATTTTTTTCTCTTGGTCCAATGACCTTTTCGCTTTAAGGAAAGATCCATTAATAAAGACTCAGCAGTTCCCTTCTCTGGAAAGAGAATCATGAAAGGATTAAATACTACAAGTTATGGTAACTGATTATCAATTATAGTTTGCATGGTTTTGAAAAATGTATTTCTTTTAATTTTCATAATACTTTATAAAATTGTACAATATAACTCAATCATATTTTTTTTAGAAATGAAAAATTATTGATTTATGATGACTTCCATTCCTCTGCCTCAGCTTTTCAAGCTCTATAAGGAAATCCAAGGCAGATATGCAATCAGAACAGGAGCTCAGTGAGTTAGTGTGATTTTGAGGAGTGTGTAAGGTCTCCATTTCTTGGTAGCGTCTGAAATGGTTTATAGATTTAAGTCAAGTTCTTTGAAATGCAAACTTTTCCTACTCATTGACATTCGAAAATTAACTTACTAGAACTAATAACCTGTTCTTGATAACTTCTTAAGGAAAACTGATAGAGTCAAATCAAATAAATTTTGAAGAGAAGGGAAGCAAAATGAGGACATTGTCCAAAAGGAGTGTACATCACTTTGTATGAGACCAACAGAGGACTGGGAAAGACACTGCTGAAACAGAAGCCTAAAATAAAAGGCAAAGGAAAAGCAGAAATGAGAGAAAGGACATTTACATAGTGTTTACAGTAGGCCAAATTCTGTTAGGTTTTTGTTTGTTAGATCATATCCATCAAAGGTGTCCTGAAGAGTAAGTAATTGCCTAATTTATTATTTTATCCAATCTTCCCATGAATAAATCTGTCCCTTATATATAGCCCTTTACGCATTTAATATGAATTTGTTGATAATTTCCTACAGTACAACACTTTCATTACTGATCTTAATTTTTCTTACCTCCCTATATTTATACTGTCTGATAGTGGCCTCTCACATTGACTCTGGCCTTGGTCACGGGCATACTTTGGCCAATAAACAATAGCACACCAAACAGAGGCTTAAGAAGCACATGCACATTTTCACTTGCCCTTTTACAACACTGAGCTTGCTTGCTTGCTTTATATTTCTGCCTGGTCATGGGTCAGTGCCTGAACTTACTAACTGAATGGGATGTGGGATGCACATGGAGAAAAGCTGAAACCTGATGACCCTGAAGATAAGCCAAACAGGAAAGAATAGCAAAGTCTACAATACCCACTGCTTGCTGCAGAGGTATGAATGAATCTAGTGGTGACTAAAAACCCACCCAATTGACCTGCAGACTTCTGAGAAATAATAAATGGTTAAGTCACTGAGTTTGGGGAAGATTTGTTACAAAGCATTGTTGTCGTGATAGATGAGCTGTTACACAGCAGATATCGTATGCTAGGAATTCAAAGATCAATAATAAGTGGCCCTAATTTCAAGGCATTCATTTTCTGGTGAGACAGTCAGCAATGCTGGATCATTGCTTTAATCATAATAGTAACAACAGTGCTCTGGGGTCCAAGAGGAAGGTACATTCAACCACCTGAGAGTGTAGGAAAAGGAGGTGGCATTTAAACAGTTTCTTGAAGAATGGAGAATTCCCTTTATGCAAAAGGACAAATATGTTCAAAGACAGGGAAGTATATCAAAGGAAAAGTCAAGAGGTATTTCAGGAAGTGGATCTAGAATAGATCTAGAATAGATCCACTAGATCCAACTAGTGGATCTATTTGGGAAATTGTCAAGTGTGCACATTTTTGTTATTCAATTACTTTTGGAGTACTCAAGTCACGCTTATTTAAATTGTTCAAGATAGACTCACTATGTATGTCCTTGCATAAACTATGTTCAGTTTTTCCTATGAAGCCATCATTATTGACAGTAATAATAAAAAAAAATGCAATATTTCAATTAATAGTATTAGGGGTACATATTTATAAATGTAGAAAAGAAGAGATGGTCCTTTGTGATTGGTAGTATTGTTACACACAAGAAACAATGTTCTTTAAAAAAAATTCATTAGCTAAAAAAAAAATTCATTAGCTAATTAAGTATAATTATAACAGAAAAAAATACTTATTATTTATAATAATAATGTATAATTTATAATACTGTAATTATAATATAATTATAATGTAATTATAAAATATAACAATGTAATTGTTAATAATTATAATTATTGATAATCACCAAAGAGCAATGATTTATGAAATATATCCAAAACCTCAGTTAACCACTGTTTTCCGCAAGGCACAGCTTTGCTTTTACAAAGAAGTCATTTTCTCCTGGTCTTGCTCTTTTTGGCATCTATTTGAACATCCTTTTCTCCTTTATCTGCTGTATCTATTAGCCCTGATATTGTCTTTTCCTTCTATTCCTGTAACTGAATACCACAGACTGGGTAATGTATAAAGCATAGACATTTATTTAGCTCATGGTTCTGGGTAACAAGTTCAATGTCAAGGTGCTGGCCTTTGGTGAAGGTCTTCATACTGAATCTTAATGAGGTGGAAGATATCATATGGCAAGACAGAGCAAGAGGCAGAGCTAGTGTGCTGGCCCCAGTCTCCTTCCTCATCTCATTTTTTTTTTTTCTTATTCTTTTTGGTATGGTATAGAATCTGGGGACACTTAACCACTGAGACACATTCCCAGCCCTTTTTTATTTTTTATTTTGAGACAGTCTCCCTAAGTTGCTTAGGGCCTCGCTAAGTTGCTGAGGCTTTGAACTCATGATCCTCCTGCTTCAGCCTCCCTAGCCACTGGGATTACAGGCGTGCACCACCACACCCAGCCCCTTCCTCATCTCATAAAGTCACTAATGCCATCAGGGTTCCTCATCCTCATGATCTCATCTGATCTTAACCACCTCCCAAAGGCCTCATCTCCAAATGCCAGTAACATGTAACTTTGAGGATAAAGTTTCCAGCATTTGATTTTCAGAGATGCACCCAAACCACAGCTGATATTAATCTTTATTACCCCATGTGTATGGGCATCTTGAAGCATTTCTCATAAAGGAATTAAAATGAGTATTAACTGGGATATTAATAAAATGGAAGTAAATAGTAACAGGCCTTGTAAGAATGTGGATTCTTAAAACGTCACTGGTTTGGGGCTAGGGATGTAGCTCAGTGGTGATAGAGCACTTGCCTATCATGTGGGAGGAACTGGGTTTCATCCCTAGCACAAAAAAAAAAAAAAAAAAAAAAAAATCCACTGGTTTTGATGATGTCTGTTCTAATGGTTGCTCAGTGCTTCTCCTAGGGGTCTTAGGCCTCTAAATTCCTAGCAACTTATGTCTTGACAGTTACCCAAGTATCTGTAACATAGGGGAAGAAAAAAGGGAAAATCAGAGGCTGTACTGCAGACAGACACTAACACTTTTGAGGGTAGGGGGACAACTTCTATTAAATGTCTTTTGTACCAGTTTGGATCACAACAGTTCCTCATATGGATGAAAGTGAAGATTCTGCTTCACACAGTGTTGATGTATTTTTTTTTTCTGTGATAAAAAGTAATAACACTTGCTTCTTTAGGAAGCAAGTGTCAGAGAAGCAATTTATTGTATGTTTTCTTAGAAATAGAATATCTCCTATCAATTCTTCTTAAAAGGTTACAGCAAAACAATTCCAGGACAGTTTGGATGGTGGGAAAATGCAAAACATAAAGATTTAGGCTGCTCATATATTTTTATTTTTTAATTTAAAAATTTTATTTGTTCTAATGTACATTTGTACATGACAGTAGAATGCATTTATACATTTTGATAGATCACTTCTTAAGTAAGTGACCTTATGCTTTTTAAATACACATATTATTAAACAAATGAATCTTAAAGGAGGGTTGAAATTAAAGTGACTTTAAAGTAAACCTACCTTTTTGTCAACTCATTTCATATGTCTTCCTTGTGGATTATCAATGTTAGTCTTTTGAGGGCAGTAATTAATTTTGAATCTTATTCTCTTAAGAAAAACTCCATAAATTCATAATCTTATCTCTTCTACTTCTATGCATTTTTTCATTTGCTTCTTTAATTTTTCTGTTTTCTTAAATTGGTATAAGAGTTTTTTGCTTTTGATGTCCTGGGTTTACATTTTTATAGACAGGCTTTTTGTTCAGTGGCTTGGTGTGGTAGCAGTGTTTTAGTCTAGGAGACGTATTTATTAGTTTTATCTATCTCTGTGTTTTTCAGTGAACTCAGAACACAAAGAATTTAAACACACTGTACTCCTTTAACACAACAAACAGTAGCAACGGAAGCAGGACTGGGGAAACGAAGGAAGAAGAAGGGCATTTTCTCTTTCTTCATGGCTCTTTGTTATATTTTACGTGGTAGCTGTTTAATTCTGCAGAGAGTTGAAAAATCATCTGGATAATGCATAGCAGTTCAAGCTGTGCAATATTATTTATGTCTATTTAAAAATAATGATAGTTACCATGAACTTTGGATTCAAATGTTGACTATATTATGTGGAATAAATTTTAAACTCATTGCTTTGCTTCCTTTCAAAAAGCTTTAAATATACATATATATTTTATTTTTAAGGAAACTTTTGAAGCAGCATATCAACAATAGAACCTAATAAAATCTTACCTTTGGGCAAGCCTCTTGTGTATAAAATCAGTCTGTAGAGCCAGGGCTTTCTATTAGTACCATCCATTTTGTTAGCATTTTTCCAATTTATCTTGCGTTACTAACTCTCAGCGTACTATGCCTATTGTAAATATTTAAGCATTACTGTTGACATAAAGATAATACTGACAAATTGAGTTAACATTTCTGCTGAGGATTACCAACCATGTGTAGCCCAGAACAACTTTGACACCATCACCAAACCCTATACTCAGGCCAAATTGTGTTTAGTCTACAATACAGCACTGTTCTTCAAATTAATTTTTAGCTTTGATTTACACAAAACATGAAACAACCTTTCTTGCATCAATTAATTGTTTGACTTTCCTAATACATTTCCATTTTAACTAGATTATGTCTCTATCAAAGGAAAGGAGCGTGTGCAAGATGTCAGTGTCCTGGGTGCACCCACCACCCATCCGGGGGCATCACAACTTTGTGTGATCTGAGGAAAAGTGAAATCTGTTCTGGCTCTTTGCAGTTTCACCTGAGGCTGCTGTCTTTTTTGCTCTACCTCAGGTTATGTAGAGGTTTTATGTTGTGATCAACTTTGACATTATTTACCTGCATGAAAGGAAAACAATTTGGAGAATTTTATCTCATGGAACAATCCCACATACAACAACAACAAATTGTTGAGAAAGTGAGAAAGATTATCAAAAGGCAAATCCCCACGCATAGAGTGATGTATTTTTGATATCCTATTTGGAGATTTATTTCTTGTATTGTCCAAGAAACCAGACAATGGGCATTTTGATCTTTAATTGAGCCCGTCATATCAATCTTGGTTCTGTGTTTATAATACAGTCATCACTGTAAATGTATTTAGAGGGAAAGTTTTATTAAAAACAATGGTCATGGCATGCCCACATATCACTTAATCGTGGAGGCATTTTGGAATTCTGGTCTTTTCAGACTTCAATATGCTAATAAATTAGTATGAGCAATTCTCTTTGCTGGTTTGATTAAATTCAGCTTCCATAGAAAAACTTGAAACTGCCAGATTGATGGAGTTCAAAACACATTAATTTGAGTTATTTCCTTTTTCTTAGTTCATTGACTTATTTGAGAAAGCAGTAACAAAAGCCTGTGTTACATCAGGAAGGCAAAATTGTATTTTGGCTAAATTGCGTCTTTCTTAATTACTTTGCAATTTAATTTCCCTCATTGCTTCAGTTCAGAGCCCCAGGACTTTATTTGTAATTGTAGTGTGCTCTAAGAAGAAGAAAGCTATACTCTTCAGCTTTTGCTTATGGAATGATTTCTGCATCTACTAGCTCAGTTCTTTGAAATTTCTAAAATGTTTATTTAGGCAAAGGAAGTCATTACATTATTGTTACATTTTTTCCTCTATGTTATAAGATATTCTCTATAGCCTGTCTTCAGACCTGTTGTATGAGGTAGCTATTCTTCCTTTGAAAAATGTCATAATACAGGATTACAATAGAAAATCTAGATACTCATGGCAAGAGTTCGTTTCCTTAGGTAGAATGTTACCTATTTGCAAAAGAATGATCAAAATTAAAAGGTACTGAAGAGATAAACATGAGCTGGATGTTTCATTGTGAAGCGTCTGGCTGAAGAGGCTGTCATGACATCTTCCTATGTAGGTGTTCTTCTAAAAAGGAAATTGAAGCTGGAAGAAATTCGTGAGATTTAAAATGCTGAGGTTCTAGTTTCATTAATTCCTTGGAGAGATCTATAGCCTTCTGTTGGGAATCAAATGGCTTTGTTGCGACTCATCAGGCTTTGTGACACCAAATAGCTCTTACAAAACAACAGTGTTTTGAAGAATCTGAAACAGATGGATTGAATTTCCCTTGAAACACAATAAGATTTAAAAATGATGGGGAGAATAATGCCAAATTCCCAACTTTTGGAAAAGGGCCTGAAATATTTTCCAACTTCAGATTGCTGTTGGGCTCACTTATCACAGCACATTGACAATGGATCATGCAGAGCCCCACCTGTCCCCCCAAACAGCATAATTGAATCAGTTATTCAGATTTCATGATATGGCATTTACTGCTTGATCAGTCCATAGACTTAATATTCCAAAAGAAATTATTCTTGCACCTGATATTGAACTCCAGGCTTTCAAAATCAAAAGAAAATGATGAGCAGAGTTTTTAAGGCTTTAGTTTAAGAATAAAATATGCTAATAGCTGTTTCCTTTTTTGGTTTTGAATTAGAAGAAGGACCAAAAAAGGACCAAAATTTCCAAGCCCTGTGATTAATGACAAAGTGAGGAGGCATCTTGTTTAGTATTTCAATACCATCATAAGCAAGAAATGTTTTCTATGCAAATAGTACAAAGTCTAGGAGTGGAAAATTTAGATAAATAAATTCTGATGATTTAGATGGTGGATAAATGGAATTTGAACAAGAGAATGTTATGATCTAAATTTAATTAGGTTGGTTATAATACATGTTACATTGGATTTGGGTGAGGTAATGATGATACTTGCAGCTAAATTTGACTCAGTTCTTATAAGTTACAATGCACAATGTTATGCCTTCTTACAGTATTATGTCATCTCATCCTCTTGGCAACCCTGTGAAGCAATTACCACAGGTCGAATATCCCTTATCTGAATTACTTGAGACTGGAAGTGTTTCAGATTTCACATTTTTTCAGATTTTAGAATGTTTGTATATATAACACAAAATATCTTCAGAAGAGGATCCAAGTCTAAATACAAAATTCTATCTTTAATTCTTTCTCTCTCTAAATATTTTATAAATATTTTATAAAATATTTTTAGTGCACCTGTGGTTTGACTGTAACTAATCATGAAATCAGGTGTGCAATTTTTCACTTGTGGTATAATGTGGATGATCAAAAGTTTTAGATTTTGGAGCGTTTCAGATTTCTGACTTTGGAATTAAGAGACACTCAACATGTATTTCTATCCCCATTTTACAGATGAAGAGACTGGAATTTAAGAATTTGTCTGAGGCCATAGTCAGAGTTTATCTTATAATTCAAGGGAGTGCTTTTCAACACATTGCTATAGAGATATGTTTGTAGTATAGTATTTATAAAACCTGAAAGTGTCACAGCTATTAATCCAGATACTAAAGTACTAGAGGAAGAATAATTTGCATCTGGAAGGGGACATTTATAAGAATGAATGAAATAGAGAAGTGGGACAGCATGATGTCAAGATTTCAAGATTTGGTGAATGGGGGAAACTGTGGTGTTGTGAATATAGTCTTGGTAAGAGGGTGCACTGATTCACAAGAGTGAAGGGGAGGGATTCTACTTTATACGTGTTGAGTGGGGGCAACTACAAGACATCTACATGCACATGTCTGATAGATACAAAAGAAAAGAGGTTTCAGTTTAGGACAGATGGCAGACCTGGAACTGTAGAATATTGAGATGATAATGGAAAATGGGAATAGAGGAGTTGTTAGATAGAGTAAACATAAAAAGGATGGGATATAGGACTAAATATTAAGCCTAAGGGATACTGAGGATTTAATAGCATTGATTTTATCTTAGACTGTTTCTCTAAAGCATTCAATGTGGAGGAACAAATGGAAGAGGAAAAATGTTAAGAATTGCTTAATTGCATATAGGTGATGTGCTTGAATAGAAACATGTTGGCTGTTCAAACCGTATTTAAGATTTTTGCTTTTAACAATATAATCATAATGATCGCTTCCATATGATATTGATCCATTTAATGTTTTCACAGTTATGTTCTATTCTCTTGTTTTAAAAGCAGAAAGACCCTTCCTTACTTCTTTCCATTCATTTCCAAAGAGAATTTATATAGAAAGTGAAACGTGATGGAATCATGTTTGAACCACGATGATAGCTTCAAGTTTTTCATTGCAAAGTTTCCAAAGTTTCATTGAAAAGTTGCTTTATTATCTGATGTAATACAGTAAAACCACACCACATTCTTTCTAATGGAATGATGACCACCATGCTATTTTATTGAAACAGATGCATTGCAGAAACTTTTCTAAAATGGAGCAATAGTGGGGCAAATGGACATTTTGGTTAATTATTTCTGAGTAGGAAACGTGCCAGTAATTTACACAGAGCAGAAGTATGGCTTAGGAGAAAAATCAGTAAATCTTGAGCTGAGACCAAAGATATCTAGATTAACAATTATGTTAACCTAGAGTAGTTTACCCCCACTTTTCTATTTTGTAATATCGCTGCTAGAATGAATAAGCTGTCTGCATTTGTTTTTCAGATTCTGCAGTCTTTCAGGTTTCTTTCTTCCTTGAGGCTTACTCTTTCACTCTCTTTCTGGGACTGTTATCTAGATTTTATACCTCACTTTCTTCCTTCTCCTCTCAATATTTTTCAAGTCATTGGCTTATTATGGTAGGTAACATTCCTGTCATTTGACCTCATCCTCCTGTTTAGGGATCTTTAATGGCCTACCATTTCTTAACAAATCACAGTCAAATAAATTAGCTGATAATCAGTGTTCTTTACTACCTGGTTTCTACTAAATCTCCAGTCTTGCCTTTCCACTCTTTGCTCAGTGTGCCTGAAGCTCTCTACATGTGCCATTTGCAAGCTCTGGACTCTTACTATTGCAGAGCCAGCCTTCTGTTACTCCCTTCTTCACATGTGGGTTGGTTTTATGTGGGAGAAACGTCTGTGAGATGTTTTTAGCTTTGAGAGGGCACCAAATAGAATGCGATATTCCTGAGGATGGAAGCAATATTTTCTATATTTCTGTATTTCCAGTTTTTAGCATAGCTTCTGGCACAGAAGGTTCTTAAGAAATATTGGTTGATATGAACTGTGTGTGTGTGTGTGTGTGTGTGTGTGTGTGCGCGCGTTTTAGCAGCTCTGAGTCCCTAGAATCTGTGTGAAAATATAATAATAGCAAAGGTAATGAGGAACAAAGATCTAATGAGGACCAATGATGGTTCTGATACTTCAGAAAGATCTTAAGAGACTGTCTTTTCAACAGGATTCTCCTCTGTTTCTGATTAGAGGTCAAGTACAACATCGTTCAGAATCTCAGCTGATAATATATGGAATAGTTTAATTGGGGAGAATTTAGTAACAGGACTATGAATAGAGGTATGGGCAGAGTTAAGGGAATCATCGAGGAATAATCAGGTTCCCCAAGACCAGCTCTAGCAGGAAGCTGTTTTTGACCTTTCAACTTGTCAGAAGAAAGGATATTCCACAGTGACACTTGCCAGCATAAACCTTTACTATCATGGGACACCTGAGCAGCACAGGGACTCTCACATGAAGGTTTTCTTGCCCTTGAGAATTTTTTTCTTTTTCTTTTTTATTTGAGCTTTGTAGTTATACACAGTAGTTGGGTTCATCTCTACAAACTACATGAATGGAAACTGATTTCAGTTCATGATTCTCCCTTTCTATCCTCCATCTCCCTCTTGTCCTCCTCCACTCTCTCATTCACCTTCTACTCTGCAAGACTAACTTTCACTGGTCTATTAATTTGTCTGATTGTTCTTTATGTTATCCTATCCTTCCCTCCCCCTTTCCTTTATTTTACTCTAGTTTTTGCATATGAGAGAAAATATTTGCCTTTGAGTTTCCCAGTTTGGCTTATTTCACTTAACATGATATTCTCCGTTTCCATCCATTTACAGGCAAATGCCATAATTTCATTCTTTTTTATGGCTGAGTAGAACTCCACTGTATGGATGTGTGTATGTGTGTGTGTATATATGTATAAATCAATCACAGTTTCTTAATCCAATCATCTATTTGCAGGCATCTGTGTTGATTCCATAATTTAGCTATTGTGAATTGTACTGCTATAAACAGTGATGTGGCTGTATTGTTGTAGTATGCAAATTTTAGATCTTTTGGGAAAATACCAAAGAATGGAAGAGCTGGGTGAATACCAAGGAATGGAATAACTGGGTGTCCTTGAAAATTTTAAGGAAGACATTCCTATCCTTTCAAAATCATCTTGGTGCTTTTATTATGCAAACACATCTTTTGAATGAAAATTGTGTCAATTTGTTTTGCAAAAATGTTATTAGAAGGATAGATGCAACAGAGTCTGGCTGAGATATTAAGTAAAAACATTCATTGGCCTGCAAAAAAGTTTCTGTAATCTTTCAAATTTCCTTTAAATCTACTAACCCCATTTTAACATCTCCTAAGACAAGTCAAGTCCTCTGAGCTCTTCTGGAGATGATAAGGTTGAAGGAGCTGTAGTTGTACAGAAGTTTCTCTGAAGTCTAACACAAGATAATGGAAAGGCAGAGGTTAATGAGTTGGTTTTCAAGATTGACTTCTTTTAAGCTTCTGATCTCTGAGCTGAAAACTGGAAGATGATGTTTATTTGACTTGTCTGTACTGTGAGGTGAGTAAAACACCCCAAATACCATTTTATTTTTATTTATGAATTCTGCTTCCTAAGAGCAGGAAGACTCATTCCTTACAGTGTGTTGTTAGGATATGACTGAATGCTTCAAGTGACTAAAGCAAGTTGGTTTGGAACTTAGTGACTCATGACACTCACACCATTCATCAATTAAGGCAAGACTGCCTGTCTGCTTGTGATTTGGCAAGGCAGCATTTTGTCTTCCAGAAGCACTCAGGAATTCTTCCATCTAAAGTGAAGGATGAGAAAAGCTGCTCAATGAAATCAGCAAGGCAAGATACTTGCCTTTTTCCATGGTGATGTTCATTATTACGTGTAAGGAATGGAAATGAATTAATCTTACTTGTCTCAGTCCCTAGCTGTAAAATAAGTAATGGCATCTACATTGGAAGAATAAAATAGATGGAGATTTACAAAGAAAGTCTATGGAAGAAAGCAAGTTTATAAATCCAGATCAGGGATTGTATTTATTGTCATTCTGTTTTTGTACTTAAGATTTTTGTACTTAATACAATGGGACCTAATTTCTTCTGAAATGTAAGTCAATTCAGGCCATTCACATTCTGATACCCTTGCTTACTGTTGTAATTCACATTAAAGGTCAATGCGGTCTGAGTCGGCTCTTCCTTCTCTTTCCACTCCTGTCTACCCCTGCCTGCTTCTAATACCCTGGGCACGCTGATCTTCTTTTTCTTTTAACTGGTTAAGATTCTTCCCATCTTAGAACCTTTACATGCCTTTCTCCCCTGCATCTGGAATCATCTTTCTGAGGCCTTCATGGCTTGGCTTTTTATTTTCATTCAGCTGTTCTGAGGCCACCATCTCAAAGTAACTTTCCCTGACCACCCAATAAATGTCCCCTTTGAGATGCTCTTTCTTAAGTTATCCTCTGTGAATGCTCTTGTGGTACTTGACACTATCTAAAACCAGCTTGCTTGTTGATTTGTGTACTTGTTTAACAGTCTCCTCCATATGAGGGTAAGCTCCATGAGAGCAGGAAATCTTCATTTGTCTTGTTCCCTGCTGTATATGTGACACTTGAGGAGTGGCTGGCAGGCAGTTGGTGCTTAATAATAGTTTAATTGTTTAATGAATGATTGAATGAATAGTATATAAAAACATTATTTTTTCCATTGACATTAAAAAAGGACAATCACAATTCCATGTTTCCTTACCAGTTACACAAAGCAATGGAATATTCAGGAAACTGGATTTAACCTTAAATTTTTAGGTTGAGTCAATTAAAATAAAATCTCCAACCTTTTTATAGGATAGCATTATTTTAGCCATGGTTCTATTAAATCCTTAGGTATATTAATGAAGCTCATTTACATTAAAATTGAGGACTTATTTCTAAATATATTCAGAATTACTGAGAAGTGGTCAAGTTCTGAAATACGTTCATATGAACATTATTTTACCCAGATATATAGTTTTTTTAAAAATTGATATAATTGGCCATACCTATAAAATTCTCCTTACACAGTTATTTTAATTTTTAGTATATCTTACTGGCATAATATAATTGTATCATTTTTAATATTTGTATCAACTTGTTTTTAGTCAACCTAAAAATCATTTGCTTGATATCACTTAAATTTTGTGTGATCTTAAGTTTTTCATACAAAACTAAGTTTTTCTTATTTTTTCCACAATTAGTAGTGATAAGGGAATCAAGACAAGAGTTTGGATTGAGGGCATGTATGATATGATGATTAGTCAATCTTTAGTGGATGAAAGACTAATGTTTTTGATTGATGATGTAGATAGTAGTTAAAGTGTCTATTATTTGGCATTTAGGCTTTATATCTACACTCAGCTGCTCTGGAATTTTGATTTGTAACAAGCTACTATTTCTTTATAGCTTTTTCCACAGTAGACTCAGTCACATCTCTTCCCGGAAGTTCACTTCTGGAAAATTAAATGGTGTTGATTTTTCTGCTAGTATAGAAAATGCCAGTTTTTTAGAGACTGAATTCTTTCTTATTTCACTAATGTGATTATTTTTCACTTAATGTAATTAGTGTTAATGTTATAGTCTACATACACAAATGTATCTAAGAATTTTGATTTGTTTGACAACATGCAGTTAGCATTAATGAATTCACGTAGTTGTCCTAAAATTATATTCTTTGTTTTTTTTTTTTTTTTTTTGCGGTACTGGGGATTGAACCCAGGGCCTTGTGCTTGCAAGGCAAGCACTCTACCAACTCAGCTATATCCCCAGCCCCTCTAAAATTATATTCTGAGGAAGAAAATTGCTGTGCTTTCTCTTAACTCAATATTAATTTTTAAAGTTAGATTTCTGAATCTGAAGCAATATAATCTGTGTTAGGTTCATTGAGAACTAAGAAATGGGAGCCACTTAAAAATTGTAGCTTTCTATGTGGTTTGCATTCATTGGAAAAGAATCTCTTGACTCATTTGGGAGAAGAAAATGCTTAAATAAGAAAGTTAGAAGTAAATAAAAAATAACATTTGAATATGAATAGCCAAAAATGTCCACTTCCTTTAATTACAAAACTTCTTCTGTTGATTGTAAAGAATTGTAAACATGTATCATCATTGTCAGTTGAGTTGTGTGTCTGTGCTATGGTTCATGGGAGTCTCTATATTTGAATCCATTTTTGGCAGCTGTGTAAGAACTCTGTAAGAATTTGAAAAAATAGAAATCATCTTTCATTTTTCTCCCATTCCTTTCCCTCTCTCCTTCAGTTCCTACTAAATTGAATGGGGAATAATATTACCATTACTTTTTACAAATTATTTACTTGAAAAAGGTAGGATTGTAATTGAGACAATTATTATTTTCTTCCGTTTAATCAATTTCTTGCAGGACTCTTTGGGGGAGCTGTATTTATTCTTCATTTAAATATGAGGATGTATCATTCTAACATTAGCAAAACTGATAATCATGTACAAGTTTTTTGAAAAATGATTTTAAAACATCTGATGGGTCTCAGCATTTTACTATAAATCTCTAAGTGACTGATCTTGCATTGTCATGCACAGTGTAATTTCTCAGTAAATTTTCTGAATGCTTTGACCTATATAATCTTCAAAGACAAGCTGAGAACTCTGGTCTGTTCTCTCTATCATTTAAATGCTTAGAAAACCAATACCATTTCCCTGTGATTGTATATGCTATTGTATTACTCTTTGGGCATGTGGCAGACACACTCTAGAATGTCTGCCTCCCATGATGTATGTTTCCTGATGTTCACACCTTGTATAGTTTCCTTCTCTCGAATGTGGGTGGCAACTATGTTTTGGTCTAACCAATAGGATATGGTAAAGATAATGGGCTGTCACTCCTTTGATTATGTTAGGTTGTATCAAACCCCATCTGGGTTGCAGACTCATAGCTACAAAGAAATGAATTTTGCCAACAGCCTGAGTAAGCTTGGGAATGGATTCTTCCTCATTTGACCTTCCAAGTGAAAGCAGCCTGGCTAATATTTATTTGCAGTTTCTTGATCCCTAATCAGAGTGGCTAACTAAGCCATTACTGGATTCCATGTTTGTAGAGACTGTGAGAAATAAATGAGGATTGTTTTAAGCTGCTTAGGTTGTAGTAATTTGTTACACAGCAATAGATAACTAATACAAAAATGTCTTATTTCCCAACAACGCTGGGAAGGCCTGAGGCCTGAAGTTGTTGGCATCTCAAGCGATACCATGCCATGAACAGTTGTTAAATTTTTATCACAGAAACTGTTGAATGGATGTGAACTTTTGAGGACAGAGAGTCTGAAATATTCATCTTTGTCCTTTAACTGGCAGGAGTCTGACACATAATTGGCACTGAAGATATGTTGTGTCAATCAAGGCTCAGTCAGCGAAATGTGACCACTATGAGTTACAACATAGGTCAGAAAATAATGATCCACCCGTCAACCCATTGCCTGTTTTAGTATAGCTCTCTGTGTGTGTGTGTGTGGGGGGGGGGACTTGGGATTGAATCTAGGGCCTCATGTGTGCTAGGTAATCATTCTGCCACTGAGTAATATCACCAGCCACTGTGCAATGTCACAAGCCTGTACAGCTTTTGAGCTAAGAGATACTTTTGCATTTTTAATGGTGGAAAATCAAAATAATAATGTTTCATGTTTTAAGATTCTGTGAAATTCAGATTTCTCTGCAAGTAAAAATGTGTACATCCACACTTCTGTAATGGGTGGATATGCGCATTTTTGATGAGTGTGTTCATGCTGTAATGACAGAGTTGAGCAAGAGATATGGTATGTGGTGCTCTCATTTCTTTGCTCTGCTGCTTGGCACAGTACCAAAGTTAGTAACGCAGTTATAGCTGGACAGTTTCAATTTCCCTACATATTGCCAGACTGCAAACTTTCATCTATTTTCTCTTTCCAGTTCATGGCCATTATGCCTAAAGAAAGAAAATAGATTTTGAGTATTTCCATCTTAAGGCACAATGAAGTGTGTATATTATTTTGTTATTTATTTAAATGGCAAAGTATTGTAATATTTGTGCAATAACACTGCAGCCGTGCTAAAAGAAATGGGCTAAGGAACTGAACAGGCCTTCACAGAAGAAATACAATCAATAAATACATGAAAAAATGTTCAACATCTCTAGCAATTAGAGAAATGCAAATCAAAACTACTCTAAGATTTCATCTCACCCCAGTCAGAATGGCAATTATCAAGAATACAAGCAACAACAAATGTTGTCGAGGATGTGGGGAAAAGGGTACACTCACACATTGCTGGTGGGAATGAACCTTGGTACAACCATTATGGAAAGTGGTGTGGAGATTCCTCAGAGAACTTGTAATGAAACCACCATTTGACCCAGCTATCTCACTCCTTGGTTTATATCCAAATGACTTCAAATTGGCATACTACAGTGATGCAACCACATCAATGTTTATAGTGGCTTAATTCACAATAGCTAAACTAGGGAACCAACCTAGGTGCCCTTCAACAGATGAATGGATAAAGAAAATGTGGTATATATACATAATGGAATATTACTCAGCCTTAAAGAAGAATGAAATTATGGCATTTGCAGGTAAATGGATGGAGCTGGAGAATATTATGCTAAGTGAAATAAGCCAAACCCACAAAACCAAAGGCTGAATGTTTTCTCTGATATCCAGATGCTAACTCACAAAGCGGGTGGCTATGGAAGAATAGAGTTACTTTGGATTAGGGGCATGATAGGAAGGATAGTAGTAGAATGAATCTGACATTATTTCTTTATATACATGTATGACTACCTGACTGGTGTGATTCTATATCATGTACAGTCAGAAGAATGAGAAATTATACTCCACTTATGTATGATGTGTTAAAATGCATTCTACCGTCATGTATAACTAATTAGAACAAATAAAAAAGGCTATGATTTATGCTGGTTTTATTAGAGTATGTACTCATTATCATATAGTTGTCTCTTTGCAGGATTTGATTCTAGGATTACCCCCCACAAACACCCAAATCTATAGATACTGAAGTCCCTTACCAAAAAATGAAGCAGCATTTACATATAGCCTATGCACACACTTTCATATACTTTAAATCATCTCTGGATTACTTATAATATCTAATACAATGCAAATGCTATGTAAATTGTTGTTGCATTGGTTATGAAATAATGACAAGAACAAAAAACTGAATGAGATCAGTCCAGATGCAGTTTTTTTTCTGAATATTTTCAATTCACATTTGGTTGAATCTATGGATGCAGAACTCATAGATGCAGAAGGCCAACTGTATTTTCAATGTAACGGACAGAAAGATTAGACAATGTTAAATGGAATGTTTCATCACAGAAGAATATGTTCACAAAAATAAAAAAAAATTAAAATGAGACAAAATTAAAATGAAACAAAAATCAAAGTAGGTTTCTGGGTGTTTCACTTATAAGCAAAGCAAGGGAGCTGGGATGTAGGTCAGTGGCAGTGTTTGCCTTGCATTCACAAAACCCTGGGTTCGATTCCCAGTTCCAAAAAAGAAAAGACCTTAATACAAATGCAAAGGAAATTTCTACATTTCAAAAATGGATTCAACTTTGCAGCTGAGGAACTGTCACCTGTGCTTTGATATATTGTAATATGTCAAATAGTAAGAGAAGGCAAATAGTAAGAGAATTCTGTTAGAAGTCTATTATTTTAATAGACTTCTATAAACGCCATAAGTGATGAATGCCTTAAATATCATGTGCTCATGGAGATAGGGAGCATCCACAAAAAGTTCTATACTTCTCATTGTTAGATCTGAACTACAAAAAATGTACTCACTTTTGATTCTTTCATTTTGAATTTTACTAGTAAAATTTTGTGAAAATTGGTTTCTCCCTTGTGGGTTATACGTGTATAATATAATATCCTTGCAAAGCTTAAAATATTTGCTATCTGATCTTTTATAAAACAACTTTTCTCTATTGATCATATTTCTGAAATACCTGAAATAAACTACTTAAAAAGAGGAAATATTTATTTTGGCTCCTGGTTTCAGAGATTTCAGTTAGTGGCTGCCTATCCCCATTGCTTTGGGGCCTTTAGTGAGGTAGTACATCATGGCAGAGGAAGCCTGCATTTTTCATATGGCTGGTAAGGAGGAGTGGGGAGAGAGAAAAGAGAGCAGAAAAGAGTAGAGAAGAGAAGAGAAGAGAAGGGAAGGGAAGGGAAGGGAAGAGAAAGGGCCAGAATTCAATGTACTCTTCAAGGGCACGCCATGTTGACCTGACTTCCTCCAACTAGGCCATACCTCTTAAAGTTTCTACCACCTAGCAATAGATCTACAGATTGCCAATTAAGCCTTCAACACATGCTCTTTGGGAGACATTTAAGGTCCACCACGACATTCACCAACCTCTGGCATAATAGATTTATTATAGGAATTAAATATCACATAATTGTAAAAAGGAGCTGGGACAGTTAAGATCAAGGAGAGAAATAAGGTGTCAGAAAAGAAATCACCAGTTGATCAGAAAAAACCGAATACATTCAGATGCTGAAATGGTGTTGTAAAGGGAAGGTTTAAGTTTGTGTGGAGGAGGACTCTGGACAGCTTGCCCCTCTGGTCCCAAAGCAAGAAACTGGTGGGGCTGAGCCCCCCATAAGTCAACAGGGTCGGTTAGCAAGAGGTGCTGTGTGTGGGGAAGACAGCAAAGATGATTTGAAACCAATGAGCACCTTAGGGGCCATCACTATATCTAGCCAAGTAACCTTCAGAAAATAAGGGTACTGCCTCACTTCTGCTGTCAATGTCTCATATCCATTCCTATTTTAGTTAATACAGGACTATTCAGTACAAATAATTCCAGGGAAAAAGTTCCAGCTCAATCAAACTGACATATGCAAATAAATAACACAATGAGAGAATTAAGATATGGAGAATGATCTGTTTTTAGTTAATTTTTACTTTTGAGCTAAACCTCATATTCCCTTACAAATCAGTTTTATTTTTATTATGTATTTATGAAATAAATACTTTATAAAATCAACTTCTTTGAGAAATATACAATAAAAGTATTTTTTACATGTTCATTCTTTTGAGTTTGACCTATTATACCAGTCCACTCAAAATATATGGTTTCCATTACTCCAAAGTTTTTCTAAGGCTCTTTGTAGTCAACCACTAGTCCCACATAACTACTGACACACTTCATGACCATGTAGATGAGATTTCCCTCCTTTAAAATCTCACTAAAATGGAATCATAAAATATTTTCTCCATTGTTCCTGTCTTCTTTTGGTAAGCGCTTTGCTTTTAAATTCATCCATATTGTTTGTATCAATAGTTTGTTTCCTTTTATGACTGAGTCACATTCCACTGTTTGAACAGACCACATTTTGTTTATCTATTTACATGTTGGATATTTGGGGTTGTTTCCTGATTTGGGCTATTAGAAATGAAGCTGCTATGGAGAGTTTATTTTCAAGTCCCTTTGCAGATACATATTTTAATTTCTCCTGGTAAATACCTAAGAGTTAAATTTTTCATTCAGGTGATGTGTTTATAAGAAACTGCCACAAGATTCTCTTAAGCGAATATCCCATTTTCTATTTCATCATTAACACATGAGAATTCCAGGTGCTTCTCTGTCTCGCCAACATTTGTTGTTATCCGTCTTTTAAATTTTAAATTTTGATGTGCATTTTCCGGATGACTAATGAGTCTAAGGCATCTTTTCCTATGTTTATTGACCATTTGCATATTCCCTATGGTGAGAAGTTTTAAAAAATCATTTTCCTAATTAAAAAATTTTGGCAACTTTTCTTTTTATTATGGACTTTTAAGAGTTCTTTGGTATTCTGGGTTGATGTTCTGTGTAAGGAATACTGGAAATACTTTCTTCTCGTTTCTGGCTTACCTTCTCATTTTTTAATGGCATATTTTGAAAATTGCTAATTTTCAATTAGATTAATCCTAGTTTATTGCTTTTTTTCCTAAAACTCATATGTATAAGTCTGTTTGTGTATTTTGGGTACTTTGTTAAAGCAATCTTTGCCAAACCTAATATTCAAGAATATTCTCTTTTATGTTTTGTTTAGAAGTTTTATAGTTTAAGATCTTATGCTTGGTATGTGAAATAAGCCAATCCCAAAAAGCCAAAGGCCAGATGTTTTCTCTGATAAGTGGGTGCTGATCCATAGTAGGGGGTAGGTAGGAATATAACTTTTGAATTTCTGTATTTTGCATGTCCGCTTTCTCCTATGATGAATAATTAACCTGCAGTCCCTTCTTGTGTAACCTACTGAATTTGAATTTTAACACATTAGCTGGATAGCCATAGACTATAATTTAAGTGCTCTGTGTCTTAGTTTCTTCACCTCTACAAGGTGATGATAGTAGCACTTACCCAATTAGGTTATCTTGAGAGTTAAATAAACTATTATATGGAACATACCTGGAACAGTGCCTGACCTTCAGTTACCAGCCAATTTGTGTTAACTGTTTTTATCTCCCCTAATGTTTCAGAATCATCATTTAGTGAGTAAGAGAAAATAAAATAGGAAAAAAAAAAAACCCAAAACGGAAAAAGTTAAGAAAATAAAAAACCATCAATAATGGAATTTGATCATGTATTTACCAGAAAGGGCAGAAAACAAACACGTAAGATTGTTCTGTTTAATGGAGAAAATCTGTCAGTATTTTTCAAACAAGAACTATAACAACAACAACAACACCAACAACAACAACAGCCTAAAACAAAACAATTCCTTTGGGAAACTCAAGTTATTAATAGTTGAAAGTTGACTTGGATTTTCTTTTTGAATGAAGAACCTTTTTCCAAATATTTGATGTTTGCTTATTTTCATTATAGTTACACAACTTGACATTTATTTGCTTTCTACAAACAATAGGAAAACAAGGGCTATTCAGTGTATACTTATCTCTGCTCCCCATCAGTTCTTTCCCATTCTTCTTTATTTGAAGTTTATAGTAAACTCATCAAATAATATCTTTATTGGTTTGCCACCACTTGCATTGTTACATTTGTTTTTATTTTTCATATAATGAGAGCTTTGGGTTACACATCCAAGTTCATTTTTTGTAGTAAATTTCTTCTTGTCTGGAGGATGTCTTTGTAGGTTTTGTAATATTAATCTTTCATAATGAAAATGATGTAAAATTTCCTCTCTTCTCCACTAAATAAGAGATAGGCTTAATCTGAGATTGTCCAGTGTCATGGTCAGGTGGTTGGTAGACTGTATGGATTTAATATTTGTATTTAAAATATGAGGAATATTTAATTATATGATTGGCAGGTTTTTGCTTAAGAATTATTAATTGTATTGGAGCATACTGAAAATTAAATAAATCCTTAACTCTACATTTATATTTGTAGACTACATTTAATCACTATCTTCGCTACTCTCAATTATTTATTTATTTATTATTTATTTATGGATTTGTATTTGTAGCATTGTGAACTGAGACAAGTATTTATTTTTATATTGCGATGAACTCCAGGAAGGTTTTGCAGATTCTAGTTGCTTAAATAGATGTGCATATGACAGATTTATTCACAAATGGGTTAAAAGGCAAAATCTAAATCTTGAATTGGAGACAAAAAATGCTGGAAATTTTTGCTAAAGAATAACTGCTGCATCCAAGTATGAAAGTCAGCTCTTCATTTATTAGAATTTTCTAATAAATGAACCATAAAAGTATTTAGGAGAGACAACCATTTTCTTATGACATATTCTAAGAGGAATTTACTGGGTGAGTGGCACTTAAATGCAGATGTGTACATGGTAGCAGTAATTTTGCAGAAGGCAGAGAAATCCTCATCATATAGCCCTTCTCCCATTCGGCTTGCTAGGGATATGTTTTACTGAAATGTAAGATACATATGGAAAATACATTTGTGTACAAATAATAAGTATAAAGTTCAACAAGAATTTTCACAAAGTGAAGACTGCAATATAATTCCTGGCATCATCAAAAAACAGAACACCAGCAAGTAGTTCTGAAAACCTCCCCAATGTGTTCCCTTACACTCATGATCCACCTTCCCAAGATAACTGGTATCTTGAATTCTAATATTATATTTCAATTTGTCTTGTGTTTGAACTTTTATAAAAGAAGTCAGGTAGTATGTATCTGGTATCTGACTCCTTTCAATATTATGTGTTTTAGTCAGCTATTTTGCTGCTATGACTAAAGGATCTGACCAGCACAACTGTAGCGGAGGAAAAGTTTCTTTGAGGGCTCAGGGTTTCAGAGGTCTGAGTCCACAGAAGGCCGGCTCCATTCCTTGGGGCTTGAGGTGAGGCTGAATATCATGGCAGAAGAGCATGGAAAAGGGAAGCAGCTCACATCATCAAGAAGCAGAGAGACTCAACTCACCAGATACAAATATATACCCTAAAGCTATGCCCAATTCCCACCTCCTTTAGGCACACTCTACCACTTCAGTTATCACTCAGTTAATCCCTATCAGGGGATTAAATCACTAATTGTTTAAGACTCTTGCACCCAATCATTTCTCCTCTGAACCTTCTTGCATTGTCTCACATGTGAGCTGTTGGGGAACACCTCATATCTAAACCGTAACGTTATGTTTGTGAGATTAATTCATAATTTTTGAGTATAGTTGTAGATCATTTTCATTGCTGTTCTGTTTTCCATTATGTAAATTTAACGCAATTTATTTATGCATTCAATTTCAGGTGGACATTTCAGTGGTTTCTAGTTTTTGAGTATCATGAGTAGTGCTGTTATGGACATTTTTGTAAGTATCATTTTGTGATGTGTATATACTTTTTTGTTGAGTATATACATAAGAATAGAATTATTACACTATAGAATATACACATTAAGTTTTAATAATACTGCTAAGCAGTTTTTCAATTCTACTCCTGCCAGAAGTGTATGAGAATTCCTTTTGTTCCACATCATTGCTGACAATTGGTATTAACAGTCTTTTTTATTTTAACTATTCTGGAAGGTGTGAGGTGAAATCTTATGGTGGTTTTGGTTTTATTTCCCTAATGACTAATGAACTTGAGTATTTTTCCATGTATTTACTAGCCTTTTGGATATTATCTTTTGTTAAGTGTATGTTTAAATTTGAGGTAAGGGACACTGAGGTAACCTAAAGAATTCTCTACTCTAGATTGTAAAATAGAACATGTAATTCATATATGTGACATCAATATAAAAAAGTTAATATTATATTTTCAATATTAAAAAGTCTAACATAAATCACTGTCTAGCAGATGGTTCATGTTACCCTGGCACAGGTTTGACTTGGGGGAATAACTAAACCTAAAAATCCCTCCACTCCAACAAAAATTGGTTGATGCTGGAAAAGATAAGTCTTCAAAGGACCTTCAGGATGAGTTGGCTTGCAAAATATGCTCTAGATAATAAATTGGCTGTTGAGTGTAGTTATTTTTGTTTTCATTTTCTTATCTGTCTCAATATTGAAAATTATCTTTCCAAATGATAATCTTGGCACAGATGATATGGAGATATTGAAATAGATTGTCACAGACCTGCAGCCTATTGAGGTTAAAAATGGCATGGAAATTTGAGGAGTTGCTATTATTTGATGCCATGTCACTTCATGCTCTTAGCCTCTAACTTATTCTCCCTGAATAGGGAATGAGTTTGTCTCTTGCAGAGCTCACCGGATACCACATTCAGAATATTTCAAATACTCTTTGGTCATTGTCAGGGACTCCTGAAACTGGATCTGAGGATGGGAGAACAAGTTCCAATCCTTCCTATTTTCACTCTCCTGGAGTTCGTTCCTTCCTTCCTTCCTTCCTTCCTTCCTTCCTTCCTTCCTTCCTTCCTTCCTTCCATCCTTCCTTCCTTTCTTCTTTCCTTCTTCCTTCCTTCCTTTTTTTCCTTCCTTTTTTTCTTTCTGCTTTTTAACAATCCTACCAATGGATAAATCTGCTTTCAACTAGCAGAATGGTGGGAAAAAATTTAGTAATGTTTACTTTTAGGTGTTTTGCCCACAGAAACTCTAGTGAGGTGGAAACATATTACATTCACTTTTGACAAATCATTAAAAAACAATAACAACTTTATCTTTTGGCATGAATATAACTGAAACTTTCTATTTTAAGTTGGACTAAATAGTCATCTTAAGCCAAGAAACAGTTCTCGCTCAATGGTTGCACAAAAGCCAGTTAAACAAGTGTGAAGTCCTTTCCTGCCTGAGGCATCAGTTGACTCGACTCTGTGACAGCTTCATGCGGTCCTCCGGTTCTTTGCAGTTCCACACGCTACACAGTCAGCCAGCAGTGGAGGGAAGAATGCGATTATATCACAAAGGAGGAAAAATGCTAAGTAGACTGCTTAACTTCCAGATTCCACAGCAAACTATGGGCTGATATTCTTCAGGGTCAAAATATCTTCCTAGAACCTAAGGAAATCCAGGTAGTCTCCAAAATGATGGTGACAGTATATGGCCTCCATATGGTGGACCCCTCAGTTTGCTCCTGTGTAAAGTTAGACTAGAGGCCACTGTAGCTGTGTAACTTGAAAACTGCAGGGGTTTTGTGGAGGGCGTACTGTTTATATTGTGGCCCTGGTATGGGATTTTCAGAATGCTCAGAATCAAATGTGATAATTAATTAGTGTAATTTAAAATGTCATATTCTTTGGGTATAGGCCAAGGAGTGGGATAGCAGGGTCAAATGGTGGATCCATTCCAAGTTTTCTAAGGAACCTCCACACTGCTTTCCAGAGTGGCTGCACCAACTTGCACTCCCACCAGCAATGTATGAGTGTACCGTTTTCCCCACATCCTCGCCAACACCTGTTGTTGCCTGTGTTCTTAATAAAAGACATTCTAATTGGGGTAAGATGAAATTCTAAGGTGGTTTTGATTTGCATTTCTCTTATAACAAGGGATGTTGAACATATTTTTCATAAATCTGTTGATTGCTTGTAGATCTTCCTCTGTAAAGTGTCTGTTCATTTCCTTGGCCCATTTGTTGATTGGGTTATTAGTGTTCTTGGTGTAAAGATTTTTGAGTACTTTGTAGATTCTGGAGATTAGTGCTCTATCTGAAGTGTGTGTAGCAAAGATTTTCTCCCACTCTGAAGGCTCTCTCTTCACATTGCTGATTGTTTCCTTTGCTGAGAAAAAGCTTTTTAGTTTGACTCTATCCCAAGCATTGATTCGTGCTTTTATTTCTTGCGCTTTGAGAGTCATGTTAAGGAAATCTGGTCCTAGGCCAACATGATGAAGATTTGGACCTATTTTCTCTTCTATTAGGTGCAGAGTCTCTGGTCTAATTTCTAGGTCCTTGATCCACTTTGAGTTGAGTTTTGTACAGGGTGAGAGATATGGGTTTAGTTTCATTTTGCTGCATATGGATTTCCAATTTTCCCAGCACCATTTGTTGAAGAGGCTATCTTTTCTCAATTGCATGTTTATACCCAAAGGACTTAAAATCAGATTACTACAATGATGCAGCCACATCAATGTTCATAGCTGCTCAATTCACAATAGCTAGATTATGGAATCAACCTAGATGCCCTTCAGTAGATGAATGGATAAAGAAACTGTGGTATATATACACAATGGAATATTACTCAGCCATAAAGAAAATAAAATTATGGCATTTGTAGGTAAAAGGATGATGTTGGAGACTGTTATGCTAAGTGAGATCAGCCAATCCCAAAAATCTAAAGGCTGAATGGTCTCTCTGATAAATGAATGATGATGCATAATGCAGCGGGGAAGGGTGGCAAGAATGGAGGAACGATAGATAGCATAGAGGGAAGGGAGGGGTAGCGCCAGGGTGGGGGGGGGTAAAAATAATAACAGAATGTGTGACAGATACCATTGCCCTGTGTACATGCATGAACGCACAGATGGTGTGACTCTACTTTGTGTACAACCAGTGAAACAATAGCTGTACTCCATTTGTGTTCAATGAATCAATAAGTAAATAAAAAAAATAAAATAAAATGTCATATTCTGGAGTTACTCACAAAATGCAACTGTTTTATATTGCATTTATTTTATAAATTCTAGAAGATAATGCTAGAATAAGATGTATATTTCTTACCACATCATTCTTTGAATGAGTAGTTTAGGTAATGGCACATGAGAAAGAATCTTCCATCATCTCATCCTTCACTCATTCAAGATTTTTAGGGGCCTCTGTATGTCATCAAAAAGTAATACACTACTACAGTGATGCAGCCACATCAATGTTCATAGCTGCTCAATTCACAATAGCTAGATTGTGGAACCAACCTAGATGCCCTTCAATAGATGAATGGATAAAGAAACTGTGGTATATATACATGATGGAATGTTACTCAGCCATAAAGAAGAATAAAATATGGCATTTGCAGGCAAATGGATGATGTTGGAGACTGTTATGCTAAGTGAGATTAGACAATCCCCAAAATCCAAAGGCTGAATGATCTCTCTGATAAGTGAATGATGATGCATAATGCGGTGTGGAAGGGAGGCAAGAATGGAGGAAGGATAGATTGCATAGAGGGAAGGGAGAGGTGGGTTGGGGTTGGGGGGGGGTAAGAATAATAACAGAATGTGACAGACATCATTGCCCTGTGTACATGTATGAATGCACAGATGGTGTGACTCTACTTTGTGTACAACCAGAGAAACAATAGCTGTACTCCATTTGTGTACAATGAATCAAAATTAAATAAATATAAAAAAAAGAAAAAAGTAATACACAACCGCAAAAAGAAAAAAAGAAAAGAAAAGAAAAGAAAGCAATACACTTTGGAAAGATTTTGCATTCTACATATGACAATGAGGTTTCAGTTTGTGGTGATTTCCAAAAAAAAAAAAAAAAGGAAAATAATTTTGCTAGTGGTATGAAGGAACCAGTTTTCTCCATTTGTTTTTAAAAAGATTTGCTATATTAAATATGAGTATTTAAAACTTCTCAGACTTCTATAGCTCTTTTACCATACAGTTGGTATTAGAAGAAACCTGACTGACTGTAACCCTAATGTAAGCAAAGGAGTTGTTTGTATTGTAGCAGAAGAAAATGGGAATGAAGCTTGGTGAAGCAGACTTCATAGGACTATGGAAAACACCCCGAAAGCCTGGAAGTGTCAGAGGCATAAATCAGGGACAGCCAAGTCATCCAAGAGAACGTGCTAGTCACACTTTAAAATGAAGTCTAAAATGGAATGGCATTGCAATGAACAATTTATCCACTTATGGAACAGGACTCTAAGATGGACACACAGTATTTCTTTAGTTTGTGCTTCCAACATCACCCTATGTGTTACTTAGCTACTGCAGAATGATTATTTAGAAAAATCATCTTTTGTAAAATATACAAATGTATTGCATTACGACCATCCCCCTTCCTTGGAATTTTAACTGTTATTGGCTATGTTTAGAGTGTAGCTCTTTAATTGTAGGGCGTATATTGTCTCAGAGAGCTAATAAAAACAGAGCCATCTAGTGGCAACTGACCTAATTTATAGTCATGTGACTTCAATCTGTAGAAGCTGTGGCCAAGGAGTTCTACTCATTCTTCAGTGACCTGAATATAATAGAAAACAGCAAATTAATATGGTGTTCAAACCCTGTGAAATAGGATGTAAGGGCAATAAAAACACTGATATTGTGGCATGCATAAGTTCTGCATAGACAATGGGGAAATATTTGTTCCGGTTGCTTATTTTGGAAATCTTCATTTTAGTTAAAGGTTATGTACTTACTCACTGTTGTGTTTGAATTTTTTTCCTCTTGATGTAATAAGCCATTAGGCTTAATGAAGTTTATTCTTAATTTAAGCAGACAAGAGACTTCAAAGAAAAGAGGGTGGGGTTGCAAGTGTGTGAGCGAGATGGCCAAGTTGATACAAAAAAATAGCAGCACAGTGTAGGAAAATATCAACATGTCTTGCACAATCAATCACTGAAAGTGTGTCAAAAAGAGTGAAGCCATCTTGAATAGGTACAAACATAACTGAAATAAATAATATAAGAAAATTAGGTAAAACTCCCAAAGGTAACCACTATCTTGAAAGAAAATATTAAATGGTAAGACCTCTGGTTATTGAAAATTTAGAAATTATAATGAACCAAAAAATATTTCTTGTAGTGGGATATTTTCAGTCCTGAAATTTAACCATCTGGAATTATTTTTAAAGGACCATACTATTAAATCTTTTGAAATAGAGAATTTTCCTTTTTAATGGGAAATCTGTATTTGATTGTAAAGATGGAACACTATGTCCTTGGCCTGGCTATTCTTGAATTGTAGGCTTAACATATAGTAGAGGCCAGGATTCCAGTAAATTTATTTCAGGCGTGAAAGCCTGGAGAAATAAACGCATAGATGTGAACAGAGGAGTATAACAACGTGATATCCACTTCTGTCATAATGAATTCCATATAAGTGATGCCGCCAGTGTCCTTGTTTTAGTATTTGGATGCTGCGAGACTAGAATAAGTCAATGATGGCTGTAATTAGCCATTGGCAAACAAGATGCAAGATAGCTTGGTGGTAAGTGTATACAATATAACAGTCTGCCAAAGGACAGTATTTTGCATTTTTAAGAAAAAGGAAATCATGTAGCACTCTGAGACAACATGAATCTATAAAATATAGAGCAAATTTTAAAGAAGAACTGATTTTTAAAAGGGAATTCTCTTCTACTTCTCCTTTTAGAAACTTATTTTAGACATTATTTGGACATTATTAAGCAATGGTCATTAGTAAGTGATGGACATTAGTAAGTGCTGGCATTTTTTCAGTGAAAATGGGCAATTTTCAAGACAAATCAGAAAGGTGGCATAAGATGCCTGAGAACTGAGAACAAGAAAAAGGTTTGGCCTCTGGTCAATGTGTGTGAATTTTCCCAGGTGTGCCCATAGGCTGTCTTCATCTTCCTAGTGAATGGCAGATTCAGATGAACAACAGCATATACAGTGATACAGACACATCAATGTTTTTAGCAGCTCAGTTATAATAGCTAAACTATGAAATAATTAGAAATGTTATATACCTCAAAGTCCTGGGGTGGCAACTGAGAGAACTGGAGGAAGTAAGGTATGGTATTTTAGGAGTTACTCATATGTATGGTGTTCATATAGTTGAAGTTGAACATTTCCCAGTGACTGTCTGATTGTAATTGGTAGTTAATTTTTGATAGTTGTCATTCTAAGCCTAATGTTTCAAGGTTGTCCATGGTTTGTAATGGTTTTCTTGTTCTCACTTTCCTTATCAAACACTAGTGTGCGTTTCATAGTCACAGTATCATAGATCTTAAATAATCCTGTCAGGCACTTGAAGGGCAGGGCCTTAAGTCATTTGTCCAAAATTACTCATATAGAAAATATAAATTTTTCTCATATAAAGGAGAAAAGTGGAAAAAAAGTCATGAAATTCCAAACATGTTTAATATTTAAATAGTAGTTTTCTCAGAGATTTTACCTAAAAAGATCTTAAAGCTTCATTCACATATATCCAGATATTACTGAGTTAACTTTAAAGGTTTTATTGGTTTTATTGCATGAAAATGAGTCTGAAATTTCAGAAACTCAAATGTCTTGTTCAGGGTTAAAAGAGTTTGTGCAAAAGAACCCAAGACAAAATTAGAAAATAGACTATCAAGGTTATTCGAATGCTGAAATGAAATACAAATCCTATAATAATTGTTTAGAAATTTTAATCCTTATGATCACATGTTCTTATATAATGAACCTAGACAATACCTCTTAAAGAACTTAAAAAACTATACCAAAAACAGAAAGAACCCAATCAATAAAGGGGCTCAGGAACTGGGCAGATACTTCACAGAAGATATACAGGCAATCAACAAATATATGAAAAAGTGCCATCATCTCTAGTATTTAGAGAACTGCAAATTAAAACTACCCTAAGATTTCATCTAGCCACAATTAGAATATTCAAAATATTTTTAATTGAAAGATTTTTAAATGTAATTTTTGCTGTAAGAAATAATTACATGTACCCCATATGTGTATAATGAATCAAAATGAAATCTGTAAAAAAATAAATTAAAAAAAAGGAAATAATTACATAGAAATTCAGAAACAGACTTGCTGGGGGTACAAAAGCCCACTTTAAATTCTAGATTTAAGAATTTAAATTGCACATTTAAAATTAATATTATGTAGATGCCATACTATCTCTTTTGTATGTTGACTTTTTAATTTTTGACACACATTTTAGAATGATAGTAGAGAAACTATAGCATGCATCATTGTGTTAGTGTTCTACTGCTGCTGTAACAAATTGTCACACATGTAGTGACTTGAAACCATACAAATTTATTGCCCTTTAATTCGGGAGATCAGAAGTCAGAAAATGGGTTTCACTGAACTCAAATGAAGGTGTCAGGGGACTGTGTTTCTTCAGGAAGCTCTTGCAGAGATTCTGTATCCTTGCCTTTTCCAGTTTCTAGAGGCTACCTGCATTTCTTTACTTGTAGTTTCTTTTTGCCTCTTTTTAAAATTTATTCATTTGTATTTTGTGGTGTTAGGGTTTGAATTCAGGGCGCAGTGCATGCTAAGCAAGCATCCTACCTTTGAGCTACATCCCCAACCCTCTTCCTCTCTTGGTAAAGTCAGAATGGCAGGCTGAATCCTAACTTTGAGACAATTGGACTCTGGTTCTCCTGTGTGTCCCCTCCTGTCTCCTTACAGAATCTTTGTAATTACACTGGGCCCATTTGGATAATCCATGGTCATCTCCCTGTTTTATGATCAGTTAATTAGCAACCCTAATGCCTATGCAGCCTAATTTTCCTTTGCCATGTAAGATAACTTATTCACAGGTTCCTGGGGATTAGGATATGAACATTTTGGGGGGTGTCATTATTCTGGCTGCCAAAATTATCATCAATTTAACTTTCCATGTTTATGAGACATTATTAATTTTACTGAAGAAGTTGAGATTGTCCTCAATATGATGAAAATACTTGTTCATTGAGTCAGTTATGATATTAGAGATATGTTAAATAAGAGACACTAATAAGGTTGATGAGACGAGTTGGACTGGGGACTATTTGCTGCTGCAAAGTGTCTAATTGGTCTATTGGATCCATTGGGCCATTACTGGTGCTGGCCAATATATCGAGACCTGAATGCCATACCAGTCAAAGTTCCTTTGAATCTTTTTTTTTTACATTCATAGTTATATAAAATGCCACCTAAAAATCATGTGTTAGTTATATCATGGAGGCACAGATTTTCTCTGACCTGACAAGTTCTATACTAAAATTGGTGCTAATTCTCTTCTTTTCCTTAGATGTAGAGAAAATGTAGAATGAAATTGTGCAATGGTAACATTTCAGTATTTCTTGACTATAATGCAGTGGATAACTTGAGATCCTAGACTTGGATGCTTGCTCTTCCATCTCTTCAGGTCAGCTTACATGATTATTAAACAAACTTACAGAGGGGTCATGGCTTGATCACATTATGGAAGAGTTCTGCCATTAGAACTCTTCCAAAATGAAGAGTTATTTTTCAAAATGGCTTATGACCTGTATTTACTAGGGCTGGAGAGAACAAGGGAACTGTAAAAGTAATGGAACCAAATGAGGAAAAGAAAAAAAAAAGGACAAAGTATTTTTAGAAAACAAAAACAAAATGTAAAAAAGAAAATGTAAAGATATAGTATCATGATATATGTCAGAGAAAATAATGGAGTAAGGGAAAGACATAGGAGGAAAATGTAGTTATACAGAAAGTGCAGAAACTTAAGGGAGTTTGAGGAAAACCAGATGTAAGAGAGAGAGAGAAAAAAAAAATACAAACGCCCAACATTGGGCAATGCAAGAGAAAGTCCAGTAAAATGGTGGAATAAATGTGAGCCAGAACATAACAGAGGTTAAAACAATGTTTGTTTTGCTTAGCCTTAATAACAAGAAAGGGCCTTACTGCCTTCTTATAGTTTCCTATCCAAAAAGAAAAATTTATGATCAGTTCTACCAATGCCTTGGACAACCACTAATTCCTAAAAATTTCTACTTTTGTATATTCATTTGTAAGTTTTTTTTCCAAATTCATTACTCTTATTTTTTTAGTCATTAGAGATGAAATATTTTCAGACATGTAAAATTGGTTTAAAACTTGGTCAAGCACATTGATGGACATGGACTTGAAATAATGAGGCCTGTCTGCCTGGGCGTGGTGGAGATGTGTCCCTCTCTGCAGGCAAGAGAGATGGATTGAATGACATTTTGGGGCCTATTCTGGTCTTAAAATGACCATTAAGATTACAATCTGAAAATGCTCCATTTCCTAGAGGGTGGGCCAACTGGCTATTCTCTGCTTTGAAAAGAAATTTAACTTTTAATTATCTGCACTAATTAGGAGAGAAGTTGCATTATACAAATAAACCAAATGTTGGAAAATCCAAAACTAATTGTATTTTTCTTTGAAGCGTTTTTTTTTTTTTTTTTTTTTTTTTTTTTAGTGACAAAGTAGTATTTTGGAAGTTCTGAATATATACAATTTCTTGGATAATGTAAACTTTTGGCGTCAATGACCTTATCTTAATTTGTCCTCATTTAGAGGCTAGTGTAGAGATTTACATATATTCAAGAAATGTTTGTTGAATTGAGATTGAAAATGCAAAGCCAGACCTGATCATAGAGCTTCCCAACTTTCATCCTGTTCTGTCCCTTTCATATTTGCCATTACAGGTAGGAAATAACTATGTCATTGCCCATTTTTGGAGCAATGATGCTTGAAAATACAGTAAAATTCATCACCAGCACTTGGGTTCAAATATTCACTGAAATTTGTTGCTAAAGATTTGTTTTAATGAGGCTGTCCAGCTTCCACTAAGTGGGGAAGAGTTATTCAATAAAATAGTCACCTTTGAAAAGCTTAAAGGAGGAATTTCATAGTGATTATTTACTTTAGATATATTTAACCAGGCATATATTTTTTCATATTTTTTATGTTTTGAAAACTTGCTAATTGAATGGAAATATTACTAAGAATTGACATGGCATTACAATGTAAGCAGAAGATGATTTGGGGAAATAAGTGCATTCATGTAGGATTGTAGGATTCATGTTAAGAGATTAAAATTTACTCAGCAATAGACCATGAAATCTATTGCTTGATAGTTGAATTAAGCAGTAAAACTTGGCTGTATTGTCATTGAGTTAGAAGGCATTGATGGCTCTAATTTTTCAGGCCTCCCTGTATCCCATAACATGATAGCCAAAGAGATGTTTTAACGTATTAGATCCCACCTTTGCTCAAAATCTTCTAATGACTTTCTATCTCATTCACGTAAAAGCCCAAGTTCTTGAGTGATAGGCAAAGACAAAAATGACCTGTCCATTCTGTTTCACTGATACCATCTGTTGTTCTCTGCTCACTCCATTCTAGTCTCACTGGATGTTTTTCTGTTTCTCTAACATGCCAAGCATGTCCCTATTTCATTGTTGTTTCACCCATCATTCTTTCTGAAAGGAAAGGAATATCTATCTATCTATCTATCTATCTATCTATCTATCTATCTATCATCTATCTATCTATCTATCTATCTATCTATCTATCATCTATCTTTGTTGTTCACTTTCTTTTGGAATTCACTCAAATGTCATTTTTCTTGCTCCTACTCTATCTTCCTTACTCTATTTGACCTTTCTAGAGAATAATTATCATCATCTGACTATCTGACATGCTATTTGCAGGTTTACTTGTTTATAGCCTGTCTCTACATGCTAGCATAAGTCTTCTGAGGGCAGGAATTCTATTTTGTGTGTCTATTGTATGTAGGACAATATAAGCCACAATAGATTATACACCTTTGTATACGAAGCACAAGTGAAAATTACCACTTATTAAATATGCTGTCTGCTTCTCACAAGGGACAGGATGAGTCACTTAGGAGGTACTGTCCATTATCTCCAAGTTTTAGTCAAACAAACTGAGGATCAGAGTAATTAAAGGTAAGGAAGGCCATTGAGCTGAACTAGAAACCTAAAGTCCACCTCTCTGATTCTAGGTGCTGTGCCATAGGAGATATGTTTCTTATTTTCTTGAGGGTTTTGGAAGTAAAAATTTCCAACAAGGAATCTGAGCAGCAGGTTGGGTTATGGCAGATGGTCCAAGGTTGACCCAGGGCCGTACAATGAAAAGGAGAATCTTAAAAGCAGAGATACAAACATCAAAGCCCAGGACAAGTGACATTGCACACTTCAGCAAGGTGAAGACAGAGACAAAGACATAGAAAGGAAATCTAGTTATGCGGTCCAAAGCTAGAACTATCAGGAAGTGTCAAGATGCTGAGGGAGAAGTAGGAGAGTATTGAAGTTGAAAATAATGCCAAGAAGTTATGGGCTTACTCTCTCTGCTGATGTGTGTGTGGCCTGTGAGTGAATGTAAAGGTAGATGTTTTCAGTCAGATACGGAGTTGTCAAAATGTTCCTTTGGAGTATTAGCTTCACTTGTTCCTTGATTACTGATATGGTTATCTCCCCTTATATAAACGTACTGTTCTTTCACATTGCTTCCACGGGCAATGGGGGACTATGCAACCAGTCTACCTGTGTCCTTTAACCTCAGAATGGTGTCTTATCACTCAGTTTCATATTGTTTGTCTTTCTCGTGACCTTGTTTATATGCGGCTGTTTTATCACTAGGCACTTTTATCTTTGTGGGTCTCTTCTTACATAATATATTAAAAATTATACCTTATATCTATGTTGGTCTAATGACAAATATATTAAAATTGTATGTGAAATTTTTTTCTTTGCTTTACAAGTTCATTTGTTTCCTCCTGATTTTAAAATGAAAACATTTTTGTAGGTTTCAGAAAATATTCAGGGCCCCAGGCACTGCACCTACTATAAATCAACCCTGGATTATCAGCTACCTAGTTGCTTAAAAATACAAAATAATCATGTGACATCCTTAGCTATGGCAGCCTTTGGACTTTAGAGTCTCCAAGCATGACTGAAACAAGTGTATGCAGCATGATTCTGTCCAGCAGTGCTCAGTCTTTGTCAGTATGGGGTATCTGAAAGTATCTAGAGGGTGTGTCTTAGATTTTTTGTAAAGAGGGGAAATATCCCTGCTTATTACTGAAACTGATTAGACTGTGAAATCACCTTCTAATCCTTTACGGCTTCTGAGTGCCAAAAGTTTGTTTGATAATTTTGCTCAGGATAAGCAAGAAACTAAAGCAAAAGAAGAATTTTATTCTTGGAAAAGGTGGGAACCAACGGAAGTAAGGCTACTTGAAAAGACTTTAGAATTTCCTAGATTTTCTAGAGAAGGGTAGTAGAGTTGTAGTGATAACAATATGATAATCTACCATCAGTATCCTCCAACCACCATTTGTTAAACTCCTAAATGGTTCCCAGCACTGTTTTACCCTTGCTTTCCATAAATCAAGTCTAATAGGTTGTTACTGATATTAATCCCAATTTATGGAAGAAGAAATGGGGATTATAGATGTTAAATAACTTTTTCATCAACTATTATGATAACATCAGGACTCAGGTGAGTTTGTGTAATGTCAGCTTCAATACTTTTAACTTTATCTATTATTTTTCCCATGGTTCCTTGGACTTATTGGAGAGTTTCTTAGAACTTTAATAATTTTGGGTGTAGTCATGATGAAATAAGGAAAAAAGAAAAACAATTAAAAGTGGTATTTAACCTAGTGGAAATTTGGCAGTATTGTGGGGACTTGTCGGAATGTGATAATTTGATCTGGTCTCTCTCCACTGATGGTGGGTTTTCTGAATGAGAGGAGAGTAAATTTTCCCACTTCTTCTTTGCCTAGCCTCTCTGCAAAATCATCTTTCTGATAAAACATGAACTCACTTTTAAATTAATTTTTGAAAGCATAATTAGAAATATTTTCCCTCATATGTGACAGTTTTTATTTAGACAACACGTGTTTTGGTGAGAGTCAATTATGATCATAGCTAGTCTAAAAGGTATGCCCAGGTCACAGTAATGTCACCCCGCTCTAGATCAATAACATTTAATGGACATATCATGTGATCTATATGTGGAATTAGAAAATTTTTAGTAATTTCATGAAAAGTAAAAGGAAACCAATTGAATTAATTTTAATAATGTGTTTAAACTCATTATTTTAGCATGTAATCAACATACAAATTATTAATGAGATACTTTATAACTTCTTTTTTTGGTGAAAAGACTTCAAATTGCAATGCACATGTTAATGTTACTTTGCATATCTGTTTCATAATTCTAATAGTTGAAAAAGTAGACTCATGTACCCAAGCTGCTTTACACATGCTTTTAAATGTTTTCTAATAGTTAAATATTAGTTTTTGAATTTAATTTGGATTAATTAAAATTAACTAAAGTTAAACATTTACTTCTTTCCTTGAACTAGTTACAGTTCAAATGCTTAGTAAGCGTTTGTGGGTAGTGGTTATTTTATTGCCCAGTGGAAATATTAGAAATTCTGTATAGCTTATGTTCCTTTGGTAAGTGACACTATTTTCACACAAGAGCTATTTTTTGCATTGAGGATTTACGCTCTTCTATCCGTGTGGTTTAAATCTGTTAGATAATTTTGTCAAAAGTCTCATTTTGTGTCTGTCACGATGGCAAAAGGTAGGTCCAAACAACAAATGCAGTTATACTTTTAAAACATTATTTTAGCCTTGTCCAAATTTTCTACATTTTTCCTCTCCTCCATCCTCATTCTTTTTACTTTCCACATCTAGAAATGAGAAGACAAAATCAAAATGATTATAAATGGTTATGAATCAAAGTAATTTTAGATAGTTTCCCCTTAAACTCCTTTTGAATGTGAATGGTAATCTGTAGTTATTAGTAATATAAACTTTATCCATTCATAGAAAATAATATAAATGAAAACATTGTTATTGTAACTGTTATTCTTTTGGGTTTTGCCAAATGATAGTTGTTGTTTCCTTGGGGATGATGTTATGGGAGTATCTGCTTTTAGATTAGTGGTTTTAGTTACTAAATATCCAAGGATGGTCCTCAGGATAAGAGTCAAGATGCCAGACATGGGATGCCACATATGATTTGGGAAGTCAGACACTGGAATAACAGTGAGGGAAGAGTTTATATCAAGAGGCTCCATGGGACACCATATATTATACAATCCTATATGTACGGTTCAACACTGTATTGCTTATTGCATGAATAAACAATCTGGGAAAGGGGGTTGGCATGGGTTTTATTAGCTCTGTTTAGTCATTGGCCTAACTTCAGCATCTAATGTTAGTTTACCCTTCATTGACTTCATTGCTCTCTGAGAATTTCAATTGGTCCTATGATATTTCAGCTATCTAGTTAGGTCAAAGCATCCAGAAATCACCCCACCTTATTAAACGACTATTAGTGGGACCACAGAATCACTCTGTCTTTTGGGGAGTGATTAAGATCAAGAATAAATTAGAGTCTAGCCTGATGACTTAGGTCCACCTGCCCTGAAACTTTGTTTATGAAATTGGATTGCATTATGGGGACAAAAAAGGCTGTGCTTTGCTGTTCTCTATCCCTGTCATTGCAAGAATGGCCACTGGGCACTTGGGGATTGCTTTTCAGTTAGAATCAATAGGCATAGTAAGACTGTTTTCACACTCCCTCTCATTCTACTCTGATTATTGCCGTCCCTGTGTGACTACTATATAATTTCTTAAATTTCTTAAATTTTTGGAAGCTCCACCTGTTTTCAATGAAAACCTGGCCCGAATTTTCTGGTTTTCCTGAATGAATATATGAACTGTGTAGGATAAATTTTCTCCTTTTCTAAGCACTTTTGGGATGGCTTCTATGTTCCTTGAAGGACTTTGAACACTGGACTCTGCCTCAGTGTGTGTCATTTACATCTCCTGGGAGAGCTTTCATCTGCTTCAGTTGTTTCATGGTCTGTCTTTGTTTATTTTAGTACTATTTATGTATTAATGTATTCCTTAGAATAAGAGGTCATGCTAAAACCCTGTTTTGTTTTAATGGAACCGAGCAAATGAAGTCAGAAAATCTGGTGATGAGGGGTGCTTGCAATGCCTTTGAACACTCTGTGTCTCCTTATCTAGAAAATATGACTCCACCTGACTTTAAGAATAGAACTTTTAAATTTTGTTGCTTTTTGGAAGTTTTTTTTTTTTTTTTGATACTCTGCAAGCCTTAAATTTGTCTCCAAACTTGAGAAAGCATGTAAGAACAATGGTACCCAATGCGTAAAGTCAGAATACATACGGAATATAAGAATCAGTAATTATTTGAAAGAGATTGACTTTCAATGTGATTCTTTGAAAGGCTTTTCAAAGAAGACCACAAGCTACAAAGATGAATGATTGAGAATGATCCTTCAATTGTTAAAGCAATATGCTCATTGAAAAAATGTCAGAGACAGGTAGAAGAGGATTCTCTAGGCAGTTTCTGGGTCCTGAATTTTAGACTTCCAGAACCATGAGACGAATAAATGACTACCATTTAAAAAGGATCCAATTTTCAAGAACAGTGGAAAATGAACTAATGCAAATATATAAGAATATATACAATGATAAAAAGGTTATTAGACCTTTGCATGGGATACATTTTTCTGTCCTTTCACTTTAACCTCTGTGTTTCCTTAAATTTGAAGAGTATTCTGTGAACAGGCATATTGCTAGGTTATTTAAAACAATCTCTTCAGCCACTCTAATCTTTTTTGGGGGTGAGTTTAATCACTTTTCATTTGAAATAATTATTTTTGCATAATGACTTGTAAATTCGGTCAATTGCTTTTTGCTAGCCTTGTAGTCCTTTTGTTCCTCTCTTCCTCTCTTGCTATCTTTGTGTTTCCTTTATATTTTTTGTACTGATATGGTTTGATTTCTCCACTTTATTTTATAGTTATGAGAGTCTATTTGAAGGTGATAACAACTTAGGTTCAATCACATACAAAAACTATACCTTTACTCCCTTGTATGTTATTAACATTAAAAATTATATCACTTTTTTACTCTGTGTCCATTACATGTTAATTGTGTGGCCTTCTTCCCTTCCTTCCTTCCCAGGGCTGGGGATTAACCCAGGACTTATCCATTCTACCAAGCATTCGACCACTGAGCTATACCCTGAGACCTTGTCTTTTAAGTTCTGTATCAGAATTAAAAGTAATTTACACACTATCATTACAAAATTACAACATTCTGTATTTGTTGACAAATTTACCAATGAGCTTAAACTTCTCTATTCTTTTGTATGCTATTTAATATGCAGGGATCCAAGGGGATGTCTTTAGCATTTTTTGTGAGGCAGGCCTAGAGGTCATGAACTCCATCAGATGTTGTTTATCTTGAAAATCTTCATGTCTTCTTAACTTTTGAAGGTATATTTTTCTGGATATAGTATATATTTTTTTGTACTGAGGACTAAACCCAGAGGTGCTTTACCACAGAGCTATATCCCCAGTCCTTTTATTTTATTTTGTAAAATATTAAGACAGGTTCTAAGTTGCTAAGGCTGGCTTTGAATTTGTGATCCTTCTGCCTCAACCTTTCAGATTGTTGGAATTACAGATGTGGGCCACCATGTCAGACTGGAAATATTATCCTTCATTGGCAGGGTTTTGTTTGATTGCTTGTTTGTTTTTAGCATTTTGTGATTATATCATGTCACTCACTTCTGATCAGAATGGTTTCTGCTGAGAATCCACCGACAGTCACAATGGTTGTTCCCTTGTATATGATAAGTGGCTTTTCTCTTGTTGCTCTCAAAATTCTCGTCTTTTACTTTTTTAAAATTTTGATTCATTGTACACAAATGGGGTACAGCTGTCGTTTCTCTGGTTGTACACAAAGTAGAGTTGCACCATTTGTGTAATCATACATGTACATAGGATAATGAGGTCTGTCTCATTCTATTATTTTTCCTTCCACCCACTCCCTCTCCACCCCTCATTTTCTTCTATGCAATCCATCCTTCCTCCATTCTCACCTCCCTCCCTGTTATGTATCATCATCCACTTATCAGAGAAATCATTTGGTCTTTGGTTTTTGGGGCTTGGTTTATCTCACTTAGCATGATATTCTCCAATTCCATCCATTTACCTGCAAATGCCATAATTTTATTCTTCTTTTTGACTGAATAATATTCCATTGTGCGTATATACCACAGTTTCTTTATCCATTCACCTATTGAAGGACATCTAGGTTGGTTCCACAATCTAGCTATTGTGCATTGAGCTGCTATAAACATTGATGTAGCTATGTCACTATAGTATGCTGATTTTAAGTACTTTGGATATAGGCTAATCTTTTACTTTTAACAGTTTGATTATAATGTATTTTGGTATAGAGTTCTTTGAATTCCTTTTATTTGGGTCTGTTAAACATCTAAATATGGATTTTGTTTTCATTCACAGATTTGGGAAGTTTTTGGCCCTTATTATTATTATTTTTTTCTGTTGTACTGGGAATTGAGATCAGGGGCACTCTACCACTACATCTCTGGTACTTTTTATGCTTTATTTTTGAGAAAGGGTCTTGCTAAGTTGCTGAGACTGGCCTTGAACTTGAAATCCTCTTGTCTCAGCCTGCAGAGATGCTGGAATTACAGGCATGTGACTCCACACCTGGCTATTGGCCATTATTTTGTAGCATAGACTTTCTGGCCTCTTCTCTTTCCTTTCCCTCTAGACCTCCTTCAATGTGTATATTGGTCCTCTTGATGACATCTCATAAGTGTTTTAGACTTTCTTCCTTCTTTTTCATATTTTTACTTTCTGCATGGATAACATCTATTGACTTGTCTTCATGTTCACTAGTTCTTTGTGCTTGGTCAGATTTGCTTTTGAACCCCTCCAGTATGTTTTTTTTTTTTTTTTTAAGTTCAGTTATTACATTCTTCAACTTCCAAATTTCTGTGTAGTTCCTTTTTATACCTTCTACTTATGTGCTGAAGTTCTCATTTTGTTCGGACATAGGTTTCCTGTGCTTGTGAAGCATCATTATTATGGTTATTTTGGATTCTTTGTCAAGTCATACATATACCTCCATTTCTTTTGGATTGTTTATGTGAACTCATTTAATTCCTTTGATTGAAATCGCCCTTCCCCCACACCTTCTTTATTAACCTTGTAACTTTGTGGTGATATCCCTGAATCACAAACAGACACACATAAAACAACAGCAAAAATAAAAACAAAACAAAGCCAAACAACAACAACAACAACAACAACAAAAACCCAGCCACCTTTCCTAGTCGGTATGAGCTGGCTTTGTGCTGACAAAGACCTTTGCCCATTAACCAGGATAGATTCTAGAAACTCAAATCTTTTACATGAATGTGTCGTGACTGCACTTGTGTGTGTAGATTAGAAATCAGAAGGATTTTCTCTTCTTCCCTCCCTTCTTCGCTTCCTTCCTTTCTCTCTCTTTTCTTTCCCTTTCTTTCTCTTTCTCTCAATAGGTCATACCAAGGCTTGTCAGTGCTCTGAGATAGGCAAGACAGAAGTCAGACCCTTGAGAAGACTGCAAATTGGATGAATAGTCTAGTTTTCCCTCCCCAGGGGGCAGCTGGGAGCTGGGAGTTTCCTCAAGCTGACTTGATTCTGTGCCTGTGGTGAGAAGGTATCTGAACCTTCCAACTGCCTTTTATACACTGGTTTTGTGTTAGCCTGGAAATTAGGAGCTTATTAGTTGGTTTCTAGATTACTTATAAAGGGAATTGATCTAGGTATTCTTGAATTTCTGTTTCCATGGGAGAAGTAATGGTCTGGGTCTTTCTATTCTGTAATCCTCTGATTGTATAAAGGCAACTTGTTCATAACGTGTTAGACTATACTTAAAGGTCTTTGGAAGGGCTATTTTGTTATGCCTTTAAGGCCAATAATTTATTTGCTAAAATAAAATTCAATTGAGAAATGGTGAAATTCAGTTTTCAACATAGCTATCAGATTATACCTGGACCAGACACTCTCAGATACATCCTCTTTACCTCACCTTTGTTTTCAGCATAGAAGATTATAGTAAACCACCTCGCACAGGTTCCCAACTTATCCTACACTAGTATATCTTGCCTCAAATATGTACTGTGGTTCTTTCATTTTCTATCCTAATCTCCATCGCTGCAAACTTCAGGCATGTATATATATGCTGGTCTGAAATGTAGAGCTGTAAATAATTTCATGGGGGAAGTCCTCAACTGATGAGGACAGGAAATGATAAATACTTATTTTCCTTGTGTTTTTTAATTCTGAGAGGCATCTTGTAAGCTCCTTAGATGGGCCAAGGTGGGAATGAGCTATGGTACCCCATTATCAGCAGTGACCTTGACAATGAATCTTATATAGGCCTTACCTCCTTCCCTGGTCAATTAGGTAAAGAAGGAGGGAATTAGTCCCTTCTTCCTCTCCTTTTTGTTCCATTCAGGTTCTCAGAGGATTAGACAATACCCACCCACATTGGGAAAGGCAGTCTACTTCACCAAGTCCACCAATTCAAATAATAATCTTCTCAGAAACATTCTCACAGACACACCCAGAAAAAATGTTAACGCATAAAATTAAGCATCACAAACCATTCTTTTTCAACTTGGTACCCATATGCATCACCTTTAACCACACTTAATGCCCAAATATAGCCAATAACAAGGTTATACAATCTGCTTAACATGAAAGAGCTCTCTTGCATATGCCTAGAAATGCATTAACTTCTTCCTCAGAAGAGACAACAAAAAGTCGGTGAGTGATGCTTACTCTTCTCCTTGATACCTTTAAACTCAAATACTGTGGTGTAAAATTATACATAAAAACTATTATTTGAAGCCGATACCCCTGTTGTTACATGAGAAGTAATAATAGAGGGAAGAAAACAAAGGCACACACATACATACACATGCAGACATATAAATACTCATACCAAATAGGAGGAAATACTCATGACAATTGTAGTTCTCATTTCTGTAACTGAACTCATGTTTAAAACAGGTATTTATAACTAGCTTCTTGTACTACCCTACTAGACCTCAGCTGGCTGTGGTCTGTATTTGATGGAGTAACCCAAATCTCCACTCCTGAAGCATGTGGACTGTTAGTAGCCCTTCCTGGCCTGGTCTATTATTTCTTATTGACACCACTTAGCATGGTAATACTAAGAGAAACCCTGTTTTAGTAAGTTTGAGCTGCAATAAAAAGTTAGACTTTAAAAGTCTAACTTTTAAAGTTAGACTCTAAAAAATTAGACTGGGTAATTTATAAGCAACAGAAATTTGGAATCTCTTGCATTCCAGATATATTTTTTCTTACCTGCATTGTGGAGCAGTAGTTCAGTTTTCCTCTTGGTATTCAGGATGAATCACTCCAGGCAGCACTATAACTGTTTTTTTTTTTTTTTTTTTTTTTTTTTAGTTTGTTCATTCAGAGATTTGAGGAATCTCAAGTGGCTAGGTATCAGTCTTGACCTCCAGCTCAGTGAAATCATTGTTGTTTCTTCAGCTGGAAACATTCCTCTCTTGGGATAAAGACCACTAAACCAATAGAGAAGAGTCATGGGAATAAACAGCCAAAATTGTACAAGTGAGTCATGAGGGGTAAGTAATGGTTGGTGCCACTTCACTTCCACCTCTTCATTTCTGGAGTTGCAAATACTGGCTATGGGCATTGATTCAGAACATATACAACTCTGTGGAGAAACACAACCCAGCTTTAGAAGATACTGACATCTATCTAGTGCTCTGCATTTTCTAAAGTTGACTTCACGGGTTCAGCTTCAGGCCAGCTGCTTCAGATAGTGGAGAACATAGTAAGACCAGTGCATTACATGAGCATGGATCCATTGCTACATTTCTTCTGCTATGAACTGAGTTCTTTGATCAGAAACAATGCTGTGTAGAATAGATGGTGAATAAGACATTTTATAAGTCCATGGCTGGTAGTGTAAGCAGAAATATTGAATGCAGGGAAGGTGAATTCTTATCCAGAGTAAGAACAAAATAGAAAGACTATCTATTGTAGTGAGAATAAAATGCTTCTCCTTCCACAAAGAAATGGTACAATGTAATTGATCTGCCACTGGCTTGCTGACTGATCCCCCTCAACGTTGTCCTATCAGGATCTTAGTGCTGGTTTCAGTTGATGGCAGACTGGGTGGATAGTGGTGCCTGTTGCCAGGTCAGCCTAGGTGAGTGGAAGTGCATGCCACTGCCAGTCACCAAGGTGAATTATTTTATGAGCCCACTGGGTGATGGTCAGGGTGGCTGGTGAATGAGGCTAACTGGTATTCACATTTGAATATTACGGTAAGCATTCACATGAAACACAAATATCTTTATATTCTTTTTGCCCATTTATAAAATTCAATCTATATATGTCTTCCACAAGTTTATTTTTTCACTAAAATTTCCAATAATTTCCCTTCCAACTCCCTGATCATTCAATAAAACTGTTGGCCACTACCCATGAACTGGTATGTAATCAGACATCTGGCCATTTCTCTTTCCAGTCAAGGTAAACAATGGGTGCACTATTTGTAGTTCTGCCTCTTAGGAGGATTTCTCTTCACCACTGTCCTTTACAGACTTGGGCTATAGAACTGCAGTTGCACATTTTCAAGTGGTAACTGTGTAGAACAATCTGTAAACCAGGCCCAAGTTTTTGTCTGTTAACTGATCTAGGGAAACTCTCCATGAGGCTATAGGAGCAGACTGGGAGAAAGAAAGCAGCATCACAGGTGTGGGAACCAAGACTATTCAGGCTACTCTTTCTTGTAACTTATTTATGGTTTCAGAGTCTGATCAGGTCTAATCATGTATATACCACTTCCATTTATGGTGATGTATTTCTGTGTATATTAGATAACACCCCATTCATGATGGGAAATTCAGGTTTCATAGTAAGTTGGTGGATCATGGTTAAGAATTCAGTCTCTACTAAGGTAAAGTAGGAGATTAAGAGCTATTTCTCAAAAGGAGAGTAATTATCTGCAGAAGATGGGAGGACTTTGCTTCAAAATACTAACAGGCATGCACTGCAGTTCACCTATAGTGACCAAAGTCTACCATCAGCATCCTTATATGCTGCTGGCATTATAGGCACCATTGGACCTCCTAAGTCTTCTGACCCAAGTGGCAGAGCAACTTGCTTAGTGGATTGGACCAGTTTCAGAGACTTGGATAGTTCTGGGCCCCACACAAGACTAGCAGCATTTCAATTTGCTTGGTAAATACACTAAAATAATATTCCCAAGTGAGTCTATGTTGCCTCTAAAATCTAAAGAGGCCCATTAGGTATTGGGTTTCCTTCTTGCATTTATAGGATAAATACAACAACTTATTCTTCACTTTAGATAACATGACAAGTTCCAACCACTGGACTTAAGAGAGTTCCTAAAGTAGAGGTCCCTAAATTTTAGTCTGATTTATTTCCTACCCTTAATACACAATTATCTTACAAATAAGTTCAGAATGGTTGTCACTTCCCACCCACTCAGTCCAAGAGGACAATGTCACCAATATATATGAACCAGTGGAATATCTTTTAGAAGGGAAAGGCAATCAAGATCCCTATGAATAAAGTTATGACAGGGCTGGAGAATTGCTATACCACTGAGGTAGGTCAGGGAAGGTGTATTTTTGGTCATGCCAGCTGAAAGCAACATGCTTTTGATGGTCTTTACTATCAGGTATTGAGACAAAGATATTTATCAGATCAATAGCTACTTGCTAGTGCCAGAGGATGAGTTAATTTACTCAAACAATGAGACCACATCTGTTTGAGCAGCTTTTTCCTAGGCAGAGTCCTTTCTAATGGTTTCCTCTGGGTATTTGCAATTGTAATAGCCCTTTCTCTACATTAGTAGATGGGATTAATGTGGATATTCTGCCAACTGCTAAGTATGTCTACTCCAACTGTGTGTCTGGAACTTGGTAAACACCATAGGGTGAGTTTAGGGCCCCATTGGATCAACTGTGGGACAGAGTTGAGCTAAAATTCTATTGGTAATCTGTCCTCCATAAGCCCCTACTCGGACTGAGAGCACAGTGACATTTTGGGTCTCCTAGAATTAGTGTCAGTTTAGAGTTCATTTCCAGTAAACCTTGAAAGTACTTGTTATTTTGACTTTCATGTCTATCACAATACCCACACTCACCTTTTCTTTGGCAGTTTTAAATACTGATAAGCGATCCTGGACCACCGTAGGATGCAATTACCCAGTTGTAGTTGGAGTATTTTCTAACTACAGTTCCCATTGTGAATTCTGGCCTACAGAGAAGAGCAATCACAGAACTCTTTAAGGATTCCAGGACACCCCTCACAAATTTATTTTTCATGGTTATGGTGAAAGGTATGTCTTCTAGATCCAATATGAATGAGTCGGTCCTAAATGGAAAATAGAGTCGAATATTCCAATCTCTCTGTCTTGAATCCTTTTCTCTAGATTAAATCAACTTGTATTTGGCATTTCCAATTCACTCAATCTTTTGGCCCCTCCTTCAGCCAACCAATAAAGCAAAATGTTGGAGTTTTTTCTTAAGATCTCCCTGAACTGCAATATAAAATATAGAACTTCTGCTTAGTAAACCCACATCAATAAATTTAGCCTGATCCAATTTAATGTTCCTCCCACTATTATCCAACACTCTTAGCATTTCTTCTCACATGTTCCCCAGATTTCTTGCCTGTATAAATTAAGAAGCTTAAGTAATTATATTGAAGCTTAATCTACTTCCTCATGGGTCATGCATAAAACCTTATCTTTAGGGGGACTTGCTGGGATTTGGGTTTAGTTATAAACCTTGAAGCAGAGTGGTGTTGGGGGAGGGTTGTGAGGAGAACCTACCTTGCTTTGCTTGGCAACTGCCTCAGTGGGGGTTATTTCAGTTTCCTTAGGCAATACAGTTAATTCCTTAAGATGGAGGTAAAAGGCCTGATAGCACTGTGGGTAGGGAAACTGAGACCACTGGAAGCAGGGAGGTTGCTATCATGGGGATAGAGATGCTACTGCCACTGAGTTTGGGAGGCTACTTTTCTCCAGTTGGACAGAGATCATTTCTCCTAATGCCAGGGAGGCCAACTCTGCAGATAGTGGGGTGACCACTCTGCTTGGAGTGGGGAGAGTTCTTTCTCTAGAAAAGAAGATACATCAGTTTTTATGGGCTTAATGTTCCCAGCTTCATCAGGACCATTTCACACAACACTGTCCCAACTTATAAGATTCCATTCTGTCCCATTTATGCCTTCCATTTAACAGTGTCTACTGTTAGGTCTGGGAGGAGAACCTGTGCTCTAATTCAGTCACATGATGACTGTGTTTGATTTTGAGCAATTTCATTTCCGCAGCTAGAGGTGATAAGGGTCTCAAGTTACACATAGATATTCTTAGGTTATTTATGCAGTGCTTCAGCTAGGAATTCAGACCCCTTAACTCATTTTTCTTTTTACAGCATTTTGTCCAGCAGCATTAGGAATAACCACTTAATATTTATTAGTTTTCCAAAAATGTTCGAAAGTGTCATGTACAAGAGACTTGCTTTTTATATAAAAGGTCAATGAGGAGTACCAATGCAAATATTTTCTTTATCTCTATTGCCAAATCATGCCATGGACTATGAATGATTTATTTCTACTGGAAATGCAGTCATTAGCATATTTGAATTTCATCAGATTAGAGACTCAATTTCAGAAACCCTAGAAAAATTTCAGAAAATTCATCTTAATATTTGGTACCTCTAGAGCCACTCTTGATAAACAAATTTGTTAGGGTTTTCCAGAGAAAAAGAACTGAGAGATAGATTGATTTATTATTACTAATCATGAGGAATTGGCTCAGATGGTTACATCGTCTGAGAAGTCCTGTGATCTGCTGTCTGCGAGCTGGATAACCATAAAAGCCAGTGGTGTCATTCCAGTCTGAATTCAAAGGCTCAAGAACAAGGGAAGCCAATGGTGTAAATCACAGTTGAAGAGCAGAATACTCATATTCCAGTTTAATCAGACAGGCGGGAAGGGCACGAGTTCTTGCTTCCTCTGCTTTTTGTCTTGTTCAAATCCTCGGTGGTTTGGATGACGTCCACCCATATCTGTGAAGGCAGTCTATTGCATCTGCTGGTTCAAAGGCTAATCTTATACACAGACCTAGATATAATATTTAATCTGGGAACCCAGTGGCCAGTCATGCTGCACATGAAATTAACCACATAAGATGACATAAAATTAACTCCTAAATAAGCAATCCAAATGCAAATTTTTTTCAGGTTCTGCCTTTGGGGAGAACTAAGGCAAGACATGGTTGCTACCTAAGTTATATCCCACTTGTTAAGTAGCTTTATCAATGTCACCTGTAAAGGTAAAATCCACAACAATGAGGTTGTACAATCTATTAGTATTAAGTTATATGATGAAGGATAATCATTCTGTTCTAGACTTTTCAGGAAAAGATTGCTATCAATGCCAAAACTGTGGCTAAACTGACAGGAATCCCTAAGTCAGACTATGAAGGCAACTCACCCTTTTTTCTTTGTACCTAAGCTTGTAATTATGCTTGAGTTTAATCTAGGCTACCTGGGGTTGAGGGGAATCTATTGTATAACATTTAATTAAAATGACTTTTTGTTTTAGATATTCTTAGGTTCTTTAATTCTCCTAAAAGTCCATGAAAAGCATGTTACATCAATACAGCCTAGGCAAGTTGATCTGTTCTAGGGGAATTGGAAGAAAGTGTTAGCTAAACTTGTGGCCAAAATAGTCCAGTTCATGAAGAAGGGACCAATGGCTGAAGGTAGCTCCAGTATATTAACTGACTGCCACCAGTCTGTTCTTGCAGAATTCATGGATGTGACAGAGCTGGTTGATTTTTTCCAGCAACACAAAAATCAAACAATGCTAAGTATTGCTGTTAGAAGTCTAGTTTTACATTCTTTTTCCATTTCTCTAGGGCCAATTTCTGGCAACCACAGTGACCCCAGGAAAGTTTCATGGCAACTGTTTGGGCAAAGCAGTTGTATATTAATTGTAGGTATCAACTGAAGGCAATTCTCTTCCTCCCCCTCCCCCTCCTTTTTGGAACACTGTCACTTTAGTTAAGACAGTTGAGAAAATCCTGATATCAAAATTTTTCACACTGTAACGTCTCCATGAAATATATTGGTTTTATTTTCCAATTTCAACTTTCTAATAGAGTCTTTGGTGAGTTACATGGATTGTAGAATTCTTTCTTTTGACCCAAGAAGAAACTCCTTCTTGAAACAGTCTCTTATAGCAGTTTGAAAGTAGCTTCAGATGTTTCAGGTTGCTCTGATTATATGCCTCAATGCATTTATGAATCTGAGTTTATTCAGAATCCACAATGAGTAAAATTTGGTTGTAATATTCTAAAATCTTATAAAAATTAAAAAATCTAAAGAGAATACTTAAATATATCAAAAAGCGGGGAGGTAAGTATGTCTTTTGGATGGTTTCAACAAAATGGATAAATACTATAGAATTTAGAAGACAGAAACAAAATGTAATAAAGCTTTCTTTTCATTCTATTTATATTAAAATTGATTAATGTTTTCCTTTAATGTACTACTTCTCATATTCTAACTTTTATAATTGTTTTAAAATGTAAACAAACATATAAAAAAGCATTTATTGTACCTAGACACAGTTGCATAAATTCTTATTTAATTTTGTATAGTCTTCATAACAACCTATGTGGATTATTATCACATTTTAGAGATGGAAAAATTGAGGCTAAAGCAATGTAACTCACTCATATAGCTCATGCAGTTAGCAAGGACAAAGAGTGGAGGCCAATTCCGTTTCCTATTTCTAAGTCCAGGCTCTTTGAAATATATCATACCTTCTGGAGCTAAATTTTATATTCAAATTATAAACACTTATGTCTCTGAAACATACGTCAGAGATATTTTTAATGAGCACCCTGTATTTATCGACAGAATATTGGTAGATAAAGAATGGCTATACAAACAAGAAAGGTACAAAAACAAGAAGTTTAAGTTGAAACAATGTTGAGAACATTAAGGTCCAAGTTACCTAGGTCTGTGAAGGTTGGAGGTAGAGCATACAGAGAACTGAAATTAGAGGGATGAGAATAACTCAGGCTTAAACAGGAAACATAGGAAAACCTCTAAGCACTGGGAAGACCTAGTGAGCATTTGGCAGATTAAAAAAAGACCTCATGGGACCTCCATAACTCTGAGAGAATATTACAAAAAAAAAAAAGTAATCTTTGAATCAACGTGAAAACTTCAGAATCCAGAATTAACAATTAACCATCGGTAAGAAAAATGGTGTCATGGAGATGGAATATAAACTAGCAATATGACTGAAGGATTAACATGGCAGATAGGAGGGATGAAGATGAAAAGGGGCAGATGGGTTACAGTGATTAAATTATTGACTTTGTGATCAGCATGTTGAAGGGTAGGGCAAGGATTTTAAATGCCTGGGAAACAATGGGATATTATTTTATGTTTATTGGAAATGACCCCACATTCCTTAGCTGTTCTGTTATTTTCGAATTATTTTTCCTCTTTGCATTTCAGTATGGAAATTTTCTATTAATGTATCTTTCATCTTGATAATTGTTTTTTGGTCATGTCCCATCTACTAATGAGCCTGTCAAAGACATTTTTCATTTCTCTTACAGTGTTTTTGATTTCTAGTGCATATTTTCTTCTGATTCTTAAAGTTTCCTTCTGTCTGTTCATATCACCCATCTGTTCTTGAATGTTGTCTATTTTTTTCCATTAAAGCCCATAACATAACACAACATATTATAGCATAATGTAAGAATATAACATAAAACAACATAAAACCATATTGTAACAATTATTTTAAATTCCCTGAATTATTCTAAAATCTGTGTCTTATCTGAGTTTGGTTCTGATATTTGCTCTGTCTCTTCAAACGGTGTTTTTCTTTCCTTTTAAATGCTTTACTGTTTTTGTAGAAAAATGGACCTGATATATTGGGAATAGGAACTAAAGTAACTAGGACTAAGATGAACCTGTATTTTAATCTGGCCTGGATTTGAGTTGTACTTAAGATTTGCTATAGTTTAGGGACCAAGAGCTTCAAAGTCCTCCAGTGTCCTCATTTTTGTTCTCTGTTGTCTTCAAGCCTCCCTAAGAACTTCTTTAGATAGAGCCTGCATCCAGCAGTTCTTCTAGCTGTAATGAACTCTTACTATACTGAAGTCCTTTGGTGTAGCAGTCAAGTGTGGAGGAAGGAAAGTGTTCCATAAAATGATGATGAAATCATAGTTCTTTAGTAGGTGTGTGTCCCTTGGCTGGGACTCACACAAGTATTTTTGTATCTTTTTTCTCATCTTAAGTGAGAAAAGACAGCTAGAGGGGGCTGAAGTATGGAAAATTTCCTCTTCTAGGTAGAATCTGTTAAGGTTGTTTTCCCCTGGAGTACAGGTCTTGGTGATGGAGAACATTTTTGCATATTTTGCAATGGTTATTTTCCTCTCTCCCTCCCAGAGCTAGGAGGGAATTTTTCTTGGTTCTTCACTATGAGAACCTGTTGGAGTTCTAGGGGGTAAAACCCCGAGTGTGGAGGGAATTTCTGAAGACTGTGCTCTGCAGGCGTTACTCATTCTCACAATAGTCTATCCTCTGCCTCTAGCATGACTTTCAGTATTTCTGACCATTGATGGCTCCCGTAGCTTCTGCTCCAGTTAAGCAAATGCTGATCCTGATACTCTGAATTTCCCCCTCTCTCCTAATGTCAGGGTGGAAGTTTGCCCTACAACCTCCATTCTCTAGTAGAGCTAAGCAAAGTTGTTGATTTATAGTTTGTTCAACTTCTTTCTTGTTTTAAAGATCAGAGTGATGACTTACAAGCTGTTTATATTTTGCAACTGAAACTACAGGTCTTCTCACCAATGGCTTATCAAAGACAAAGTTTAAAAGTGTGAACAATTTCAAGTGACTGTAATGATGTGGGAAAGTGAGATTTTTACACAGTGCTTTAGAGAGTATAAGCACATATAGTAGTTTTGTAGGCAGTTTTATTCATTGAAACTAAATCTGCTTGGATTCTTTGAATCAGCAATACCACTCCTGGGTATTTGACTTCACGAAGTGAGGATGTTTATTCAATGAGGTTTCTAGCAGCAGGGTTATCAACATAACTTATGAAGGAGTGCATAAGTAAAAGAAGATGGAAACATACAATAGAATACTGTGTAGCAGTTAGAATACCATGAATATATTTGAAAAAGAGTGTTGGGAAAAGTTGATAAAAGAATAATATCTGTTCTAAAACATTATACAAATTAAAGAAGAAATCTACAAACAACACTAAATATTTTACAAGGGTACATGAATATTTAAGGACATATTTCAAACATATTAGAATTGAGGTCTGTGAAAGGAACGAAATGAAAATGGAGATGGAGAATAAGGGGAAAATGAATGAACAAGAAAATAGTCTCTTATGGTGGTAAGGATGAAATGCCATGAATTGTGGAGTATGATTAACTTAAGTCTTTGCAGCCAAGTTGCAAAACACCAACTGATCAACCAAACAACTAACCAACCAACCAACCAACCAGCTAACCAACCAGTTACCTCCCCAAAACAAGACAAAATATGCATGCAATTTGTAAGCAAAGTCTTAAATAAATTTAATGGTATGAAGTTGGACTTAAATATAAGGACTTCCTATTTCTAGAAATTGGTGAAGCATGATGCTAATATGTTCATGTAACTTAGTCTTAAATATGAACAGCTTGTTTCCCCTGTATAATATGGTTGCCAACTTTAAAACTGTTTAAAAGTGTCAAAACACCTCTTTCTGGGGTTAAATTTTACTCTTTATTTCATTCAGCATAGATATAATAGACATAAATTAGACGGTGCTAACCTGGTTCATATTATCTCACTGGCACAGGAGTAAAACATCCTTTGATATCTCCATTATCCCTTGTGGGAACAAGTCACTTTTATCTATACAAACAGTTTACATGTGTCCTGTTGGACCACAGCTATTCCAAGGACACCAAATAAATTAGAATAATAATACAATCACCCACAGAATCTAGGGCTCTGATTCCAAAACCCGTATTTTTCTGTTCTTCTCCCTATTTATTTGCTTAAAATACTGATTTTTCTTTGAACATAAAAGTAGAACATATAGAAAAGAAAAAAAGATGAAAACAGAAATCACTTGTGTTCTTGAGGTACATAGCCTAATATATAGCCAACAATCATGTGTTGTTATAAAGTACTTGATATGTGGCTAGTATGAAATGATAGGGACTGGAAGTACAAAATGCACACAATATTTCAAAGACTTAACTTGAAAAAAAGAGTACAAAATATCCTATTATTAGTTTTTACATGGATACATGTTGAAATAATATTTTTTATGTATTAGGTTAGAGTATATTGTTAAAATGAATTTCAATTATTTTTTATTTTTAATGTGGATATTAGAAAATTAAAAATTACATATGTGGCTTAGACCACATTTATACTGGACAGTGCTGATATATAATATATAGGAAAAGTCTTTCTTCCTATGCATTCAAATAAGTTAAAAATTGTGTTGCTTTATATTACTATGTTATAATCTGTTTTTTCATTTACCAGATTATCAATAACATTTTCTAATGCCATTAAATGGTTTTCTTTGAAACTTGGAATGGAACTACCATTTGACCCAGCTATCCCACTCCTTGGCCTATACCCAAAGGACTTAAAATCAGCATATTACAGTGATGCAGCCACATCAGTGTGTATAGCAGCCCAATTCATTATAGCGAGATTGTGGAACCAACCTAGATGCCCTTCAATAGATGAGTGGATAAAGAAACCGTGGTATATATACACAATGGAATATGATTCAACCATAAAGAAGAATAAAATTATGACATTTGCAGGTAAATGGATGGAGTTGGAGAGTATCATGTTAAGTGAGATAAGCCAATCCCAACAAACCAAAGGCCGAATGATTTCTCTGATAAGTCGTTGATGACACCTAACAGGGGCGGGAAGGTAGGGGAAGAATGGAGGAAGGATGGATTGTATAGAGGAAAGTAAGGGGAGGGGGTAGGGGAAGGAAAGATAATAGAATGTGACAAACATCATTATACTATGTATATGTATGAATATGCAAATGGTGTGATTCTACTTTGTATACAACCAGAAAAACGATAGTTGTGCTCCATTTGTGTACATTGAACCAAAAATAAATAAATTAATTAAAAAAATGGTTTTCTTTGACATAATTTTAAACTGCTAGTGTTCTATCACATTGACTGTAGCATATTTATTTAACAAACTTCTTATTTTAGAATATCAAGGTTATTTCCAGTATTAACTCCATAACAGATATTATTGTGTATAACTCTTTTTTTAACTTTCAGTTTACTTATTAGGAAAAAATTCCTCAAAGTGGAATTACTGTAAAAGTTTTAAACATATTTAAATCTTTTGTTAATCAGTGCCAAATTGCCCCCTGGAAAAACTATACCATTTTATGCTCCCAATACCAATGTTTAAGAGTGTTTATTTCTCTGAGCTGGCTCATTTCTCTATCAACTTCATTGCTGCACAATTTTCATTTGAAAGAGTTATTCTTTGGAAATAACTTTTGTTTCCTAAGACTGTCATAGTCTACACAAGGCTTAGTTGTTTTGATATATCATGTAGCTGCTTAACATTTTGAGCTGTTTTTTCTCTTTCTCTTTCTTTTGTTTGCTTTTTTTTTTTTCTTCTTCAATACTAGGACTTAAACCCAGATCCTTGCACATGCTATGCAAGCACTCTACCACTGAGCTTCATCCCCAGCCTCTCATTTTTTTTAGATTTTATTTTGAGACAGGTTTGTATAGGAAGTTGCCTAGGCTGACCTTGAACTTTCCATCCTCCTGCCTCAGCCTCCAGAGCAGCTGGGATTACAGGCATGTGCTAGCCCTTGACATCTTCTAAGTGAAAAATGAGTTACCTGGATACTTTTGAAGAGATAAACTCATTCCATACAGAAGTTTCCATTTGCTGGATTATAAAATATTATTTGAATCAACTGATTTTCTAGGGATGTACTTTTTGTTTTGGGTAATAGTTTTCTTTCCTTTTTGTAACAAGTCCATTCAGTAGTTAAGTTTTTTCCTGGTACTTATAAGCAAAAATGTCAGAAAAAGCTTTTTTCTTCTGTTTTGTGCAAAATAAACAGATCTCCACTGAAGTTCATGGGCTGCCTGAGCGGTATTTACACCAATGGGTTCATTGAATAGAAGAACATGCTGTTTCTGTCATATCAGACTCGGGCCAATCTGATAAATGTGCCTAACAACTTTGCTGTTTCAGTGACTCTGAGTTGCTCTTGTAGACCTTTTCCATAGTCAAGACCAGAAGACCGACATATCACAGGTTTGATTTGACTCTCTCGGCTGCTCTTCCCTCTGGTTTGTCTACAGTTCAGTCTTCTACGTTAAGTGCTGTGAGTCTCAGGTTGCATATACCATGTGTTGGCTCTGATCCCACACATGAACTCAGTCCTTAATCCTGTGAAGGGCAAGCGTTTGCCAGTATTATTCTTGCTAGTCCTAGTTTCTGTTTGACTGCCTTTATCAGCATCAGCGTTCCTACTTATTTGATACCTTTAAAATTGAAAATTGTCCTTTTAAGGTAGGGATGTGGGAAGAGGGACAATCTTTCCAAAACAAAATCCTAGTGACAAGAGGAATTTTCAAAAATAGTGTAGTTACTTGTTTGTGTGATTTTAACCAACTTATAATGAACTCAACTGGCTGGGGGTTCCTTAATTATTTTGTTGTGACTAGATGAGATGAACAAGTATTTTAAAATGTATTTTGGACACAAAGTTTGCAATAGTAAACTTTAACAGGAAAATGAAAACCACACATGAAGGAAACATTTATTTCTTCAAATCCCAACCATTGGCTAAATATGTAGCACATAGAGCAATATTGTCTTAGTTTTGCTTCTCTAATTTGTGTTTTTTCATTGTCTTATGACTTTTTGCTTTAGTTGTTAACTCTGTCCATTTCGCTATGATTTTTCTCTGTTTCCCTCTCAAATATAAGCTTACAACCAAAATCCAGGAGAGAAAAATGTGCTGCGTTACCTTATCCATTAGCATAGAAAAACTAATTGAGGTTTGTGTAGAATAAAATCGGTGTTTATGTAGTAAATAGCAGAGGGATGATGAAATCTAATTAGCAAGGAAGAAAACTTTTCATATATTAGTAGGAGAGAGCTCATGTTGCTGCTGATGTTGCAAGACTCTTAAAATGTCAGTATCTTATTTTTCTTCTTTTGCCCATACTTGTTAACTAATTACTTTTTCAGTCCAATCTTGTGACATAGTTTTCTCACTGGAAATGTTTGGCTACAGTGCCAGTAATATTGGTAAAATCCATAAGGCCATCAATTCTTATATCCAATGCCCTTAAAAGTTTTTTTTAGTACATATTTGGTAGGAGCTGATTAAAATCAGTAAATACTTTTAACAAAAATGGCCTCCAAATTTATACTAGCTGTGATGAACTAAGTTTTAATAGAAACAGAAAATGTTCAATAACAAATTATTTTAAATGATGGTACGTTTAATAGAGTTAAGCATTTCTACATCAATTAGTAAAGTAGAACCAAGACCCAAGAAGCATTAGAAATTAAGCACATGAGTAAGGACTAGAAAGATACAGGATTTTTAACTGTTTTTATGAAAAGAAAGATACTTTGGCAACACATTCTTTTTATGGCAATTGATTTAAGCCTAAATCCATAAGATTTTCAGATGAGATCTATATCTTGAGTGATTCTGTCAAAATGGGTATAATATAGGAATTTTAAAGTGGGAATATAAATTTTTTCTTACAGTTTAACCAACGCAGTCTAGGCAAATTTTTGTTCTCCTAATGATTAAGTTCAATTTTCTAGAAATCCACATATCCCACTTACTTTTCTGATTCATCTCAAATTATAGTGACTTGTCAATTAACTCAATACTTGTTAAGTGCCAAACATTCATTCACTCATACAGTTATCCAAAAACCATTTGCCAAACATCTACCATGTGCATAATACTCTTCTAATTTCAGTAAAGAATTCATTTAAAATTAATTTATTTTTTACTTAAGGGGAACTTATGATCTCACACAGAGAGAAGACAGGAGAGAAACTGACGAACATTATGCTAAGAGAGCAGGGTGATTGCTAAGAGTAAGCTGAACTATGAGCTGGGCTAGTCAGGAAAAATATCAATTCAAGAGTGGAGGCGTGGAATTCATGCACAGAACATGAGAAGCATGGTTGCAGTTGCAATCAGGTAGTGGCTGAGGTTGGAGCTGGAACCAAATTTCCCAGGTCATTGTTCTATGGCACTTTTTTTTTTTTTTTTTTTGTGGTGCTGGGGATTGAACCTAGGGCTTTGTGCTTATGAGGCAAGCACTCTACCAACTGAGCTATATCCCCAGCCCCTCTATGGTGCTTTTGATGAGAGCAATTTAAAAGATGGCCTCATGGACCAACATAGTTTTTTATGTTTTCCTCCTATTGCTAATCTTTCTTTCAGAACCTTAGTGTCTTAGGTGTGAAGTTTATATTTCTGATTTATGGTTCAAAACTGCTTTACTGAGAAAAGGCTTGAGCATTTATGTACCATTTTCTGGTACTGTCAAAGTGATTTCACTGAAGTTAGCATGAATTTGCAGTTTAGAGTAGAGATATGTAAAAGAAAATGTTTACGGGTTTGTCACCCCCACCTCATCCTTGAGCTTTCATGATCCTAATGATCTTTTTCCTCCTCCCAAAAGAAAACTTTTCAACAGCTCTCATAGATGCCTGTATTCTCTTTACAAAAACTACTAGGAGAGCAGCATTTGAAAAGTTCAGTATGGCCTCCAGTCTCAGGCTTTATCTTTGAAATTTTGCACACTGAGCTAAAATATTGCTACGTTTGTAGCCTGGGATCGTCCCTGCTAATTCCATATGAAGTCAGAGTGCCAAAGAACTCTTAGAACTCCCTTGTGAATTTGCTTGGTGAGCGGTTCTGGACTTGGCGTTTTAATCTCTCCATCAGGATCAATGTGATCCTGCATTAAAGCCAAGGTCAAATGGGATAAGCAGTTGAACTTTCTCCTTAGTCTTGCGTGGCTCGTTGAAACATGTAACATTTCTAGGCTTGGTTTCTGCTTTGGAGGGGAATCTGAAGTCCAAGCAGATGTTTCTTTCCTTTTTATGAAAATCTCTTTTCATTTTACTAGGCCTGGTGTCAAAGAAGCAATTGAGAGTAGATTAGGTAGGAGGTGGAAGGTCAGTGTTTTCTTTGTTAATATTGCAAAATAAGAAGTTTTGTGCTTGTTTATTCTTATTTTCTGCCAATTGGGCCACTGAAAGCAGCTAGTTGATTCTGAAGACATAGACATCCTTCATATATTAGCAATGGTCATGGAGTCAACGTATACAAAGAAACACCAGCACAGCAGCCATTTGATCCCTTTTGGTCAACAGAAAATAAAACCCTTAAGCAACCAGCTGCTACGTTGTAAGCCTTCTTTCTCCAATGCAGTCAATGTAAATGAATCCCTTCTTCCACAAAATACTCAATGTTTTTTTGTTACTAATAACCTTCGAATAAAACAGTAGCCAAGCTGCTGTTCTCTTTTCTAATGCAGTCTTTATGTTTTTTTAAATGAACGACCATGTACACATTATCCTTAACTACCAGTGACATTTACAGTCAGCTTTATAGCTCTGTCATTTCACGTGCCTCACTAACAAGCCCCTTAAAATAACTGTCCTTTAGTAACCTCAAGTGTTTGGCCTTCTTCTTCAGAACAGCTTGCGGGATAATCCATCAATCTGGCTGTGGCATTTGAAGGCAAATACTATACATTCAATTCTGCCTTTCTCTGCCGGGAGGCAGTAGTCTAAATCCTTCTAATTCATATTTTTCTGTAAAGTCTATGGATGATGGTATATAATTCCCTGGCTAATTTCATGGACATAGAATAACTATTAAAAAAAATCAAAGAATGGAAGGCATATATGAAGATTCTGGAATTTTACAGTTGGGAAGAGATCCTTGCTCTGAAACTGCAAATTATTATTTGGGGGCACTATGGCCAAGAATCATTGCTAGATTTGGTGAAAAAAACAAGTAAATTTGAATTCTTCTATTAACCCAGCATTAGTTTTCTATCCCTTTGCCATTAACTCAGGAGTATTGCTAACTCCTTGATTGAGCAGATGGTATAATGTAGGTTCTTGATGAAAGAGGGGTTTTCAACCTTCATTGCACATTTGAATCACAAGGTAAACATTTAAGACATATTGTTGTCTAGGCCAACTCCAGGCTTCTGATTGAATTGGTCTGAAAATGAGGTGAGAGGGGAGTGCCACTGATTTCTTTTTAAAAGATATTTTGACAATTCTCTTTTTTTTTTTCTTGTGGTGCTGGGGATTGAATCCAGGGCCTTGTGCTTGCAAGGCAGGCACTCTACCAACTGAGCTATATCCCCAGCCCTGTTCTGACAATTCTAATGGACTAAGGCTGAGATCAATGGCAGTTAGAGGTGGTAGACCTGCTACCTAGGTTAGTGCATTTTGATTGGTAAGGTAGATGTTCTTCACTTGGAATAACAACAAAATAAAACAAAAAACCCATTAATTCCTTTTCCACTATATTTACAACTTCATAGTTTACAAATTTTAAAGTGTTGATGAAGATGAAACCAAACCTGTATTTTATTCTTCATAAACAAAAATGTATGAATAACTATTTCTATTAAGAGATTGAGTTTGTTCTTTGGACCAGGATTGCAAGTTATAGTGAACATACAGAAACTTATTTTTGCAAACTGAACCACTAAATTCCCATTTTGGCTTAAGCTAATTTGAGATTCTTCTGCAATAGAGGGATTTCTGCTTAAATGTGGCATAGGCAAAATGTTTTTATATGTGTGGAGGAATAAGATTGGTGATTGGAAGCAAATGAAGGCTTCATGTAAAGGGTATGACCAGCTGGAAGATTTTAGATTGAGGAGAGATGGAAGAGAAATCTGAGTGCAAAGTAACTCATCAGGATCCTTACATGGATGGTAAGCAAAAATTTCAATTAGTAAAAATCATAGATTCTTTAAGCACAATAGTAGGTAAAGATACAGTGACTGTCAGAATATTATCATTTCTTGATCAGGATTTCAGAGGCATCTTTCAGAGGCATCCATGGCATCTTTCTCTTTCTTGAGCATTTTACACTTTAAAAATATTTTTAATTAACAATATGAATGCTTTCTGCTATAATCTGAAATCACATCTTAGTAACTGAACTATGAACTCTTATGACAGTGGTTTAATGTCATTTGATTTTATTCTTTGCAATGTGTAGCATGGGGCTTGTACCATAGTGGACACTTAATGCATACTTCTCAAATGATATATGCAGAAAGAGGAGAACTAACTAGCTACTTTATGCAGGATAGAAAACTAGCTCAGCAGATATTAATAGAATATAACCTTCAAAAGACTGAAGACAATTAATAATAATAAAGCTTCTCTGAAATCTCACTGTAGATCCAAATGCAGCAAGACAACATGATCCATGATAATGAGCTGTGCAAGTCAGAGGTTCTAATTGCTGGTTATTTATTGGGAGGTTTTGAGTGCAAAGATGACAGTCTTTGGCTGAATGTGAGTGATAGCAATGTACTCTGGTGTGCAGAGCTTGGGCTCTGGACTCAGACATACTCAGGTTCAAATCCCACCTCTGCCATTCACTAGCATGATGATCTCAAACAAATTGCTTAGCTCTTTTCAGGTTTTATTCTGTGTGTATAAATGAAGGATGTCATCATAATGACCTTTTAGGGCAAGGAGAGGGTTTTGAGAAAATATGTGCAGTACATGTATTAGGTGCCTAACATTGTTATTTGCCAATTATCATAGATTTCTGGAAAAGAGTATTCTGTGAAGGAACTAAGTAAACAGTCTTTTTGTGCATTTAATAGGCATGCTCTAGCTACTTTCCTTCCCTGAGTCACTATGAATCAGGAAAAGTCTATAAGGATGAGAAGCAAAGTGGGTCTTATTTTATTTCAGCTCCTCACTGTTGCAGGGAGAGAGTACAATGTAGTAGAGTGAGTTTGAAGATCAGCATCTAATGATCTGGGGTGAAGTCCCAGTTCAGACACTCACTGTTTATTGTTTCCTTATCGCCAAATATGGGTACTAATTCCTTATTGGCCCATTTCTCAGCCTTGCTAAGGGCAATATTAACAGAACCAATGAGAAAGTCATTTCTAAATTGTGAAGGGCTGCCCAGTGTAATTATGAAAAGGAGAAAACAGTTGCATTCTACTAACCAGAAAATCTGGAAATAGAGGGCATAAGGGCCTAATCTTTTGGACTAGGGTCAGGGGTGGTGAGCACACTATCAACAATGTGATAGAAAAGGTGCCATTCAGTTTTTCTCCATCCTTTTCAAGGAATTAGCCATGGTATAAACAATTAGCTTTGGGGAAAAACATGAAGCTCAAAAGGATCTTTGGTTGCACAGAACTGAGGATGACCAAAAAAAAAGTCTAAAAAGAATATTATGAACTTGTAAATGACATCAACATTCTCACTTGGGTACAGTGACCCAGCAAATCCTTCCTTTCTTTGAAGATCATTACCTACCTTGTGGCTGACATGTTTATAAAGTAAACCCAAAGCCTTTAGTTTCCGTTTGCTTTTGTTTAGGTTTGTTTTTCCATTGTCTCGCCCTTGGTCTAAAGAAAGCCTGAACATAATAGGAATGGCATGGAGCTATTTTAAAAAATATGGCCAGAGGAGGAGCTAGTGCTGAAGAACTGCCACCGCAGAAATAAACAGTATCTACTTTTATGACTCGACTTTAATAGCAATGGGACCTGCAGGATGCCTCCCACCCGCAGCAGGCTGGGCATGGCCGCTCTTTGTTCCACCTTCTGCATCAACCCACCCACCAAAGGCACCTATTGCCACATCTGCTGCCGGTGCCAAGAATGGTTACTTTTTCCCAGTGTGCAGGTTTGGATACATTTTCTTTTTGGAAATATATCAAAGTCAGCCTCTCCAGCCTGTGGTCTAGAGAGCAGAAGAGTTTAGTCATCGCTTGGTCCAACTTCTGAACGAGGATATTAAGCTTATAATTTCTGAAATGTTTACGTTAGCTCCAGCCATGCTGTTTACTGCAGTTGTTGACACTAACACTGTTCGGTCCAGATGAGAGAACAAGATCAGCAACCGAGATTGTTTTGTGTTGGAAGTTCTACTTGCAGATGTCCTTAAACTAATGAAAGCCAGAGTGTATTTCTTTCTCTGATCACATGATCAGAAAGCCAAGGTTGTTGGGGACATTCAGGGAAGCTTTATTTTCCAAGGTTAATAAGTTATGGTGTGGGTGGATAATGAGGCCTCCTTAGACACTGCCTTAGAGGGTTAAGAGGTAACTTGCTTTCTTGGGTACATTTCAGATGGCACCTCAAAATTTCACGTGTAGAAAAGTCTGTTGTATTTTAGTGTCTGCTTTGTTGTTACTTTTAAAACTCCAAGGATATGAATTGTTTTGGTATGTAAAACAAGCATTGAATTCAAGTAGTTTTCAATCAGCTAAAAAGCTGCTTTCTTTTCACAACAATTTTGGCTCTGGTAGACATGGTTTTGGAGCATACACTGCCTGGTCTTAGAAATATGCATAGAAAGAACCTTGATCGTTTTTTCTTTTGGCTTTCATTTGTTTAATATTATACTAATGGATAAGTTGGGCCAACTAAAGAGACAGAAAAAGAGGCAAGTTAAGAGAAGGGTGATTTTAATTAACTAACTCTTTTTAAAGCTGCTGAAATCTGCCCCTTGGATTGGCGACACTTTGCCATTAGAACCAGACAGACCCTGAAAAATCTTGAACTTTCCTTTTACTTGAGATTTTTGAAAAGTAATTGTTTGAAGAAGAAGAAGAAAGGAAAGATCTTTTTACAAGGCTTTCTGCATTGCTGTTGAGAGATAGGTATGGTTTTTGATTTTTACATGAAGGAAATTATGAGAAGATATTGGTGGAGCACTTGGGCCTTATTCTATGATGGAAAAGAATGTTCCAATGGGAGTTTCATACAGACAACCAAAATATTTTCGACTTGCACACCATGGAAGCTCTATGCTTTGTACCAGGATGATAATGAAGCAAAGAAATTTGAGGTTTGCTGTAATAGGACTTGAAAAGCATCTAAGTAAGGATTTTGCTGTAATCTACTAAACTTGGATCACTGCATATTTGATGTCTATTGAAAGCCTTTTTCTTGCATGGTATTTTTAAAGAAGAGGCATAGATAGAAAATCTTTTGTGTTGTATCCTATTTGATATACCTAAGCATGAAGTTATAATTTTTTTCTCTAAAACATTTTATTGTACTTTAATTTTTTATATGTATGAGTTTCATTTAGCTACTTAATAAATATTTAGAAAAATATGTATTTTTTGCCCTGCCAATGAGACTAGCATTCCCCAAGATAAATGTTTTCATTTAAGAAAAAACTTTATTAATATTACTGATGACTAACATTTATCAAGCATTTATTACATGACTGGAAGACTGAGAGGCACTCTATGTGTTGTGACAGAGTGGCTAGTTCTCTCCAATCCGATTTCCCTTTCTTCTTAGGAGCCCAACCAGTTACATTTCCACCCTCAATTATAATTTTGTGTTGCCAGGTGAGTTAGTTCTTGCCACTATTATGTAAATAGTGATGCACACTGTTTCTAGGTCTATACTATGAATTTTTCTCACATGATAATCTGCTCTCTTTTCTGCTTTCTTGACGCAGATAAACAAAGCAATCTTGGAGGTGATGTGTGGTAAAGGGTGGGGATACAAGATTCAGAATTTTGGTTCCAATATTCCTACTTAAAATAGAGCCTCCTGACAATCGGTAATACCCATTTAGGATTGTGTGTGTGTGAGAAACAAATTTTTGTCATGTTGGAGTCATTATATACCTGGGTCTTTATTTGTTAGAAACAGCTAACATTACTTCACTATGCATATATTGCTTAATTCTTTGCTCTTTGGGATATGAATAATATCTTACCCTATCTATAATCAGTTCATAGGGAATTAAAAAAAATTGTAAGTGGAATATAATTCCTAAGAGATAGAACTGTGTTTTAATCCAAGTTTCATTTGTGGCTGCCTAGTTTGTTATAACTATCAGGTAATACATAAGATAATTATCCTGTAAGTTCAAAATATTACCTTTTGTACTATGCAGTTAAATACTTTAGGACTGAAAAAGAAGTGAACATATTAGGTTCTTTGTAAATTCCTCTATCCCCTAACCTTTGCTTTTGAGAGTTTCACTCAGCAAAATTCTTTATGCAGATAATTGTGAAAAATTTTTAAGGAAAATTGAGATTTATTTATTCATTTAATATTTTAGAATGAAAAGTTAGTTATATCACTAGATCTCCATATCTGGTTTATTCACATAATAAACATAAAAGTTCGTACTAAATAATGCAATCTTATAGTATGCACTTTTTCAAATTACTGTTATTTTTAAATTAAATTATTTAAAGCATATTAATGGCAAGCACATTAATTAATGTTTTGTTCAAGTTATTTTCACTAAACTATTTTATGGTTTTAATCATGAGAAATCTTCATAGTCATTTTGAATCTGATGAGTTCTGTATTTTTAGATCCCTGTGTCTCATTGTCATTCAGGAGACTGCGCGTTTTCTACATCTATCAAGGGATAGCAGTGTAACTGCATCATAATGTTAGGATCATTGGAAAAGTTGTTTTGATCTGTTGCCATAATACATGCACAATCAAGTTAATGAGCACAGTGAATGCATCACAGGATAATATGGCTTTAAATGTAAGATTTTTGCATGCTTATTAAAAATAAAGCAGCAGCAGAAGAACTAATATTGAAAGTCTTGGAAGTTAAGCAAGCATAGGTCCAGAGAAAAAGCCTACTGGTTACTGGGAAAACTTTCACATCAATTACATAAAAAATAGCATTCTCTGGATCCAAAACAAATAGTGAAGTGCATGAAGGCACTGAGGAAGCTCAAAAGCTGTATAACAAAATGCTTGAAATACCAGAGGAAATACACTTTTGCCATTGTATTATAAAATAACATACTTATTCATGGTTAATAACCAAGTATAACATTCCATGCTAAGGACCAAAGTCCTTCATTTTCTTGTTGAAACATTGGAATGATTTTCCACAATAAAAAAATGAAAACAAAAACGGCTTCTCAATAACAGAATGATGAGTTCGTTTCACTGAAAAGTGTTGTTAGGCAGTTTCCTCTTTATCTCCCTGAAGGCTCCCTGCTAATTCTCAGCATTACCTGTAACTCTTGACCTCATCACTCTGGGAGGAGAGTCTAGTTTATGGGCCAAACTTCCTAGAGGAACACCAGGTCCTACTCTTTGCAAACAAAGTTCCATTTAGTCCTGGCAACGCGAAGCTTTCTGGTTCAAAGAGAAGAGTCTTATAAGACTTCTTGGACACCAAATAACTCTTACAAAACAACATTTTGATGAATTAAGTGTAAATGAATCAGAAACATATGGATTAAATTTCCTTTGAAATATGCATGCCTTTTCTGAATTAAGGGGTAAAACATTTGGCAAAATATATTTTGCTGAACCCAAAATACTAGAATAAAGCTCAATGTTTCTTGGACCCCCAAATTATGCTGGAGTCTCTTTTCTTAAAATTAATTCATGTTTAGGCTTAATGCTGTTTATTTTTCTAAATTTGAAAATGGCTTTACTCTGACCTCTAATTACTTTCTTGGATTTGGGCTTTTGTTCGTTATTGATAAAACCCCACAGAAGTATGCACCCAACTTTATATTCACATGTTCTTTTGGTAGAAGAAGTGTACTCTGCTTTCTTGCCACTAATTATGCACTCTTAATTTTACATCTTATTCAAACTTAAAAGTCCTATGTAAGTTGTCTTGAATTTTTCCCCGTGTTGTGGTCACTTGGAAAAGGCCTGGACCAGAAGGATTTTTGAAGATGCAGAAGAAAGACACATCAGGTCCCAATTCTGCAGAGATAAACAGAGTGACACCCTTTTCTACTCTCCATGCTATGCCATGGAAGTAGTGGAGAAAGTAAGCACAGCCAGTTTACTAAGCTTCAGTAACCCTTTTCTGTCTTTGTCCAATCTGCCTCTTAGGGTGGCCTTATTCTAACAGGGGCAGAAGAGTAGATGCCTACTGAATTAGCCGTGCTCTGTGCAGTGGCAGTTAAGGTCCTATCATCATTTTATCAGAGTTCTAGATGAAGTATGCAAGACTTCTGAGCTCTACAGCTGCTTTGGAAACTTTTTCTTTTCTTCTCTAAACCATGAGCAAACAAGTCTTTATTTTCTCTCTTGAACTAAACTTTCAGGGATTTTGCACTTAACTATTCTTTGAGCTTGAAATTTCCTCTACTTCCTGCCTCCGGTACACCCCCTGGCTAATTATACTTCATTTTTAAATTAAATGTTGAAAGTCACCACTCCAGAAGAGTCTATTCCTTAACAGGTAGGTCCCTCTCTCTCTCAAAAACTGCTGTTTACTTTGTGACATTTAAAATCACAATTTGTAATTAGTTTAGTTACACATTTATTCCCTTGTTTTTTGTCTATCATTTCACAAAGGCAAGAACTGTACTGCTTGTGATTTTTCATTTCAGTGCTTAGTAAAGAACATGGCACACAGAAGGTATTGAATAACCATTGAATGAATGAATGAAAGGTGAATCGTCAGGTGGTCTTGTCTTTCTCCTTTGGCACCATGGCATGAAACCTTTATAGGAAATTTGCTTTTGAGTTGACAAGATGTGTGTTTGCTGGGACACTACTAGTTTGTATGTCTCATCCTGGTTAATTATTAATAGTAGTCTCCTCCAATTTTAGCAGCATCCTTATTTGTATGATTAATTATACAGTCATGCCAATTATCTGGTATTTTGAATCTTTTTAAATTTTTTAAAATGTAAGGACGATGTTCATTGCATTTGTCATATGGATATGGTGCTTTGATTGGATAAACATAAAGAGAGTATGTGACCTGGAAGGCACTACCCTATCCAGAGAGGGAAGAGAATATTGGTTCATCATATATAGCCAGGATGAGAAATGATTCAAAACAGAATAATGAGGTTATGTCACATCTGGCTTCTGAGAAGATATACAGCAATGATCTAAAGCAGACTTTTGACATGAATAAAAGAAAAGACAAATTGAGATTGATGACTCATATAGGAAAAGGAACGTCATCATTAGTTGCTGAAGTTACACTGATTTATAAGACTATATTCCTGTTTTTGAGGGACTGATAATCTATCCCAGGAAAGTGTTGCACATGCAAAAAAGATAATGATACACAGGCACAATGTATAGTAATCTCCCTCCTCTCTGTGAGGTGGGGGTGTTCCAAGATCTCTGTAGGTATCTGAAACCATAGGTAGCACTAAACCCTGTCTATGCTATAATTTTCCCTGTGTCTAACAATAGCTAATAATAAAACAGACCAACTATAATTATATGCTTTAGTAAAAGTTATGTGAATATGGTCTATTTCTTTAAACATTTTTTATTACACTGTATATGTTTCATCCTTCTTGTGGAAATATGTGATGATACAGTTCCGGTGTGATGAGATGAAGAGAGGTGAATGACATAGGCATTGTGACATAGAATCAGACTACTATGTAAGGGTTATTTGAACACCGGTACTGTTACCACCGCAGTAATTCTGATGACTTAGACAGTTCCTAACTGATAATGGGTAGGGTTAGGGTTAGAGGGGGCACATATGCTATAGATACACTGGGTCAAGGGATGATTTATGTCGTGGGATCAATGGGGAAGGCAACATGGGATTTTATTCATAATTGTAAACAGTTCAAAACTTAAAATGATTTATTTCTGAAATTTTCCTTTTAATATCTTTGGACCAGAGTGACTGTGAGCAATGGAAACTTCACAGTACCTGGGACTTGCAGGTTGTTTTTAGAGATTGTTCATTTTTTCTTAAGCACTATACCAGAATTGGTAAACTGTTTCTTGGTTAGTATTTCCCAAAGTGTGCTTCATAGAACATTACTTCTATGGGATATTATGGGTGTTAGAAGAAAAAGGAATTTATTGCCAAATTATTTTAGGAAGCTCCAGAATAATAAAAGTCAAACGGATTTTTTTTAACACAAAAATGCTCAGCAGCTTTGATATGTTAATTTACTTTGTAATTTTCAAAACAGGATGCCGGATGCAGAGTTTTTATAATTTTTTGAAACAACTTTCTTTTCAAAAGGTAAAATGTTAGAACCATATATTCAGATGAAGGTTGGAGTGAAAAGATTTATTGGTGAGTACCAACAATAAAAGAACAGGGGACAAAAGAGGATGGGCCAACAGGAGCTCTCAGAATTTGAGGCCTACCAGTCTCATAAAGTCTCTGTCAGCCTGTGGAAACATCTGGAGCAAAGGCTGCCCATCAGACACTTGGGCTGACATGACTGGACCCTTGTTCCTGAATCTTGCCCAGTAATTGTTGCCACCCTGAGAAGATGTGACCTCAGTTCAAAAGCTGAGGCAGTAATGGAGGCATTAACAGGGGAAAATGTTGGCTGAACACTCCTTAGATCTGGGCTGTATGCCCTTTCTTGAAAGAGGGTCTGAGTGTCCATTTCATACCCACTTGGGAAACAGTTCCTCTAGCATTGCAGTTGACTTCCCTTTTGATAGGAAACATGGAAGAGGAAGTTTAGAGGGACACATTGCTATTATATTTAGTTTTAAAACTGTTAACTTGCTCCATCCTCTCACTCTACACCTCTCCATCCTAAATTCCTTTTGCTCTTAGCCCTCACCTCTGCTAAAGCAGGTAGCTTTCTTGATGCTCGAAGACCACCTCTTCTGAGTCCAGGATTGCTGCATTTGTCCATCCTTGGTCAAGACTGAACAAGGGAATTACCAACACTCATTGGTCATCTGAATTCTACATGTGTTCCTCTCTGCCCCTATTGTGTATTAACAGTCCTACTTCCTCTTGGAGATCAAGATCAGTTTCCTCTGCCAAAATCTGATTCTTCTTCTAGTTTATTAAACCACAGACACAGCAGTAACTTTAAGTTCTCTGGCACCCTTTATTGTGTCTTGGAGCAGAGTGCCTTTTTGGGGACCAGGGATTCTAATCTTGAATAGTCAGGAGTTGCAAGGGACACAGTAGGTTCCATGGGAGTTTTAGAATGATGCAAAGGGTCTGGTTTCTTTTTTCATCCTTTGGTTCTCATACCCATTTATTTGTGCTGCAGAGATATAATAACCCTGATCCAGCACATTGTGCATTCTGGAGGATGACCGTACATCCTAGCAGAGCATTGACTCCACGCTGATTTCAGCTGTCATCCAGCAAGTCTTTCCAGTGTTTTATGAGGCCTACTGCCACAGGATGACTTAAAATGTAATACAAACAGTGGGCATGGTCCCATTTCTGTATCTCCTTCACTGTGAAATGAGCATTCTGGTTAGATGCCATATTTCACACTTGATTCTATGTCTGTAAAACAGTCACTCTAAAAGCCCCAGATAGTGGTCCTAAGAGTGTGTGAACATGAAAGGAAAAATGATAATTGGAACAAGTATCTATTACTCTAATAGACACTGGCCCTTATGGACAGTATCACTGGCCCTTATTAACGCAAGAAATTCAGTGTGGTCAACCTACCATCAGGTGAATGATCAGTCTCCTTGTGGAATTGGGATATATGGGGTTCAACTTTAGTTTCTTGCTGGTAGGCTCGTTATCCAGAGACAACAGTAGCTAGGTAGGTTGGTATTGCTCAGTGAGAGTTCATGCTGTTTGGTCCATACATTGCATCCACTTCTGTGACTATGGTAACTTTTTTTAGGTGCTCGTTGTGCTAATATTGAGGTGGATACTGATGAAGCCTATCTAATATCAACTGGCTGGTATATTTGGTGTACTTAGTTGTTTAGTGTACCTTGTGTGATGAATACTTTTGGATGCATCTCGAAGTGCAATGCAAGTACCTACTCCCATATGTCCTTCTGTGTGCTTCTACCCTAGAACTCCTTGTCTTCATTTTTTTCTTCTCAAGCTCTTGACCAACTGATCAGGCCATTTGTAACTACCCATGAGTTCATATATTTTCTAATCTGCTTTTACACAAAGTGGATGATCAGAGTCACCACCCAAAGCTTTGTCTGCATATTTTGAATATTTTCCCTTTCTTCTTAACTTTCAAGCTCAGCATCTTCCTTTTCCATGAACCAACTGAAATATTAGATCTCCCATATTATATGAGCATTAGAATGGGATGCTGTTGCAACCATGTTGGACGACAAGAAGAACAAGCTAAATACTCATGTGGCTTGCTTATGTCTTCTAATCCTTCAAGTATCATTTCCATCTTACAATGTATTGCTTCTAGACCAACCCAACTGTATGGCTTGGCAGGTCTAACAGAAACCAGGTCATAAAGGGAATTTTTGGATGAATAATCATTTAGGAACCTTTGCTCAAGCATTATATCACTACCTGACCCAAATAATACACCAAGAGCTTTGTCTTTGAACACATGTAGAATCAGTTCAGATATTGGAGTTCTTTTATACTTCTGAGCACCAAAGACTTGCATTAATATAGTTCTTGCTAAGGCTAGTAATATACTCTGTACTGTTTTTCCACCATTGGCATTTAACATCATTTGGTCTTCTGGATCCTATGGCTGAAGTGGCAGGGGTACTTGCACCATAGCTTGAACTTGTACAGTGCATCTGAAGAGGTCTACAAGGTGTTATGCATCCTTCTTTGTAGGAGAGAATATATGATTCAGCAATTTGAATTTTACTTTACTTTTTACTATATGTTCCTAATTCCTGGATTCCCAAAACTTCACTGAAGTGTAGGCCTCTGAAAGTTCATAACGCTTATTTCCCACCCTCTGAAGCACATGTTTTTATCAAGATCTGCAGACACAGATTTTTTTTTCAGACTGACTTGTAGGGGAAAGCCACTGTGAACCTCTTAATGATAATTCCCTTTTTGTCATTGCATTCCAATGGCTTTGGTGAATTGTTACCTTGTAACCTTTTAGAGGCACAGAACCTCCAATGGGTTTTCAGACTTTATATCATATGGACAGCCCAGCATACCTGTTTCCCTCAGTCTTTTAATCTCTTTCTGTGTACCTACTCAGGCATCTCAACTTTGCTCAGCAGGCGTTGTCACTTCCCCTGGCTTCTAGGAACTACCCTAGCTGCAGATTGATGCATCGCCCACTGTTCTTTCCAGAGTATCAAGTTCATATCCTGAGACTGTCCCTAAGATAATTAATATTCAATAAATACAATCCTATGATCCAGCCCACTCAATCAAGTGTTTCCAAAATCTTGATCCTTGCTAGTATAACTGATTCTTGCTTGTATTTTTGGATATTATTCCCTTTTCTTTCTTATCAGGCTAAGCTTGTCCCACTAGATTATTGCTGTCACTTAATTCTAACTTGGCGATCTAACACAGAGTAGGTGAGGGCAGATCCTGAGTTGGGGGAGTACTTGTTGCTTTCCTAGGCAGGAGCTTCTGCAGGTTATTATTACATAAGGGAAGTGCTAAGTCTTAATAGGGAAGGCTAGGGAATCTTAGCCTATTCTGAGCTTAGAGGAGACAAAATCTTCAGAGGTATCTCATCCAGTTGTTCCCATTTTATGTATTAGGGTCCCAAGTGTTCCCACCAGGGAAGCAAATGCTAAGCCAGAATTAGGATGGAAAGGATTTATTGGAGATTAACACCTTAAAGGAAAAGGGAGAAAATAAGATTGGGCAGTGGGAAATAGAATTGTGATACAGAGGACAAAGTCTTTCAGCCCAGTGAGGAATTTGAAGCAAAGATGTTTTAGGCAAGTCTCATATTAAGTGACTGGGCCTTTTACCACAGTCTTGCTCAACTCTTGATTGGTGCCACAATAAGAGAATGACCTCAGAGCAAAAGCTGAGGCAGACATAAAGGAGTTATCAACCACAAACTGGCAACTAAGTGAACTCCTTGGGGCTGGGCAAAGCATTCTTTCTTGAAGGGAGATCTGAGCACACATCTCCTTGTTTTCCATGTCTTGTGGTCTAGTGTTCTATGGAACACATTTTTGTTTGGGCTTAAGAAATTCTTTGTAATTTCCTTAGCTCTGCTACTTGTAGTAATAGTAAAACAAGATTCACAATGGAAAAGCATAATTGTTATGAATATTAGTATAACCTAGCAGTGTTAAAATAATTGCACAAATCTGAGTACAACTAGATGCTTTATACCTATAGTAAATCTCAATTTCCTATTCAAAATTCCTATCCTAAATGGAATTATTTCTCTGTATGCTTGGGAACGTAATAAAGCAAGAATCCTTGGTTTATTTATGACTTTTAAAGATTGTTTAAAGATTTTTTTTTTACAGTGGTGATTTTTACTCAGTTTTATCCTTCCTCACTTAAGTATTGGATAAATTTTTTTAATGCTAAATTCCCCTTTCTCCTCTTTTCTCTGACTTCACAGAGAGAAATTACTATTGTTGGGTAATGATTTGTGGGATTTTGTAATATTTCATGGTGTCTCTCCAGGGACCCTCTTGAGGTAAATGTAGGAAGTCAGGATTCCCTCCCACTCCAATCAGATGCCTGCAGGGGACTTCCTCCTGATCGGTTCTCATTCTTTTAGCAGACATTCCTGAACATGCTGCCTTCCTACCTTTTTCCTTCTTAAATGAAGAACTTATTTCATGATAATTTATGCTTACTATACAAATTCTTTAATAGGATTTTGAGTTTTGCAAGTATAATTTTTATATAGTTATTTCTAAATAATTATGTCCTCCTTCTGGGAAAAATGCATTTAAAAGAAATTTAATTAGCATTTTGATTCTTGAACTTCTTTTACTAAAAATTATGATCTGAACCTTTGAATTAATGACATCCTTGTGACCAGAAAAAAAAAAAGACTGCATATGGAAATGAAGAACAATTCTGATCATGGGCAGTGGCTAGAAAGAAGATGGAAATATATACATATTGTAATATTTTGTTTTTCTTCTTGCACATCAGTATTTTCCAAGACTAAAAATAATGACTTCATAGCCAGGGGAAGAGTTTGATACCAAGGTGAGAACTACAAATACAGGCAGGGAATTTGAAATGGAAATTGAAGATTAATTGACTTAATTTAAAGAAATTGAACAGACAGATGCATGTATGTTTGTGTATATATGGTGTCAACTTCTGCCTTTGAACCTGCATTTGGAACTTCTTACTAGAGAGTATGTGTTATAACATTGTATGAGGTCATTGCAACTACTCTATCCTTCTGTTTGTTTTCAATTATCATCATTCATGTCAAAACAATTGTTGTCCTACTTTTGGACTGTTTTTAAAATAATTATGAACAAAATTCATTATTTTGTATGCAACCCTACTAAAAATGCTGCTGTATATTTTCCTCCCTCCTCTCCCCTTGGTAGATACATAAATATCTTTGACTCACAGCTAAGGAAAATAAAGAGATCAAGGTACAGTACCAAAGAATTTGTAAAAGAATTAGGATGAATAATCCCAGTTCTCAAATTTCTGTTTTCAGATAATCACAATGCCTTTTAGAACTCTCATTATATTTTCATTAGTTTTTATAACTCTTGTTCAACAACTTCTAGTGCAGATGTGGTTTTTAATTACTTGATGTAATTTTAAACACAAGATGGAAGTTATTATTTATTCAGTAGGGAGAGCTAGCTGGGAAAATACATATTTAACTCCTCTTTTAAAAAGGTTTTATTTAGAATCTGTGTAAAAAATCACAAATACAGATCTATAAATTCTAACCCTAACTCTTATCTTAACTCTTAACATAAACATAATGTCATACTTTTGAAAATATATTTTAGTTTTTTATTCTATCCCTTATGTATTGACATTTAGATTCATAAAACATGATTTACCTTTTCCATAGTTAGAGTGATCTAAAACATGGAGTTTTATCTATCTACTAGACTTTAGAGGAAGAGGAAAAGCCACGTGATAGTTAACCTGCATTGTCAACTTGATTTATTAAAGAGATGCCTAAGATTAGCAAGCCTCTGGGTGTGTAAATAAGGGTGTTTCTAGGAATGATTGGCATGTGGGATAGCAAACTGGAGGGGTTGGGGAGACCTGCCCTGAGTGGGGCAGCACAGTTCAATAGGTTGTGTGCTTGGATGGAACAAAAAGAATCAGCAAGTGCCAGCAAATGCAATCTTGATTCTTCTTGAGCAGGCGCTTTGATTGCTGCTGAGATCACCTGAGGACCGCAGACTCCAACCCTTCTCTTCCAAAGAGGACTCTGATCAGCAATTCTCCAGGGAGTGCCAGGCCTTTGGTCCTGGACCCTATTGATCTAAGGTTTCCACTGTTTGGACTGAGCATTTACTGGTTCCTCTTGCTCTTCAGCCTGCAGATGGCCATTGTGGGACTCCCAGTTTCTGATCCTGTAAGCCAATCTAATAAATCCCCCTTTTATAATCATACTATCATAATATAAACATAATCCTTCTGGTTTTGTTCTTTTAGGGAACTCTGACTTTGGTACCAGGGAATAGTTCTAGAGAAACTGAATTGTAAGGATGAATTTCCTTAGTGGATTTGTGGTTTCTGGAGTTAAATATCTTAATTGGTTAGGTCTAAAGTTGCTAAAGTTTCTTCTGCTGGTAGTATGCAGGTATTTTGGTCACAGCAATGCAAAAGCTAACTAAACGAAGCTATGAAAAATTTTGAGGAATTAGTAGCTTTTATTGCTGTTTATCTAGGAAATCTACTGTGTTCCTCTTAGTGTCTTAACAATTACCTTACTGCTAGATTTCTCAAAGCAACTGTGGGAACCACTGTTTCCTTTTTTTTTTTTTTTTTTTTACATTTGTTCCTTCTTTTTTTGCAGTACTATGGATTGAACCCAGAGACCCAGAGATGCTTTATCCCAGAGATATATCCCTAGCCCTTTTTGTTTTTTATGTTGAAACAGGGTCTGATAAGTTGCTGAGGATCTCACTAAATTGTTGAAGCTGTCCTCAAACTTACAACCCTCCTGCCTCAGCCTAGGTAGGTGCTGGGATTGCAGGCAGCACCATTGTTTTCTATAGCATTTGTGGGAACACATGATGTCCTAGGATATGGAGTAAAATGAGTAAGCATTTTTATCGCTGAATCACTTTTTACAAATATAGTATATATCTCAATAACTTTTATTTTTTAGAGAGCCTTTGATTAATACTTGATGCTTGAATGAGTTATTGGTAACCAGTCAAAAGTTAGGGACAAAATCTTGATAACTTTTTTCCCCAAACACCTCTGGCTAAGAGATATGAAATGACATGTTAATTTCCTTATGATTTTGGTAAAAGAAAATAAAAACTTTGGGGTTAGGTAGTGGAACCCTATTTTCTAAAATACTTTTCCTATTTTGCTGTTCTTACCAGGGTCTATGAGGCACCTTATGAGTTATATTATCATTAAAGCAAAGATCAAGGATGTGCACAACTTCTTTGAAAATGTTATGTCTAAAATTTTATGTGAATAAGAGAATATTTGTTGATGTCCAATCTATAGCTGACTTTAATGCATCACACAATTCATGACTTTTCACTCTTGATGCCCAAGGGTCTCACTGATTTCATGTACAGTGGTTGTATCTAATAGGAAGTTTATAGAAGAAATGAACATAATGTTTAAGAAAATGGAACATACAGAATTTTATTTATATTTGTCTAAATAATATTAATATTGAGTTAGGAAACTTTTAAATTGTAAACCATCTTCAAATAAACATTTTTAAAAGTCAGTTTTTCCTATTTAGTATTTATAATGAAAACAACTATTGGAAACAAATTTGAAAGTCTGTAATGATGTTGGTACCAGGAGGAGGTTTTTAACAACTATAGTGAATGTATTCTTTTTTTTTTTTTTAAGAAAACATGTTGTTTTCTAATAAAACAGTGTGTTTTATACAAAAGGTACAACTGTCTAATAAAAGAAATTATGATTCAACTTTGTGTGTTTGTGAGTACTGATTGATACACTTCCCTATAATCTGAGCTATACAAGAAAATAGAGAATAAAAGTTGTAGCAAGATCTTGTAGTAAACAGAATTTTATAGTTAGCAGAGTGTGTGGCATATGTTTAAGTTAAAAACTTGAAATGAAGACTTATTAACTATTAATATTTTCATTTGGTAACATTTAATACTGCACCATCATTTTTGCTTGCTGTCTTAGGTGCCAATATGCTTAATTAAGTTTAACTTGAACCATAACAAAAGGAGAACATTTTGGATTTGTCTTTAATTTCCATATCATTTAAAATGTTGTCTCATAAAATAGATTCTATTTTGTGATTTATAATTTTTCTCCTCAACATAAAATTGATTGTATAATTCAATTTATATGAAACATATTGCATTCATTCAAAAACATTTTCTAATCTCTTTTTCTGCTTAGTAAGATCTCTCTGTAAATATTTATGAGTTTGCCCTTTAAAACAAAACAAAAAAGAACTTTCAAAATTCAAAGCAATGCACAACAAAAGAAACAAATTAGGAAAGCATTCTTTTTTCTCTTTTTTTTTTGCCTTTTGGCAAGAAACGTCTTTGTGAATATTTGGCTTAGAATGATATTGAAAATTGCGACATTTTATTCTTTTGGAGCAAGGGCTTCCCTCTTCCTTCCTCCAATGTAATTCTGGGTGCTCTTTCTGATTTCCACATTTATTTTTATGCAATGATGACAGCACATCTTTATGTTGACCAACTATTGACAAAAACCATTTCTACGTAAGCAATGACAGTTGTACTAGCAGATCATTTCCCAGACTATAAACTTAATCTACTGTGGCAGTCTCTCTTTGGTACGATCTTCCAAATTTCCCATATGTTTTTTACTTTGTCCTGCTCCCAAAGTATAAATTGCAATTCCTGAGAGTGTTGACTATTAACTTCTTGAAAGATGTGTTTATTCCACGAATGTTAAAAGACAAGACAAATTCTTTTGCTACAATTCACTTACCCTAGTAGCCCTCCAATATCCTAATGCTTAGCTAACTTGACATCCCCAACAATGTTATATATGATGCTGTAACATCCTGTCATCTGTTTTGAAAAAATCAATTTAATTGGTATTTCTACTGAGCCAACAAGTTGGCTTTATATATGCAACAAGTTTAGAAATTATTTGGAGTTTTCTCAACATGTTTAGTTGTTGCTATGTTTGAATCTGTTTCCCAAAATTTCATGTGTTGGAACCTTAGTTCCCAGTGTACCAGTACTGGCAGGTGGAGCCTGTCGGGAGGTTTTTGGGTCATGAGGGCTCCATCCTCATGGTTGGATAAATGCCTTTCTCTGGGGAGAGAGTTGGTTTTCAATGGAGTTGGGTTAGTTATTGTGGGAGTGGGTTGTTATCAAGCAGAACAACTCTCTTTGTCCCTCTCTCTTGCATATGCTTCCCCTTCTACCCTTCCTCACATTATGACACAGCACTAGGCCTCTCCAGAATCAAAACAGACATAGACATCATGCTTTTGGACATCCCAGTCTCTAGAACCATGTACCAAAATAAACTCTTTCTTCATAAATTACCCATTCTATGATATTGTTATAATAGCAGAGAAGGGAACAAGAGAGTTGGGCTTTGGAAATGCAGGGACAAAGTGCATGCTCAGGGCTAAAGGGACTTGCTGAAAAGGAAAGGCTACATAAGACATCTTTGATTTTCAGCTTGTACTTGTATCACAATCATGTCATTTGCTAGAATAAGACCTGCACCTTTAGAGGAGAACCTAGCAGTTTTATGTCTTGGCACTAGTATAGGCACCTAATATTTTAAAATATTTTCAACTCCATAAGAAAAATGTTCTGCTAAAAGAATTATGAAACATTAGAACATCTCTAGTAAGAAAACTTCCTTTCATGGCATTTTTTTTTTTAATAGACAAGGTATTCACCTTGCTGAAACTCTTTGAGAGCATATAATGGTAAAATCTAGGAAAGGTCTTTTAGGGAATTGACATTTTTTTTACCTCCTGATAATAATATATAGAAAATAAATGCTACAGTAATCATTTTGAGCAGTTTCAACCCACTGGGATATAAATGTGGAATATATATATTGTATATATGTACATATACATATACACATATAATAATACATATATATAACATGTATACATATATGTAATATGTAATATACATATTAGAAAGAAAAATATGTATTTCTACATAATACATATAAAAATACGTATTTCTACTAATACATGTGTACATATACACATACATATTTTTCTACTTTCCATAGTAGACTTTCAACAGACCCTGTATTTTGTGTTATGTAGTGGGATCCCTCTAATGGTGTCCCTGTTTTGATTCTGTAAAATTTCACTTACTTTAGGGTTTGTAAACTTGTAGGCTGGTTCTTTTTTTTTTTTTTCATCACTATCTCATTTGCTTTAAGGTTTCCTTTTTCTCCTACTCTTCCTCATCCTCTCAGCACAAGCTGGACTAAGTGGCTTGGAGCAAAGCTGTGTCTTTCACATAATGTAGTTCTAGTTCTATTCCTTGCCCTACCTCTTCCTTGTCTCTCCTGTTTGATGTTTATGGGATATCTGGGAGGGACAGCTTCTTGTTATGGGAGTTTGTTTGTCAGTACCATTTTTCATTCCTTGGTAGGTTGTGATTGCTCTTTGGCTTTTCTGTCAGGTTGGTTATTACAATGTCAATGGTACCGCCAACTCCACTAACAAGGAACTCAATCATGTGGGACTTTGAAGGCTTTGTGAATCAGTTATAATTCTCCCTAACCCAAAGCTTATGGTCTGAGGCTGGCTTCTTGATTTGGGTACCTCTTTCCTCACCTTCTAAGCAGACGGTCAAGCATCATAACATCACAGTTGGATTCACCAGCTCCAAGGCTAGGGCGTGGACATATGCAGTCACCCATTGCCTAGCAGCATAGAGAGAGAAGTAACTTGTTTCCTAATGGTGTGCTTTATCTACTGTGATGGCTGCATTATTGACCATGGGGAAGATGTGAATCAATACTTTTCCTGTTTAGTACCCTAAGATAAGGTAGGCACTAGAGAAGAGAGAACGACTTTATATTAGAAATTAATCGCTTTAAGAAAATACAAGATAGAGTGTGCATGTATGAATATATAACAATGAATTCTATCGTTATGAACAACTACAGTGAACCAATAAAAAATTGTGGGGAAAAAAGACAAGAAACGCAGTTAAGCAGTTAAGTGGTCATTCTCTTTACCCTCATTTTTTTTTTCTCTGATCTGATTGTTTTTTTTCAAGTTGAGCATCGCTCCTCAGAACTTTCCCCTTTTTTTGTCTCTCTTCCTTATTGAATTCTGCTTTTTCCAGATGTGTATAAGGTAGATTAGATCAGTTCTAAATAAGTAGAGTCTATAAAAATGGTCTCAGATTTTTTATTTGCTCTTTAAACCTAATTAGTCCATAAAGAGCTATCTAAACTTAGGTTTGCATCGAAGTATTAAGATATGGAAATTATTACCAAATTTGTCTGTCAGTAGGTGTCACATATGATATAGGACTAATGAATGGCACAAAGTCTTTAATCATTTTTATGCTCTTTTCTTCCCTTCAGTAAAATCCTTAGAGGTGATTGAATGGGGAAATATTGAAATGCACATAAACTCTATTCTAATACAGGGAAGCTGTACTCATGACTCAAAATGAATGGGGTTTTCTATGTAGAAGTTTCATTTTTTTTGTCTCTACTGAGTTATTGTGGCAGAGGGCAAGGAAACAAAAACTGCGTGACACGAAGGTAGGATTCACAAGCTCAGCTACAGAGAATGATCCCATCTAGAGGCATCAAGCAGCCCAAGGCATAGCCAAGGATCTAACTGAGCGAGTTCATGGATGTCAGAAATCAACAGGACTTGGAAGTCAGGCTGAATAGCAAAGAATTCAAGGTGGGGTTTCTTTCCCCCTCTCTCTCTGGTACTGGGGATTGAACCCACAGATGCTTTACCACTGAACTACTTTACCAGCCAGGAAGCCTATTCAACAAATGATGCTGGGAATATTGGAAAGTCACATGTAACAAAATGAAATAAACCCCCATCTCTCATGCTGCATGAAACTCAACTCAAAGTGGATCAAAGATTTAGACACTAGAACAGAGACCCTGCGCCTAACAGAAGGAAAAGTAAGCCCAAATCTTCACCATGTCCGCCGAGGATCTGACTTCCTTAACAAGACTCTTAAAGCGCAAGAAGTAAAATCAGGAATCAATAAATGGGATGGATTCAAACCAAAAATCTTCTCAGCAAAGGAAACAATATCATGAAGACAGCCTACAGGAATGGGAGAAAATCTTTACCATACACACCTCAGAGAGAGCGTGCATCTCCGGGATGTACAAAGAACTCAAAAAAACACCAAAACCCCCCAAATAACCCAATCAATAAATGCACTGGATTATTTTTTATCCACCTAAAGTGTCATCATTTAGAAGACACTCAAACTGCAAGACTTCAGTTAGCTGTTCTAGTTCTTGCTTGTGGGAATGGGGTCTTTCAAATTTTAGAACATTACATTGCATTCTGAAGATAAATGGAAAGAATGGAAAAGGAAAATTGGAAAGCTATAAAATTAATTGAGAAGGGTGGACTAGGATTATGATATTTATAGATTTCTAAACCAGTATTTTTTTAATTTAAAGACAAATTTTTTATTCTAACAGTTCATTGGATTGTGGGGAATTTTTTATTCCAACAGTTCATTGGATTGTGGGGAATCATGAAATGGTACACATCAATGGTACACACCAGTGTGTCTGGTTTAGAAGCAGACACACTAAAAAACAGAATGAGTAAACAAACAGAACCTCTCCTCTCCTCTCCTTAGTGCCCATCAGTTCAGCATTTAGTGGTTTCAATCTGACTTCTAGAGGCAGAAGGGAGGAGCAAGGATCAGAGACCGTTTGTGCTGACTGAGGTCATGGAAGGTATGCCTTTCTAACTGAGAAAAAGAGAGGGCTAAGAATTGCATTTACTGATTTAGTAAGTTAATTCAGTTCTAGGTAAAAGTAGCACCAAACTAAGTTTTTGAAATGCTAGAAAAATTGGCCTTCCTGTGATTCAGAAAATTGCCATTAGACAGAACCACAATAGAGCTATAGTTTAAAATTTAATTAAAATTATTTTGTCTATGGATGCTTTTATTCTTAATTAAAATGCTCAAAACATGTTGTTGGGTAATAATTTAAAATATTAAAAAAAAATAAAGCTTTCAAATTGTAGTTATTCTTTAGAGTACTCTGCCACGTACCCCCAGATTATGTTGACTCGGGTTTAAAGAATTTCACGTGGTCTTTTACTGTTGTGTTTGCTAGCCTTTTCTCTCCCTAACATAATTATTTTATTTAATTTTTTCAGTATGTAATATGTTCACATGGGTCCAAATTCAGAAAATAGAAGGAAAACTCAGAGAAGCATCTATCTTCTGATTCATACACCTCAGCTGCCCCTTCTCTTCTCACAAGCAGCTAATATATTTCCCTTCAGAAATATTTCTGTATGTCATACACTCACTTTTCCTGAATCTTAAAATAGGTTGGCAGGATTCTGTGCTTTTTTGAACTTTAGAGATCTTGAGGCTCTTTCCATGTCATAGTTTCTTTATCACTTCTTGTGGCTGCATGCTATTTCAATGAATAATTATATCATGATTTATATGAGCAGTTCTTTATTTTTTGGATATTTTAGATTATTTCTGCACTTTGACTATTACAAATGTATGGTAGTGAGAAATGATAAATATTTGAAGAGATAAATATATTTAACCTGATTTAAGCATTACACAATATAAACGTGTTTTTAACATTATATGGTACCCCAATTAATATATACAACTTTTTTGCTTTAGTGTATTAGTTAAAAATTGTAAAAAATCTAGCACACCAAAAAATTAAGATAGTGAATAATCTTGTAACTACTAATTATTAATCCCTATGCATGGATGTCTGTGAGATTATCTCAGATCAGTGAGTAAATGGTAAACTATCAATAGTGTTAGAAAAATTTGGAAAAATTATGAAAACTAAAATAAGAACCATGCCTACTCCCTCATACTGGGAGCATATTTCAATTGCATAAATATTCAAATGTAAAAAAATAAAATCATAAAATTATCCTTTGAAAGTATAGGAAAGATTAACATATTTGATCACATAGAGAGTAAGGAATTCTCCATGGGAAAAATCATTACAAGCAAAGTCAAAAGATAAATATTAAATTAAAAGGAAATACTTGTAATTCATATCATAAAGAAAGGGCTAATTCCTTAAAACTATTAGAAACTCTTACAAACAATTAAAAGCAATAGAAAAATAGAAAAAACATAGAGTGTTCACATAATAGATAATACAAGTGGCCCTTAAATATATGAAATTATATTCAACTTTATTGAGATAAAACTTTTTAGTATTGCTTTCCAGTTTTCACACCATTAACAGAATAATACATCATTTCCTTACTGATTTGAAAATACTCTTTATCAGCTCTGTACTTCCTATGCATTTTTGGAGGTAGGTCTGAATTTAGAATCATTTGTCATATAAGTATTTTTTATTCCCATGTCTATAACCATGCTATTTTAATTATTTAGACATTTATATTTTAATATCTAATAGGGTTTATACCCTCTTGTAATTCTCATTTTCCAGAATACAGCCATTATGACTTGCTTTTATTCCATATTAACTTTAAAATCAACTTATCAATTGCCATAAAAAACTTTTGATGTTTTCATTTGAACTGTATTAAATTTATTGATCAATTCAACAGAATTTGTGCATTATGTATATGCTTGTTTAGGCCTTCCATTGTATTTTCAAGGAAGCCATAATGTATCTTCATAGATTTATACAGTCCTTACATTTTTTTCTGGGTAACTTTTCTTGGTGATTTTAATATGCCTTATTTTCTATTGATTTTCCCTTGCTCATATAAACACTGTGTTTGTGCACATTAGTTTTCCACCCTGTAATAAGTAAGTAGCTGTATTTATTTCTCATATTGTTTGAGGTAGTTTTTCAGTTGATTTTATTTTTCCAGATATTCAATTATATTATTCACAAATAGTGATCTTTAAAAAAACATTTTAGTAACTCTAAGTTTTCTTTAATTTCGTTGGGTAATGGTCAGAGTAGATGTTATTGTCTTGTTTCTAGTTTTAGTTGGCCAGCATCTGCTCAATTATATCATGTTGGTTATTGGGTTGAGATACAAAATATCTTTACATTCCTCCATTTTTGAGATTCCTGATTTAATGATGGATGCTAAATATTATCAAAAGCTTTTCCAGAATACATGATAAAAAGTACAGAATATACGATAATAATATATGATGAATATGTGAAGCATATTTTCCAGAATATATGATGATATGATGAATATATGATGATGTTTTTTCTCTTGCAGCCAATATTGAATCATCCTAACATTCCTTTGGTGTGAAGTTTTATTTCATATGCATAATGCTGGATTATGCTTCGTATTTTGATTTATGGTTTCATCAATATTCCTATGTGAGATTGATCTATAGTTACATTTTTTGAGTATGTTATCTTTTGCTGAGTTTTGACCTCAAAGTTCTACTCACCTCCCAGTAGGTAGATATTTTTCTTATTTTCTTATGCTCTGAAAAAGTTTAAAAGCTTTTGAAATTATTGGGGTTTTTTCTTTTTTTGAAGGATTAGTACATTACACCAAAGAAACTAACTAAAAATGAATTCTTTGAAAGTGCTATTTCTCCACTGGTAATTTTTCTGTTTATATTTACTTCTGTGGTTAGTTATCATAAATGGAATTTTCCCAAAAAATCACCCATGTCAAGCGGGTTTATAAAAATGCTTGCAACCACAATGAGATACCACTTCACATCTATTGACATGACTATTCTAAAAATAAAAAGAAAGAATAACAATCAGAAAATGCAAAGTTTTTTTGGCAGGAGTGAGGGAAAATGGGAATCTTTTGTAACTTTCTTTCTTTTTTTTTTTTACAGACTGCATTTTGATTCATTGTACACAAATGGGGTACAACTTTTCATTTCTATGGTTATGCATGATGTACATTTATACCATTCATGTAATCATACATGTACACAGGGTAATGATGTCTTTCTCATTCCACCATTTTTCATACTGCCACCCACTCTTTCCTCTCATTTCCCTCTATATAATCTAAAGTTCCTCCATTCTTCTCTCACCCTGCCCCCCACAACCCGATTATATATCATCATCCACTTATCAGGGAAAACATTTGTCCTTTGGTTTTTTGGGATTGGCTTATTTCACCTAGCATGATATTCTCCAATTCCATCCATTTATCTGCAAATGCCATAATATTATTCTTCTTTATGTCTGAATAATATTCCATTGTGTATATATACCACAGTTTCTTTATCCATTCATCTATTGAAGGGAATCTAGGTTGGTTCCACAATCTAGCTATTGTGAATTGAGCTGCTATAAATATTGATGTGGCTGCATTACTGTAGAATGCTGATTTTAAGTCCTTTGGGTATAAATCAAGGAGTGGGATAAGTGGGTCAAAATGTGGGTCCATTCCAAGTTTTCTGAGGAATCTCCATATTGCTTTCCAGAGTGGCTGTACCAATTTGCAACTGTTCCAGCAATGGAAAAGTGTGCCTTTTCCTCCACAGCCACACCAATGTCTATTATTGTTTGTGTTCTTGATAATAGCCATTCTTATTGGAGTAAGATGAAATCTTAGAGTTGTTTTAATTTGCATTTCTCTAATTACTAGAGATGTTGAATACTTTTTCATGTATTTATTAATTGCCTGTACATCTTTTTCTGTAAAGTGTCTCTCCAGATCCTTGGCCCATTTATTGATTGGGTTCTTTGTAGTTTTGGTGTAAAATTTTTTACATTCTATATAAATTTTGGAGATTAGTGCTCTATCTGATGTGCATGTGGAAAAGATTTTCTCTGACTCTGTAGGCTCTCTTTTCACATTATTGATTGTATCCTTTGCTGAGAAAAAGCTTTTAAGTTTGAATCCATCCCATTTACTGATTCTTGCTTTGATTTATTGTGCTTTGGAAATCTTGTTAAGGAAGTCTGATCTTAAGACAACATGATGCAGATTCAGGCCTACTTTTTCTTCTATTTGGTGAAGGATCTCTGGTCTAATTCCTAAGCCCTTGATCTGTTTTGAATTGAGTTTTGTGCAGGGTGAGAGATAGAGGTTTAATTTCATTTTACTACATACGGATTTCCAGTTTTCCCAGCACCATTTGTCGAACAGACTATCTTTTCTCCATCTTATGTTTTGGCTTCTTTATCCACTATGAGGTAATTGTATTTATGTGGGGTTTTCCTCTGTGTCTTCTATTACGTACCATTGGTCTGCCTGTCTATTTTGATGCCAGTACCATGTCGTTTTTATTACTATTGCTCTGTAGTATAGCTTAAGGTCTGGTATTGTGATACCTCCTGCTTCACTTTTTCTGCTCAGGATTGTTTTGGCTTTTGAGGTCTCTTATTCTTCCAGATGAAGTTCATAATTGCTTTCTCTATTTCTGTGAGTAATGTCATTGGAATTTTATTTGGAATTGCATTGAATTTTTATATAGTGCCTTTGGTAGAATGACCATTTGACAATATTAATTCTGCCTATCCAAGAACATGGGAGATCTTTCCATCTTCTAAGGTTTTCTTCAATTTCTTTCTTTATTCTTCTATAGTTTTCATTGTAAAGGTCTTTTACCTCTTTTGTTAGATTGATTCCCAAGTATTTTTTTTTGAGGCTATTGTGAATGGAGTAGTTTTCCTAATTTCTCTTTCAGAGGATTCATCACTTATGAATAGAAATGCATTAGATTTATGAATATGATTTTATATCCTGCTACTTTGCTGAATTCATTTATTAGTTCTAGAAGTTTTCTAGTAGAGTTTTTTGGATCCTCTAAATATAGAATCATGTCATTGGTAAACAGTGACAACTTGAGTTCTTCTTTTCCTATTCATATCCCTTTAATTTCTTTGTCTGTCTAATTGCTCTGGCTAGTGTTTCAAGGATGATGTTGAATAGAAGTGGTGAAAGAGGGCATCCCTGTCGTGTTCCAGTTTTTAGAGGGAATATTTTCAGTTTTTCTCCATTTAGAATGATGTTGGCCATGGATTTAGCATAGATAGCCTTTACAATGTTGAGGTATGTTCCTACTATCCCTATTTTTTCCAGTGATAAAGGGGTGCTGTATTTTATCAAATGCTTTCTCAGCATCTATTGAAATAATCATATGATTCTTTAGTGTATTGATGTGATGAATTACATTCATCTGATTTCCAGATATAGAACCAACCTTGTATCCCTGAGATAAACCTCACTTGATCATGGTATTCTCTCTTTTTAATATGTTTTTCTATGTGATCCTCTCTTTTTAAAATGTTTTTGTATGCGATTTGCTGGAATTTTGTTAAGGATTTTTGCATCTATGTTCATCAATGATATTGGTCTAAAGTTTTCTTTCCTTGATGTGTCTTCATCTGGTTTTGGTATCAGAGTGATACTAGCTTCATAGAATGAGTTTGGAAGGGTTCCCTCCTTTTCTAGTTCCTGGAATACTTTGAGGAGAATTGGTATTACTTCTTCTTAAAATGTCTTGTAGAATTTGGCTGAGAATCTATCTGGTCCTGGGTTTTTCTTGGTTGGTAGGCTTTTGATGGCTTCTATTTCAGTGCTAGAAACTGAGTTACGTTTGTCTTCCTGATTCAGTTTGGGAGGATCATAGTCTCTAAAAATTTGTCAATGTCTTAGATATTTTCTATTTTGTTGGAGTATAGATTTTCAAAGTAGCTTCTAATTGTTTTATGTATTTCAGTGGTGTCTGTCATGATCTTTCCTTTTTCATCATGAATTCTAGTAATTTGAGTTTTTTCTCTCCTTCTCTTCATTAGTGTGGCTAAGGGTTTATCAATTTTGTTTACTTTTTCAAAGAACCAACTTTTTGTTTTGTCAATTTTTTGAATTGTTTCTCTTGTTTCAATTTCATTGATTTCAGTTCTGATTTTAATCCTTTCCTGTCTTCTACTTAATTTGGTGTTGATCTGTTCTTCTTTTTCTAGAGCTTTGAGATGTAATGTTAGGTCATTTAGTTGTTGACTTTTAATTTTTTTAATGTATGAGCTCAATGCAATGAATTTTTCTCTTAGTACTGTGTTCAGAGTGTCCCAGAGATTTTGATATATTGTGTCATTGTTCTTGTTTACTTCTAAGAATTTTTTTATCTCCTCCCTGATGTCTTCTGTTATCATTGCATCTTTCAATAGCATATTATTTAGTCTCCAGGTGTAAGAGTAGTTTTTGTTTTTTATTTTATCATTAATTTCTAATTGCATTCCATTGTGTTCTGATAGAATACAAGGTAGTATTCTTTTGCATTTATTAATAGCTTATTTGTGGCATAGCATATGGTCTATTTTGGAGAAGGGTCCATGAGCTGCTGAGAAGAAAGTGTATTCACTTGATGGTGGATAAAATTCTCTATACATGTCTGTTAAGGCCATATCATTGATTGTATTATTTAGTTCTATAGTTTCTTTATTCAGTTTTTGTTTGGAGGATCTATCCAGTGGTGAGACAGTGTGTTAAAGTCACCCACTATTATTGAGTTTTGTGCTATTTGATATCAACCCTTATATGAGAAGGGTTTGTTTGATGTACATAGATGTTCCATTGTTGGGGGCATACATATTTATGATTGTTATGTCTTGTTGACATATGATTTCCTTAAGCAGTATGAAATGTCCTTCTTTATCCCTTCTAACTAACTTAGGTTTGAAGTCCACTTTATCTGATATGAAGATGGAGATCCCTGCTTTTTTACTGAGTCCATGTGTGTGGTATGTTTTTCCCATCCTTTCACCTTTAGTCTGTGGATGTCTTTTTCTATGAGATGAGTCTCTTGAAGGCAGCATATTGTTGGGTCTTTCTTTTTAATTCAATCTGTCAGTCTATGTCTTTTGATTAATGAGTTTAGCCATTAACATTCAGAGTTATTATTGGGATATGATTTGTACTCCTGGTCATTGTGGTTTATTTTTGGCTTTTAACTTGACTTGGTTTCTCCATTGACTGGCTTTCTTTTAGGGGAGTTCCTCCCTTTGCTGACTTGTATTATTGTTTTTCACTTTCTACTCATGAAATATTTTGCTGAGAATGTCCTGTAGTGCAGACTTTCTAATTGTAAATTCTTTTAGATTTTGTTTATTATGGAAAGATTTTATTTCACCCTCAAATCTGAAGGTTAGTTTTGCTAGGTATAAGATTATTGGTTGGCATCCATGTTCTTTCAGAGCTTGAAACCTATTGTTCCAGGCTCTTCTTGCTTTTAGGGTCTGTGCTGAGAAATCTGCTGATATTTGTATTGGTTTCCCCTTATATGTAATCTGATGCTTTTCTCTTTCAACCATTAAAATCCTATCTTTATTTTGTATGTGAGGTATTTTCATTATAATGTGCCTTGGTGTAGATCTGTTGTAATTTTGTGCATTTGGAGACCTGTAAGCCTCTTGTATTTGATTTTCCATTTCATTCTTCAGGTTTGGGAAATTTTCTGATATTATTTTGTTGAATAGGTTGTTCATTCCTTTGGTTTGTATCTATGTGCCTTCTTCAATCCTGATAATTCTTAAATTTGGTCTTTTTATATTTTCCAAAAGTTCTTGGAGCTTCTGTTCATGATTTCTTACCATCTTCTCAGTTTGGTCAACTTTATTTTCAAGATGAAATATTTTGTCTTCATTGTTTGAGATTCTTCCACAAGATCTATTCTGTTGGTGAAACTTTGTATTGAGTTTTTAATTTGGTTTATTGTTTCTTTCATTTCAAATATTTTTTTTTCAGAATCTCTATCACTTTATTGAAGTTCTCTTTTACTTCCTGTATTTGCTCTTTTAAATGTTTTTTGGAGTGATCATGCATTGCCTGCATTGCTTTCTTATCTCATCTTTTACTTCACAGATCATTTTCATCATGTAGATTCTAAATTCCTTTTCTGTCATTTCTACTGCCATGCTTTCATTGAATTCTATCAAATGAGCATCTTGATTTGGTAGGGACACTTTCTTCCCTTGTTTTTTCATATTATTTCTGTATATTCCCCTCTATCAGTGAAGATCTGAGGTATTGTAGCTGCCCCCATGTAGACTTACTGTGACCCTGCAGGATTCCAGTACCTTTCATTTGAGGGGAAGATTGATATCAGCAGCACCCAATAAAAATAATGTGCAGCCCTACACCAGAAACCCCCTATGAAGACATTAACAGTTTGCAATAAACAGGATGCGATAGATTATTATATGCAGTATAGCCAGTAGGTTTGCAATGAGCTCTACTATTTCTAGTGGTGGACAACGAGGATGGGGAGGTGTGTAGGATGTAGCTGTTAATGGGATAAGAAGTGAGTAAATAGAGGTACCTGATCATGGGAAGAATGAGAGCGGGATCAGCAGAAGTTCATCTTCAGCATGAGAAAAGGAAGAAAGAGACTCCAAGGGAATAGGTAAATAGAAGGAAAATAGAGTGAGAAAACAAAAAGAAGAAATAAAAAATTAAAAATTAAAAAAAAAATTTTATGGTTCAGTTATCCACTACTCAAACCTCCCAGTCTTCAGTTTCTCGAAGTGAGCTGTGAGCGCAGTACCTGTCAAAGGGCCTCTAATCTCCTGTAGGCATCTCAGGAAGCCAACCACCCCTCCCAATTATGCTGGCCATGCCCTCAGGGGTAATTCAAAATGTCTGCTGCAGCCTCCAAAGAAGCTGAGGAGCTGCAACATAGGTGGAGTCCACATGGGGTGCAGGTGCTGAGTGAGGAGGTGCTGAGGGAGAGGTCTCTGAAACTTCAAATGTCTCTTAATTCTCCAAATCCTTTATTCTTGCCTTCTATCTGGTAAGTTCTTCTTCCTTTTTTTTCCCAGAATGTCTACTATTAAATCTATATGACACGGCTTCATTTTTCTTTATAAAGGTCTAGCTATAGATTTTAGGTACATAGCAATCACTTTTCTATTTTCCTCCAGATTTACTATTAAAATTTTTCTTAAAGTCCATGTTTTATCTGTTTCCCCAAATTAACCCAACTGGTTTGTTATAAAAATATTTCCCCAATGTTGAACTTTGGTTTTGTACTCAGGTTATAAAATCTGGAGAATGTGAGAAAAGAAATGCTTCCATTTCAATGCTGTTATTATAAGCATGGTGGTAGAATTAAAATTATTTGTTTCTTGTAATTTATAAATGTATCCCATGGCCTGTTATTCATTTAAAATCTCTTACATTTACTAATATTCTTAAGCATCCAATATGCATCTCTTTCTTCACAATCCGCCTAATACCATTTGAGTAAAAAATGATTTTCCCCATGGGGTCAGTGATGAAATCCAAACATGTTCTTGGTTATATGTAGAATCTCATCTTGGATTACTTTATCTCTGTTCTTGGAATGGTTAGTGAGGAATTCATTCCAGGTGAAACACTAAGGAATTACTTGTTTATCCAGGCTATTTATTTATAAAATGGCTGAGTTCCCATGAGATTAACAAACTAGATCTTTTTGACTTAAACACTGTAACATTAATCCTAACATTAAAATAAAAGTAATTTGATACAAAATCTCGCTGGACCTGACCATTTTCTAGAATATGCCCTATTACAAGGAATTTAACTACTACAATTTACTGAATACTTACCTCATGCCATGATTAAGCTGATTGTTTTACAAGTATTTATTTTATTTGATTCTTTCAATATTCCTATGAGTTTATTATATAAACGCCTTCTTTACAGCAGAAACTGAGGCTCCGAGGGTTCAGGGGTCTCAGCTAATAAGTGAAATAGCTAGAAATAAAATCCTTTCTGATTTCAGAAACTTAAGTTTTTCGTCAGTAAAGTCACTTCTTCCTTATAGTCTTGTGATTTCTTTTTTGTTTTTTCCTTTCTTTCCTTCCTTTCTCCCTCCCTCCCTCCCTTCTCTCTCCTTCTCTCTTTCTTTATTTCTTCCTTCTTTCTATCTTTCCTTCTTTCTTTTTTTTTTAATAGGAAGAGCTCTATGTAGGTCTTTGTCACAAAGTAGTTTCCTGTTTCTTTTTAAACTTATCTCCCTGTCCATTTATTAAGAGATTATGTGTATTAGTTCCCTGTTGCTATTGTAGTGGTTGATCACCAAGTCAGTAGTTTAAACAACATCCATTTATTTCTTTAGGAGTCCAATATGGGTCTTGCTGGGCTAGAATCACAGTGTTAGCACAACTTCATTCCTTTCTGAAGATTCTAGAAGAGAAACCGTTTTCTTGCCCTTTCTAGCTTCTAGAGGGTATGGAAATTGCTTAGGTCATGGCTCCTTTCCTTCGTCTTCAAAGTTAGCAATGTGGAGTCTCTAAACAAACTTTTGTACTCATGTTTCCTTTTGACCACATCTGAGAAAAGTTCTCTTCTTTTAAGGACCTTTGTGGTTAGGTTGGGGACAGTTGGATGATCTAAACCTCCCAATTCCAAGGTTCTTAATTTAATCACATATGCAACATCATTTTTGCCATGTAGGTAAATATGTTCACAGTTTCTGGGGACTGATTTAGGATGTAACTTTTATGGGGTCATTTTGGTACTTACCACACTATATGAACCTATTTTTGTAGATAGAGTTCCAAAAACCAGTGATTTGCAAAGCAAAAGAAAAATGAACCTTAGAGAACGTTCAGTATTAATACTGTCTGTATGATTATTTTTTTGGCAACCAATTTCTTTACTACTGTTCAACCTGTGTAGTTAACTTATACTTGATTTAATTATTTCCTCACTATTGTCATAATTTTATTAAAGTCTAATTTGTATTCAGTAAAACTCCTCCATTCGAGTGTCTACTTCATTGAGTTTTGTCATGCATATTTGTTGAAACATTCAAAAACTCTCAATTAAATAATGATAATAATATAAAAATATAATATATATACATATATACATATATACATATATACATATATATACATATATGTATATATATATATATATATATATATAGACACATATAGACCAGGGAACATGTTGTAAATGTGGAGCTTAATAAACTTTCACAGACTGACCTTATCACTGTAATAATCATTCATAATTTTTTTTGTGTGTTAAGCTTTATTAGGTATGATTCACACACAACAAAATCATCAATTTTAAGTGTATAATAACTTTTGACAAGTGTGTGCAGTCATTGTGTTAGCTTTTTGTTACCATGACAGAATAACTCAGAAAGACAACCTAAAAGATCAAAGATTTATTTTGACTCATAGTTTCAGAGGTTTCAGTCCAAGTTCAGCTGGCTTCATTGCTTTGGGTCTAAGGTGGGGCAGCACATTATGGCAGGGAAAGTGTGGCAGAGTATAGCACTCACTTCAGGGTAGCCAGAAACCAGAAAGAAAGAGAGAGAGAGAGGACTGGGAGAAGACATAGTCCCAAGGGCACATCCCCAAGGACCCACTCCCTCCAAGTAGGTTTCACCTCCTATAGTTTCCATCACTTCCCAATAATGCCATCAGATTATGATCCCAATAATGGATTAATCCATCAAAGAGATAGGAGCCCCCATGGTCCAATCACTTCCCCAAAACTCCACTTTTGAACACTGCTACATTGGGGAATAATAATCCATAAACACTAGATCCCTTGGGGGACATTGTAGACTCAAACTATAATAATAGCCATCTATCCACTACTACTACAATGATGATACAGAACATTTCCACCATTCTCCAAATTCCCTCATGCCCCTTTGTAGTCAGGTCCTACTCCCCACCCCTGGAACCTGAAACCACTGACTGGTCTATCAATGTTATCTTTTCCTTTTCTAGAATTTCATATAATTTTGAATTTCATAATTCAAATTATGTTAGCATACATATTTAACTACTTTTATATAGCATAATGCTCATGAGATCTCTTCATTTTTGGCATGTTCCAGTAGTGAATAAACCAGTTTGATTGTTCTTTTACCAGCTGAGGGACATTTGGATTGATTTTTTTTCCAATACAGTATTGGGCTATAATGAATAAGGCTGCTATGAACATTCCTACATAAATTGTGTGTGGACATAGATTTTTATTTCTCTCATGTAAATGTCTAAGATAGAATTATTCAAACTGCATGTATATGATGAGCTTTGTAAGAAACAACCAAACTGTTTTCCATTGTCTGCACTATATTCTGCACTGTCCCCAGCATGTTGGAGTATCTTTCAGTTGCCATCTTTATCCTTGATGATACCTGATGTTGTCAGTCATTTATTTTAGCTCTTCAGATGGGTGTGTATTATCTCATGTGGCTTTGCTTTTCATTTTGATGATGACCGATGATGTTAGGCATCTTTTCATAGGCTTGTCATTTCTTTTTCTTGGTAAATTTTGTTAAATTTTTTTGCTCATTTTGTATTCATCTGTCTGTCTTCTTCAGTTTGAAGAGTTCTTGTCAATATAATTCTATTGACAGATAGACATTTTGCAAATATCTTATCCTACTGTGCTGTGGGTTGATACTTTGTTTTGACCTTGCTGATGAATTATATAGCTCCAATAGAAGAGAAATAAATCTTAGCAAAATTTATTCTTCTAATCATTGGGCATGATATATCTTTCTATTTGTGTGAATTTTCTTTATTTCAGAAACATTTTTTGGTTTTTAGTTTACAGGTTTTGTACATACTTTCTTAAAAATATTCCCTAAATATATCATAATTTTGAAGTTATTGTAAATGATATTGTTTCTCAAATTTAAAATGTGTTTTAGTCAGCTTTTCGCTGCTGTGACCAAAAGACCTGACAAGAACAACTAGAGGAGGAAAAGTTTACTTGGGGGCTCATGGTTTCAGAGGTCTTAGTTCATAGATAGCTGACTCCAGTGCTCTGGGCCCAAAGTGAAATAGAACATAATGGTGGAAGAATGTGGTGGAGGAAAACAACTCAAGACATCACACCAGGAAGCAGAGAGAGCTCAGCCAGCTCACAGAACATATACACCAAGATGAGGTTAAACCTCTTAAAACCCAATCATTTCATCTCTAAACTTTCTTGCATTGTCTCACACATGAGCTTTTGGAGGACACCACATATCTAAACCATTACATGGAAATATGATCAATTTTATTATGAGGACCTTTTATTCTATTACCTTGCTAAATTCACTTATTATTTGTAAAAATATCATCTTTGTAGGTTCCTTAGTAGGTTCTATGTCAGCGTTTGGCAGATTGCTCTGGCAGATAAAATTCTGCCTACTGTCCATGTTGGTAAGCAGTGTCATTGGAATGTAGCCATGCCCATTCATTTATACATTGTCTAGAAGGCTAGAGTTCTGGCTATAGTGGCAGAGTTCAGTGGTCCTAAGAGAGACCACATGTTTCCGAAACCATATCTATGATCTGAGTATCTTCATAGGTTCCAGATCTTAGCAGGTGGATTATCTGGCTACCACGGATATTGTTATGTTTAAATGTACTGTCTTGCTGTTTGCTTTCTATCTGCTGTGGTGCATGTGTATACTTTCTTTCTTATTTTCCTGCTTACTTTTGGGGCAGTTATCTTTAATGATTTAGCTTTATCAGTAGATAATTTGTTTTGAGTGCTTATTTAAGGATTTTCAGTACACATCTTTAACTCAGTATAGCCTTCTTTCAAATAATAGAACATTTCATGTAGAGCGTGGGAACCCATGAACGGTATATACCTTGTGAATTTTATATTCTCGGGTGCTGGATTTCTTTGTATTTCTTTAAATATTTTTGTGCTTTGTTGTGGGATGTCATTGCATTACTTAACATCATTTTGACCATTTCAAGCATAGTTTTTAATATTCCAGGGCATGTCTGGAATAGCTTTCAGTTCTTTTATTTGGCCCCCTTGAAAGAATTAATATTCTAGTCCCAGCTTTCCTGGCTGCCCTGTATTCTGCTCTCCCATTTCTGCTGTCCAGCAAAACTTCATCATTACTTAGGTTCTGTTTCCCTGAGCTGTGGCCTGGAAAATGCTCCCAGGGAGAAATCTTGGGTTTATGTGATGTTTATCTTGTTTGCCTATTTTCTCTCAAGGAACTCAGCCCTGCATTGGCTTCTATCCAATGCCTGCAAACAGTTGTTGTATATGTTTTGTCTAGATTTTATACTTGTTTATAGTGAGAAGTTAAGTCCAATAATAGTTATACCATGATGGATGAAACTGGAGCCTGTCCATACTATTTCTTTTTATTTCTCTTTGTACCATCTTTTTCTTTGAAAACACCTCTATTCTATGATTCCAGTGATCAAGACCTAATGAAAAATTTCTCCCTCTTAGTGTTCTTCAACCAGCTATGACTATTTTCTTTACATCTATAGGTTTAGCTCCTGAAGCTACACTACTTGAATGTGGGAAATATGAAAGAGACCACCAAAAAAAGAGCCTCTATCATCATGGACTATTACTTACTTGCAATGCTTTAAACTGTGGCCAGTTTTAATTTCTTCTATTTCTGACTACTACTCCTTGCTAATCTACTGGCTTCTACTTGCTATAGTTAATTCATTATCCTCCTGGTTCCTACTTGATTTCCTAGCTCTGCACCTTTTGGCATTAAACACCATCTGAATCTTGTCCATTAACTGCCTTATCTTAGACTCTACCCTCTTTTGTCATATGCCACTGGGACCCCCTACTCTGATGTGAACAGAAAATGAATGTTAGGTAGGGACTCATGTTACACCCTCATTGGGAATACCTGAACTACCTGATGCTGTGTAATGCTAATGTAATGTAATATAACTACCTGATGCTAATATTTGGAGGATCTGCAAAGATATTAATAATGATGAAAATAAAAATAATGAGTTTGCTTTTTTTGTGTGAATAATAGGATAGGTGAAGGAAGATCATGAGCACTTGCTGTACCACAAGACAAGCTGCTAGTTAGTTACAACTAGCTTAACGGAGATTCCTTTAAAGATTAAGCCAAAAGAACTGTATCCATGAAATCTTTCTATCCCATTAAATCATCATCAAAAATACAAATAAATATGAGAAAGTATAGGAAAATTTCTAAATACAAAGGATGACAAGTCTCAGGAGCCATTCAAGAGTGATGGGTCAAAGATATTAAAATTAGAAAATTTATTGATTCAAAGAAATGATCAACTTGACATTTACCGTTTGTCTCTATGTATTGTTCTGCTATAGCTTTATAGGATATAATCAATTCAAACAAAATCTGATTTTATATTTAGATTTTGGATTTTCCATTATCTTGAAAACAAAAGTTTTTTGGATGATATAACTTTTGTCGTTTTATTGGATACTTTCAATAAAGTTGAAAGTGATAAGTTTTTGGGTGGAAAAAAATCATAATTCATCTACCCTCTGAAATACAGTATGATCAAATTACTAAAATATTTACACTAAGTAAAAATAGTCTTTTCTCACTATATTTTATTTGGGCACACATACTTAAACTTGTCTGTTTAAGGATCATGTCCTTACTAGGATCAAGGCAATTTTTCTACTGTATTTATTTTCTTATACCTTACAATAGTATTGGTGAACTAGAGCTCCAAATGTCCCACTAGTGTTCTTATGAGTTTATTTTACATTGAAAATAAAAATAAAGCTATTTAATTTGAGGGTATGAATATTTTATATATTTATTTTAGCATATTTGGATTGAGGCTAAACTGGACAGGTGTTTTTATTTATGTCATTAAATATTTTTTAATTTGTTAATTAAAAATTCCCATCATTTAGTATTCTGTCATCAGCACTTTTCTTTCATCTTTGCCCAATTTATTACTTTAAAAATAATGAATATAAATATTTGTTTTTAAAAGTATTAATTTTCTAGGACTGTCATAACAAAGTGCCACAAATGGGGTTGCCTAAAAACAGAAATTCATTAGTTCTGGAGGCTGTAAGTCTAAGATCAAATTGGCCCTGTTGATTTCTTCTGAGAGCAGTCAAAAGACTTATTTCATACCTCTTTGCTAGTTTCTAGACTTATTGGCAATTGTTGCCATTCTTTTACTTTTAGAAACATCACCCAATGGTGATGTTTGACATCAGTTATGTCAAATAAGTATTCACTTTAATGACCTCATTTTAACTGATTGCCTCTCTAAAGACCCTACTTCCAAATAAGCTTATATTCTGAGGTATAGGGATTACAACTTCAGCATATGAATTTTGGAGGAAAATAATTCAACTTCTAACAGAAAGAATTCTAGTACATTGCAAATAATAATCTAGCTCTTTTGCTGGACAGTGTTCATTCATTTTTTTCAGACATCAGGATACCATTTAGTAAGTGGAGGGAACTTCGGAAATTTTGTTTTTGAAAGAGCTATTCCTTCTTCCAAAAGTTGAGTATACCAGGGTAGGAATAACACCTGTTTTCTTCTCTGCTCTTTTTCCTGGACCCAACAAAGTCCTAAATGCACAATGAAAAAAATTGTTCAGCAATTAACTGAATTAGTTTTTCTAATTGGAAAGTGAGGTTGAGATTTAAGTATGGAGATGGTTACGAAATGTGAACTACCATAGAATTATTTCAGTAATGGAATGTTCTATGATATGGTTAAACTTACCATCCTTCAAAAAGTCTTTTGACTAATTTTAATCTTTTAATCTTTTAAAGAGAGAAGTAAACTATCTATTTGGTGAAGCCCAAAATTTCATTGTAAAGGGGAAAGGAGGGAGGGAAGGAGAGAGAGAGAGAGAGAGAGAGAGAGAGAGAGAGAGAGAGAGAGAATGGTTCCAAGAGTGCACATGCACACATGCAAGTATACACAGAAATACACAACCACACTCACACTTGCAGGTTGCAATGGATCTAGTTGGGCATGTGCAGCAATCCAAGTACTTAGTGCTTCTCTAACTGGAATATTCTTTCCAGAAGGCTACTCAAAAATATGTTCATCTGTTACCTATCTGTCCTTTGATCTTTTTGTCATGCTTCCAGATTGAGGGAGAGGAGTGACTTGTGAGGGGTCCGTATCAAGCTCCCTATCCTTACAGCTATGGATTAAAGTAGCAGCAGTGGTCTGAGAAGCCCGTGTCTGCATTAGGAGTTTGACCACCACAGTGGCTGCCTGATAGACAAGTGTGTGTGCCATGAGGCAGACTGAGGAGGCCTGATCCTTAATTGCCATATGTCAGCTGCTGCACACATGCACACACATGCTGTCTGTGTGTAGGGTTTAGAAAGTGTCTGCACATCAGGCTTTTAAACTAACATCAACCTCATATGTGTCTTTGAGAGAAATGGGATTTTCTGTTTGGTTTTGAAAAAAGAAACCCTGACATTAACAAACTATTGGCAAATAAGATGATGGCTACCAATATATGAATGAAGAGAGGATGCTCTTCAGCTGAAGTGCTGTTAGATATGCATGGCTGTACTGAATGTGCTTACCATGTCTTGGCTGAGGCTGCACCTTTAACTCTGTGATTCATGGGAAAACCAGATGGTAATCTAGTAATTCGCGATGACAATAAGTTATTTTTCTGTTTCCTTTCACAGTAGCTAGGCTCTAGTAGTAAACTACAAGTTGTTTTGTCTGCAACACCCAAGTAACATAGAGAAAGCAGAAAGATGGCTACAGATACTCAAAAGTTTAATATTAAACAATGCATTGGTCCTTATATGCATGGGAAGTTCGAAAAAGTCTTTTTTTTTTCTTTTAAGACTGATGTCTGAACAACAAGGACATGAGTAGAGTTTGTTTTTGTTGTTGTTTTTTAGAGAGCTGTGCAGTTTTAGACTCTGCTTTAAGTTTTCAGAGCAGATTGGTTGAAATTTATAGCACCACTATCCATTTAATTATGGATATTTGACATCTTAGGGGACTGGGTAAGAGCAGATTATTTTGTCTTATGTAAAAACCCCTCTCATTAAATGTGAACACTTTGGTAAGGAGTTTATCTTGAAATTTGCCAAACCTCTGAAAAAGCAACAGTTCAAAATGAGGTTGAGAGAGCAATTCTGAGCAGGACGTCCTATTCTGTTGGTTTGGCTGCTTTGATTAAAACCTTCTGTGCGGCAATGGCCCTTGCGTGATAGGCCCAGACACAAATTAAGACGACGACAGTGTGTTGACCCACTAAACAGAAAGCACAACAGCTCGGTAACTATGAGCAGATACAGTTACTTCATTGCTTGGTTAAAAATGTGCCCTCCATCCCCACCACAAAGAAAAAATAAATGAATAAACCTGTTTCAGCAGTGGTTTTATTTGGGCCTATGTAATTCCTTCATGGAAAGTTACAAAACCCCAGGAAATCCCACCTGTGAGTGATTCTAGTATTTAACCCTGAGGTTACTTTCTATAATGCTCATTTTGTGAAAAGTCTCCCTCCACCCCCATATTTAGTGGTTAGTGTGTATAAGACAAGCTCAAAACTGTAAGCCTGAAAACCACAATTTTCCCAAACAGACAGGACCGCCAGTGATATAGTGTGAAGGCAACAGGGTGAACAGGTTAACCTCATAACTCAGAGAAGCTGAAAGCCTCCTCCAAATATGATGCTATAGGCCATGATAACCCTGCAGTCCCTTGAATGAGATTTTGCATATGACGTATATAATCAAATAAATGACCAGAGTAGTCATAAATCTATTTCTGGAATGGTATTCTGTATGTATATTTTGAAAGCCCAAATACTACTTTTGTCTAAGCATGAGGAAGCTTAAATGAATTGTTGGTATGAGGACAGTGTGGCATTCTGAGGGTCACATGTTTGGCAATTTACTCCAGAGAAGTTGGACTCAATGTTTTTTTCATTATCCCTAATGTTTTTTTTTAAACCATGGTTTTATACAGTGCTGTTTAATCTGTCTTCTGGGGGTACAGTATTTACAACAGAAAGGTTGTATGTTAAATGGTTGACTTTTCAAGCAACTTAAACACCTGGTTAGCATAAGTCTTTTAATAACAATTTCACTTCATTAACTCCTTTATTTCCAGAACTTTAAAAAATTGCTATGCTACAAAGCTGGATAGTGATGGTCATATGAACTCCAAATATTACACGGCCATGAGAATTAATACATATACACATTAGTATATGTTCATTTTATGAGGAAAAAAATCAAGTTGTGTCTGAGTTTCAGGTTATTAATCTTATTTTTCCCATTTCTGGTTCCATATTCAAGTGCACTAATGACTTCCATATTGGAAATAATTTCTTGGATGGAGGAAAATAGCTTTCCCTAATACAAAAAAATGGAAAATAATAAAGATGGAAACACACGGAAGAGATATACCTTGAAAAACCTTGCCTAGGGAAATAAAGTCATTCACATTTCTACTCTGTGTATGATGAACCAAATGTATATAATTAGGTTGGAATATGACTATACTTTTGCGTAGTCTGTTATAAAATGTTAATAAATGCACTTATTGGTTGTTTTAATCTCTTGATGCTTATGGATTCTATTGTAGACATAATCACTTTTGATTATTATTATTTTTGGCATGAATGTTAATTGTGCTCTGCTGAAGCAATTTAGTAGTTAAGGAGTTTAAGAGTGATTTTAAGCAGAATTTTATTATCTAAGCATTTATAAAGAGTAAACTTGTGTACACACTATCAAACTATGTTTCAAACACATAGAGACTATGCTATGCTAAGATCCTGGGTTTTATTTGTCCATTAATTTATGAATTAACACAAATAATTAAACAATTTACATAAATAAGTAATACAAACTATTATGTAGTTAATTAAACAAATAATTATTGAATATTTATTTTATTTCCCATGAAAGACTGACCTTGGGGATACTAAATTAATCCTTATGAAAGAGGTTGTCCAGTTCACAACCAAGAATTTTTAAAACTATATAAGCTAAATACTGATCAAAATGTTAATCACCTCCTTGTGAGTGACTCCTAATCCATATCCTAACTCTGACATCGCTCCTGACTTCAAAATTCCTCGCAATTTTAATCAATTTCCTTGGTCAAAAATGTCCAGATTAAATTTGCTTGCAGAAGTTTGTGGTTCTTGAAATAAATAATGTCTTTGGTTGGAGGTTTACAGTGTAACAAGGGCAACACACATGTAAACAAATAACTATGTGACGTGAAGAGGGCCATGCTACTCTCTGAGCATATACTTAAAGGATATGCTGGCTATCTCTAGCTGAGGGTGCATGATGCATTCCTACCATGATGTATTATGCTGCGTCAGGGCTGAAGCAGCAGGGCCAAGTGACCATGGACTACTGAAACCATGAACCAGAATATATCTTTACTCTTTTTAAATTGATTATCTCAGGTTGTGTTTTTTCATAGTAATAGAAAACTAACATGGAGGGTAACAAGGAATGAATTACAAAGATTTTAAAAATTATAATTATTAGGGCATATTAATTATACTACTTGCTGGGTTTCATGACCATTCTCCCTTCTTCCCCTCTCTCCCAGTCCTTCTTTTCTACTTCCAGGTTTTTCTTTAAAGTTTCTACATGTGAGAGAAAACTTGTGATACTTGTTTTTTGTCTTTCTCTCTCTGGCTTATTTTAGTTAACATGATGCCCTCCAATTACATCCACTTTCCTGGAGATGACATGATTTCCTCCTTCTTTATAGTTGAATAATACTCCATTGTGTGTGTGTGTGTTTATGTGTGTACATATTTTATATATATATATGTATATATATGTCAAATTTTCCTTACCCACCCATCTGTTGATAAGTACCTATGCTGATTCCACATTTTTGCTATTGTGAATAGTACTGCAACAAACATGGTATGCAGGTATCTCTTTTGTATGTGAACTTAATTTCTTTAGGTAAGTACCTAGTGGTGGTATGACTTGATCATATGGTAATTCTACTTGTAGTTTTTAAGGGAAATTTCATAATATTTTTCTATTTGCTGTACTAATTGACACTCCCCAAAACAGCATATGTGTTCCTTTTTCTCCACATTCTTAACAGTGTTCATTATTTTTATTTATTTATTTAGATAAGCATGCTGCCTTGAGTGAGATGAAATCTCAAATGTAGTTTCGATTTGCATTTCCCTGATGACTAAAGATACTAAGCAGTTTTTTTCACACATTGATTGGCTATAGGTGCTTCTTTTGAGGTGTGTCTGTTCAAATAATTTCTCCATTATTCCACTGGATTACTTGTTCTTTGTTGTTTTTTACATATTCTCTATGTTAGTCCCCTATCAGGTGAACAGCTGGCAGGGACTTTCTCTGATTCTGTAAATTGCTTCTTCACTCTCACATTTTCAGTAGCCTATTGAGTGGAAATTGAGCAATCTTAGGAAGGAGGCAAGCTGAAATCAACAAACTGTTTTTTTTTTTTGTCCCCATGATTATTAAGAACTTGCTCTTCAAGGGTTTTTTAGTGGATACACTTTTGTGGTTATTCCAAGAATTCCACCCACATATTATATCCTCAAACTTATGTAAATGTTCAAGAATATTGTACCTTTTATATTCTTGGATATGAAATTAGACCTTAGCTGCCAATCATAAATCCATATAGACCTGTTCTTTAAATTGTGCCACTTTGAAGCCAATTTTCAGTGGTATTAGAGCTCCATAGCATTGCCCTTTTTGCTACTATCACAGATACATTGCAGTTAGGCTTGCATAACGTGATCATCTCATTCAACCCATCATAGGGATTACCTCACAAGAATTGAGTGAGTTGAATAATGGGTGACAGTGTTTCAGGAGTGGCCACATGGAAAGCACAAATGATCTTCCCCTAAAGCCTACCTATACTGATGATAGAATACTGCTGAACACGCCTGTTTTTATGGGTAGGATGTTCAAAAAACATGGTGTGATGGACTCTTGGCTGTCATCAAAAATCTATTCTCCATTTTTATGTCAAAAACGTTTATCTGGGCATAGGGTTGCTTCGGCTACAAAATATGTTTTTCAGATTTGTTGTAGCTAATATGGTCATGTATCTAAGTGCTTCTTATGGAATGTGAGTAGAAGAAGTGTATTCTTTCTTTTTCTTAAAAATAGGATTGTTGTCCTTGACTTTTTCTCTTTGACACTTTGTACATGCTGGCATGTGGACATGGAATTGAACCTACTTTGGCCATGAAGCTGAGGACTGTATTTCAGGTGATGGCTGAGAAACACGACAGAAATAATCTTCTAAATTAGAGCTACCTCTTGGGTGTAAATTACTTTTAGATGCCTTTGGACACCTCTGGATAATTAAGTGAGAAAATGAGTCACCAATTTTGGTTTTATTTTTGCTGTAGATGTTTGGACTATACTATATAGAACATATCTAATTTATTCTTGGAAGCTTTAATCCCTTGATCACTTACTGCCTCATAATAAGGTACTTATAGTCATTAGGGTTCAGCATTAGTTAGAAGATGCTTTCCAAATCATTTCTCCTTGCTGAAGCAATTAAATTCTGAATATGTCATGATTTTGCTCTGAAACCTTTGAGATATTACTTTGTTTTGGCCAAGGATTTTCCTATGGGTGGCATTCTTCATCCAATCTTTGTCACACTTTGAGAAACACTATATAAGGCATTAGGATCTCTGTTGCAAGTTGGAGAAAATAGCACTGGCTAAGTAGAAAATAAATTTATTTGAAAAATATTGAGTAACTCATAGAATCAAGGAGAGGGTAGGAGAATCAGGCTTGGGAAATGGGGAGGTAAGGCAGCAGATATCAAATTTGATGTTACAGTCGTAGGAACACGATGTTTAAAAGGTTACTGTTTGGAGGCGGAGCAAGATGGCGGCTGAGAGAGACCCTCAGGTTCTGCTCCACAAGGACCCACCAACCTGAGACGGTACTCATGCACCAAACCGCCTGCAACAGAGCTAAGGAAATCAGAAATAACACAAGGGGAATTTGGACCCGGTCGGCGCCATTCTACAGCTTCCCTGGCGGAGAGACTCCATCTTGACCTGTCTGAGCCCTCGAACCTAAGCCCACCCCTTCCCGCGGGGACACGGTGCTGCGGCTCCAGGTGAGATTTGGCCGGGAGTGGAGCTGCTTGCCGGCTCCAGCGGGGAATTTGGGCCCGGTCGGTGCCATTCTACAGCTTCCCTGGCAGAGAGACTCCATCTTGAGCTGTCTGAGCCCTCGACCTAAGCCCACCCCTTTCGCGGGGACACGGTGCTGCGGCTCCAGGGACATGGCGCTGCATCTCCTGGTTGCCTCTGCCCAGAAACATTGATCATTCCCAACCTGGAGGTTGTGAGACAGCAGCTATCTTGGGTCACCACTTGATCAAGCACCTCTCAAACATCTGGTGAGTTGCAGGAAATCTGCAGGGATGCCCTGGGTCTTTACAGGGAAGTTGCAATCCCTCTGATTTGCACTACTAGAGGGGAGGATACACGAGCAACATGAGAAAACACGGGAAGAAAGTGTCCCAAACAAACCTAGATGATATATCAAGAGAACCCAAAGACAGCATGGTAGAAGGAATGACAGAAATGGAGTTCAGAATGTTCGTAATTAAAATGATCTGAGAAGAGAATGAGGTGACGAGAGAGCAGATTCAGGCTATGAATAATCAGCTAATAGAGCAATTGCAGGAAGCAAAAAATCATTTCAATAAAGAGATAGAAGTTCTGAGAAAAAAGCAAGCAGAAATCCTTGAAGGAAACAAGGAAATGAAGGAAACAATCAACCAAGTTAAAAACTCAATAGAAAGCATAATTAATAGAATAGATCACTTGGAAGACAGAACCTCAGACAATGAAGACAAAATATTTAATCTTGAAAACAAAGTCGAACAAACAGAGAAGATGGTTAGGAATCATGAATGAAACCTCCAAGAAATATGGGACATCATGAAAAGACCAAATTTAAGAGTTATTGGGATTGAGGAAGGCACAGAGATACAAACCAAGGGTATGAACAATCTGTTCAGTGAAATAATATCAGAAAATTTCCCAAATATGATGAATGAGATGGAAAATCAATTACAAGAGGCCTACAGGACACCAAACACACAGAATTTCAACAGATCCACACCAAGGCACATTATAATGAAAATACCTAACATACAAAACAAAGATAGAATTTTAAAGGCTGCGAGAGAAAAGCATAATATTACCTACAGGGTGAAACCAATACGGATATCAGCAGATTTCTCAGCCCAGACCCTAAAAGCAAGAAGGGCCTGGAATAACATATTTCAAGCTCTGAAAGAAAACGGATGCCAACCAAGAATCTTATATCCAGCAAAACTTACCTTCAGATTTGATGACGAAATAAAATCCTTCCATGATAAACAAAAGCTTAAAGAATTCACAAAGAGAAAGCCTGCCCTACAGAACATTCTCAACAAAATATTCGAAGAGGAAGAAATGAAAAATAACAATCTTGGTCACCATGGGGAGGAACTACCCTAAAGAAAGAGTCAATCAAAGGAGAAACAAAGTTAAGCTAAAAACACTAAAAAAGCTAAAATGACAGGAAATACAAGTCATATCTCAATAATAACCCTGAATGTAAATGGCCTAAACTCATCAATCAAAAGACATAGACTGGCAGACTGGATTAAAAAGAAAGACCCAACAATATGCTGCCTTCAAGAGACTCATCTCATAGAAAAACATGCCCACAGACTAAAGGTGAAAGGTTGGGAAAAAGCATACCATGCACACGGACTGAGTAAAAAAGCTGGGGTTTCCATCCTCATTTCAGACAAAGCAGACTTCAAACCAAAGATAGTCAGAAGGGATAAAGAAGGACATTTCATATTGCTTAAAGGTAGCATAAATCAACAGGACATAACAATCATAAATATTTATGCACCAAACAATGGCGCATCCATGTATGTCAGTCAGATCCTTCTCAAATTCAGAAATCAAATAGACCAAAACACAATAATACTCAGAGACTTTAACACTCCTCTCTCACCATTGGACAGATCTTCCAAACAAAAATTGAATAAAGAAACTATAGGACTCAATGACACAATCGCTAATTTGGACTTAACGGACATATATAGAATATTCCATCCATCAAAAAGCGAATACACTTTCTTCTCAGCAGCTCATGGGTCCTTCTCTAAAATAGACCATATGTTATGCCACAAAGCTACTCTTAGCAAATACAAAAACATAGAGATACTACCTTGTATACTATCAGATCATA
>JAJEJO010049470.1:607736-689088 GCA_020662805.1 Glaucomys volans
GGGGGGGTAAAAATAATATCAGAATGTGTGAGAGATACCATTGCCCTGTGTACATGCATGAATGCACAGATGGTGTGACTCTACTTTGTGTACAACCAGTGAAACAATAGGTGTACTCCATTTGTGTTCAATGAATCAATAAGTAAATAAAAAAAAAAAAAAGGTTACTGTTTTCTTTCCTTCACTGGTCTCTACTATCCTTGGCATTTAATAATGCCATTGTCATGAAAGGTCACCACTGTGAGGCATTTTAAAAACTGCCTCCGCATCTTGGTTCTCTATATAACTCTAGGTTTACTGCCTGGATTTGCTCAGGCTGACTTCTAGCTATCAGTGTCTGCCTCTCTTCCCCTGAAAGCTTTGTCTGAATCCCCAAAGTCTGTTTAATGTGTGTGCAGAAGACTGAAAGTATGAACATAATTGTATTATGTTAGGTTTTTATCACTGTGATCAAAATACATGACTGCAACAAATTAGAGGAGGAAAAGTTTATTTTAGGTTCACGGTTTCAGAGGTTCTGTTATGGTTGACCAATTTCATTGCTCTGGGCCTGAGGTGAGGCAGAACATCATGGTGGAAGGGTGTGGCTGAGGCTAGTTGCTCCATTTACAGTAGCCAGGAAGCAGCAAGAGCAAGGAAGTGGCCAGGGACAAAATATAAACCCCAAAGGTATGACCCTAGTGACCTACCTCCTTCATTTACACCCAACCTAGCTATAATTACCACCACGTTAATCTATTCAAATTTATTCATCCATCAAAAAAATTAATCCACTGATCAGATCGTAGCTCTAATAATCTCATTATTTCAGTTCTGAACATGATTACATTAATGTCAGTTTTTGGCAGCAGACACCTCAGATCCAAACCGTAAGAATGTCTCTCAACCCTCAACCAATAAACCGATGGGAGACAGTGTATAAATACACAAGTTTTCTTTCTTCCTAGGTGAAATTAGCTCAGTTATGTTTGTGTTACACAGTTTTCCAGTGGAAATTAGTTCCGGTCACTTCACTATAGTAGTGAGCTTGATGACAGATCCATTATTGACTCTTTCTCCTCTTGTGTCATATGATCTCTCTACTATTGGTTTTCTTACATTTCCTAAATAAGCATGAATGCTTGAGTCCTTGTCTCAGGGTCTACTTTTAGATTAACCCAGCCTGACATTGCATAACTCGTTCATAATTCAAATTCCAAGCAGCAATGTTTAAGAGGGTGACCCAGACCAGATTCGTTAGGGAAGTGGGACCTGTGAGAGGAAGAGAATATTTGGTACCTTTGGCCTCCCCAGCCTGAGGTGGTTCCTTCTCTCCTTCCATGACTCATAAAATGGAGAAATCTTTAAAATTGGGATGTTCAATGTTGAGGATCAGAACCACTGCCCATTTTACCACTGTCCTTATTGTTTTAATTTTTTAAAATATTTCACAATACTAACTGGTTTTGCCACTCTCTTGAAGTAGGAGAGAAAAAGTTCTCCCCAAAGTAGACAACCGGAACACCCAGAGTTAGCCCCTAGGACAAATAATGCCTTACACTCTGTTATTCCAATACACTCACCTTAACTAATTATAAGAAAGCTGTTCCTTTGAGGAGTTAGTTTCCAAAGTGAACACGGGACTACTATTTCTGTATTCCACTTTTGTCAGTTAGTAAACTTCACATCTTGGATAAATATGAGAAGTTTCTGAGACAGCTGATTAGGTTTTTTTTTGTGTCAGTCAACCACGTTTATGCAACCATGTGCATTTCTTAGGAAATGCAGTGTTTGAACAAATAACTGTCAAAAGAAAATGCAATTAAAAACATAAAGCTCTCAATCCTAAATTTCATTTTCTGAAATTTGTGGATTTCGGTATGTTGGAACAAGCCTAGTATCTTTTGTATAGTCACCCACTGATTAGTCTTTCTCTTCCATCACTTTTATTACTCTTTTAAATTTTATTTGACTTTAGGCACTCTCTACTTGGTGTGAATGTTTGCAACTGTGCTGTGCTCCTGCCAGAAAAGTGTGGCACTTTCTGTGCCCTGTAATTTCCCCATTGGGGTCAGAAGGGATGCTCTGCTTTTAATTCACCTCTTTCTTCCACTTCTTAAAAAAAAAAAAAAGAAAAGAAAAGAAAAGGAAAGGAAAGGAAAAAAATAGCTCCTCTGGCTAATTCCTTAAACTAACACTAGATTAAGATGGGTGACTAGATGGCATTTCAGGAAGCAGACTTCCCCAGGCCTTGTTATTTGGAATCTGCCCCAAGAAAATGGCTGGTGGGAGGTCCCTCAATGTGTGGGAGCTTATAGCACTTCAAAAATCACTTCCAGAACTTTATTTAGGCACCACATTTCACCTGGTATTTATCTAAAACTGTTCCCTCAAGAAAAGCAAGTCATTAAGGAGAGGATGGGAGTGGGAAGAGTATAGAGAGAAACATATGTGGGATGCATGTGTTTGGCACTTGCTTTGAACTAGAAGGAGCCAGGAACTCTAAACTTCATTTGTTTTGATAGTTCTGTCGCTAGGATGTTCACTCATTCATTTATTCACTTATTCATTCACTCTCTTATGTATTGTAAGATGCCTGATGTGACTTTGTGCTAATTACTAGAGACACCAATAACAATAATAATTATGTCACCAAGTTTATGCAGTTTCCTCAAATTAGAAACATCAGTAGTGAGAGACAATAGTTTTCAAAGGTAGTTTTAATGTTTACATAATAGAATGATTTTGTTTTACATTTTTCAAACACTATTTGAACATTATCCACGTTGACTAATAAATCATATTCAAGTTGAGCGTCCCTAATCCAAAAATCCCAAATCCAAAGTGATCCAAAACCAAAACTATCTGAGTGCCAACATGTGTGACAAGTGGAAAATTCTACACTTGATCTCATGTGATGGGTCACAGTCAAAATGCAGGCACACAGAAATTATGGCATAAAATACCTTCAGCCCACGTGTAAAAGATGCATATGAAAGATAAATGAAATTCTTGTTTAGATTTGTTTCATCTCCAATATATCTTATTAAATATGTGAAAATATTCCAAAATCTGAAAAAGTCTGAGATCTTCTCCTAAGTGTTTCAGAACAGGAATGCTCAACTTTTACTTATAACTAAAGTCTCAGGTGAGAAAAAGAATTGTTAGAATTGTTTTTTCTGATCTTGTAACACATTCAAAATATCTTTCAATCTTTTTTGCCTCATGACAAAAGAAGCAACGGAAGTCAAGATTAAAGGAAGGGAGAAACAGAATGGTCTCCAAGAGGAATTTCACTGAATGAAAACATGATAAGAATATATTCACCAAAGGAAGTTAGCAACACTACTCCAATTTCTATATTGCCTCCAATAAAGGAAGGCATACAGTTGGCCATACTTACCTCATATAATTTTGGTAAAGCTTTTGTATTAGTCTGATAGGATTCAATCATTAATAAATGTTACTTAAATCCTTGTTGAGATTTCCTTTTCCTCTAACTTTCTCAAATGTTAAACCCATGGCAAATGCCAGAGTTAATGCATGCTTAGTGATACATCCACATCTATTTCCATTGGCTGAGAGCAGTAGAAGGCTTCTCCTTATCTGTTTTGAGGATGCCTATACTCTCTGGTCAATAATTCTCTTAACCTATGTTATGGTGTGAATATAAGGTATCCTCTTGAAACTCATGAGACAATGTAGCAATTGAATTTCAGAATGCAAATTAGATTGTGAGAGCTGTAACTTAACCAGTGGATTTATCCATTTGATGAATTAATAATTTGAATGTATTATGTGTGGTAACTGTAGGCAAGTGGGATTGGCTGGAGGAAGTAGGTCACTGGGGACATGCCCTTGGGGGATTGTATTTTGTCCCTGACTCCTCACAATTTCTCTCTCCTCTCCTGGCTCCCTCTTTCCTGGCTGCCATGAGCTGAACAGCTTTCCTCAGCCACCCCATTCCACCATGATGTTCTAGCTTACCTCAGACTCAGAGCAGTGGAGTTGGTTGACCATAGACTGAGACCTCTGAAACTGAGCCCAGAATGAACTTTTCCTCCACTTAAGTTGTTCTTGTCAGGTATTTTGGTAGTAACAATGCAGAGTTAATTACACAATCTACTTGCTTTTTCTTTCTTTTTTTTTTTTTTTTTTTCATTTTGAAACAAATCAACCTCCCTCAGATTGACCTTGTAGAATTTATAGCAAAACAGACTGTGCAGAATATTGATCCTTGTGCTATTGCTGTGTACTCATTGTAGGTGAGATTTTTGTCAGGGTGGCTCTTACCTATGAATCTGGGGAAAGGGTTATGGAGAAATAGGCAAGAAGAGTTCCATGGGCTCAGAATTACTTTTGTTTTTCACATAAATTTTCCTTTGGGATCTGAAAAACTCAAAAAGTTGGGCTTTATAGATTAAGTTTTTGTGCGAAACTTAATTTCTCTTTGGAGTAAGTAGAAAAATTAAGAAAAACTTGCTTTCATGTAGAGAGAGCCATGAACCAAAATAAATCCATTTGGAAACTTGGTGCTGCATAGTTCACCCTGCTTGCAAAATATTTGCATCTGTGGCACACTATTATTTGTCCTCCTGTTTGGCATGTCTTTCTCCTACTAATTCTGGTTTCTTAGATACGTAATAGCATGAGATAAAAATGATTCTTCCAATATGATTTTAATGAATAGAAAGTCACCTGCTTTGCATGTGTTGGGTGGTGGGAAGAGATGGGTACAAATTCTTGACTGTGACTATGATCTTCAATTACATGACAGTTAATTAATAAGACCAATCTGCATCATTGGTCCCTCCTATTGGACGTTTGAGCAGATTCAGTGATGCTGCACATTCATATTTTACTGGACACAATAAGTTTTGTTATTGATTTTAAAATTAAGTGATAGGGAGAAGTATTGGGAAAGAGTTTTGAACTTGGACAAAGTAAGACTTGATTACTTTTCAGGGCTTTTATTTTCTACTCTAGACAGCTGTATATTTTGATAAACTTTGAAAATTACTTTGATTTCTTCAAGTGAAATACAAATATAGTTTCTCCAAATGTAATTATATGATAATTATTAAATATTTTGCAATTGTTTTGTGCCTTTTCTTTTGTGTATTCTATTGCCTTTTTGGTAAATTTTTAAAATTTGAAAAGATAAATCTGTAGTTGAAGAATTTGTGATTAATATTAACTCAAATGTTCTAAGAAGAATAAATCTTGATTCTTTCCCCCACAAGATACTTTGAATCATTATTGAGGTTGACACTATGCATTTTTATACTTTTAAAGAAAAAAATATGAATGCTCTCGTTATAAAAATGTTCCCTATTATGTAAAGTCTGGGTAAAATTTGGCTTTTAAATCTTGGACATATCTATCTCAACTAATTTAGGTTACTCTTTGAACATGATATTTTGTGTTATTAGTGGTATTTGGATGTATAATCTGATAAAGGATCCAGCCTTACCTTCCAAAGAATTCAACTCATCTTTGCTGGCAGGTACCTGTGTCATCAGCAACTGAAATTCTGTAAATATGGAAAGACATTTTAAATAACATGGGTTGACAATTTAGAGGAAAAAATGGAAAATGTTTCTGATAAATCCTATAATATTCATACACTCAAATTTAAATAAGAAACTACTCACTGATCCATACATTAATAACTCTGATTCTCAATGTCATTCATCTTTATAATTAAAAACATCTCATATAAAATTTTTTCAGAACTGTTTTGTGGGTTATAAACAAAATATATTTTATATTAGGCAGGAAAATAACTGAGTGAGCCTGAATCAGAATAACTCTTTTTAACCATCTTAAAATAAATATTAGCTCATAGTTGTATAGGAGTCTATAGTTTAAGTTAGAAAATAAGATATATGATATAAATACATAGTCATGATCTGTTTTTCCAATTGTGTAGCATGAGGATAAGATATTTAATATGAATGCAAAGATTTCTCTTTTTGATTCATTTCTAGATTTAAATTTTTTGGTTTAAAGGGAAAGACATAGAAATGACTGAAGTGTACTGGGCATCTTCTGTGTGCTAGAACCTGGGCAAATTGTTTTCTGTATAATTTAACTTATTGCCCAATAGCTTAGTGAAGGTGATAGCTACAAATGATAAATCTAAGGCATGGTAAAGTCAAATATCTCAGGATGATTTTGCACTTCTCCAAGAAGTAGAGTGGTTGGCAATAGGAAATCCAGGTTGTGAATAAGGATGAGTAGTTCATCAAAGGCACAAGTGGGAAGAGGTGGTAGAAGGTGGTGAACCCTACATTAGAACTGTTTGCTTTCATTTTTGCTTGATTTTTAGATTCTTTGGAGAACTAGTAAATATTTTGATTCTTTTTCTCTTGATCCAGTAAAGCCTCCCAGAGTTCCTGGTCATAATTCCTGAAGCTTTCTTGTACTGACCTAGAACATTGGATTAGAATTTACATCCCCAAATGGGGAGGTCAAAGTGACACTTGAAGTTGTTTGTGAACATGAGCACTGCTCAGAGAGGAAGTGTGAACTCAGATGCCCAGGACAGGCATCACAGTCACCAGGGACATTGTTTTTGTCATTCTGTTTGGCCTAGATTCTCCTCCCCAAGCACGTGTGCACAATGCCTGGCCCTTACTTTCCTCTATCCTTCCAACTTACTGTTCGTAGATGTCTTCTTGGGAAGTTCAATTTCTTTGAATGCTGAGGAAAACTAAGAACAATTTGAACAATTTCCTGGCTGTTCTTGTCTGATAAGTAATGTATTTTTTTTTAGTATTCATTTTATAGTGTATTTCTGGAACAGGGTAGAAAAGGGGTTCCTTTCTGTATGGCCACATGGGGAAAACTTATCCTTTTGCCACAGGGAAAGAAACTCCATAGTGGGCTGGGCAAAATCTTCTTCAAGATAACTTAAAGGCAATTTTGATTCTGTGAAAGATCTGACTAAGCATTCAGTAATGCATAGTTTGAATTGTATACAAGAGAATGATTATTTGTTCCTCACTTTGCTGGATAAAAGGTATAAACTCATCCCACAAAACTCAACCAGAATTCCAGACAGTGCAACATATGCTGTTTTGTTCACAACATATATAGCTTTTCTGTGTAATCTGTATTACATCAATCTATTCACAAATAATTATTTACTACCTAGTCTATGGAAAATATGCTAAATTCTAAGGATAGAGAAATGGTCAGTATATATTTTTGAATGATAAAAGGATGATATAATTAAAAATATATATAAATATACTGTGTCTCTTAAACTGCCACTAGATATCATCACACTTCAGTTATGATGGCTATTGTCAAAAAATAACAAACCTCCTGATGATGTGGAGAAAAAGGAACTTACACACAGTGAGTAGGAATGTAAATTAGTACGGTCACTATGGAGAGCAATATGGAGACTTCTCAAGAAACTAAAGTAGGTCTACTATAAGCTCCATCTATCCCACATCTGGGTATACATCTAAAGGAAATGAAATCAGCATATCCAAGAGATACCTGTATACCCAAGTTTTTTGTGAACTATTTACAATAGCTAACATGTGGACTCAGCTTAGGTGCCCATCAATAAATGAATGGATAAAGGAAGTTTGGTGTGTATACACCATGGAGTATTATTCAACCACAGAGAAGAAGGAAATCATGTCATTTACAGCAAAATGGATGACACTGGAGGACATTATGCCAAGTGAAATAAGCCAGACACTGAAAGACAAATACTGCATGCTTTATCTCACATGTGGAAGCCAAAAGAAGTTGACCTGAAAATAGAATGGTAATTACTAGAGATTGAGAAGGGTGTGTGTGTATGGGTGGATAAAAGGGAAGATGGATTTTATTAGTGCATGATTTATGCATGTGTGGAAATGTCACACGGAATCCAGTATTATGTGTAATCAATACATGCTAATAAGTATAAAATAAAATAGAGAAAGAAATATAGTATCTGTTTTTGAAGCAAAGAAAGATCTTTCCTCATGTGATAATATCCTATAGAAATGCAAGATTTTGCTTAGCAATGGAACTTTATTCATGACAATGGTTTTTGATGGATCACAAATGTTTCTTGCTGCATTCTTATATGCTCTGAGAGTGTTTAATGTGGATTGCTAGACAGGAAGGATATAGTTTATGTTTGGAGATATTGATTTACCAGACTACATAGTATTTTCCCAGACTATATATTATGGGACTTTTGGGAGAGCTGTATTTGAACTTGCTGTATATGGGTTTGAATTTTGGTTAAGCTGAGAAACTGCACTTTTAATGGAGTTGGGATGAGAGGTGGAACTCCAGGTGTTGACTTTCTACACCAATGGCTCTCAAATTTGAGCATGCATTAGAAACTTTCAGAGGGATTTGAAAACACAGACTTCTCAGCTCACTCTTCACTGATTCAGTAAGTCTAGGGTTGGACACAAGAGTATACTTTGCTATCAAGTCCCTAAATGACACAGATGCTATTGCCCTGAGTACCACACCTTGAGGCCCTTACTCTACAGGAAACTATTTTCTTATCTCCTTATAAAGGAGATAAGAAAGTAGTATTTTGTATATTCATGGGCCAGTTTTTTTCCAGCCATCACCATCTATTGCCTTGGCTTCATCCATGAGACTTGTGATCTATCAGTGTAAGCACAAGGAGCTAAAGAATCCACAGGATGAACAACAGTAACCTTTCTGTTTGTAAAATATTTTGTTTTTATTTATTTGTTTGGTTATTTGCAGATGTAACTTTTAGTTTGTTCATGTATGTGTTCATTACAATTCAGCTCGGAGGTCCTTGTTAAATGAGAAAATGTAACTGTAGCATAATTTTCCCTGTGTTGTCTCATTACTCCAGTTGCACTAAAATCATTTTGAGGAAACAGACAAGTTTGAGGTGATTTGATGCACATCTGTGCTAGAAAGGAAATTTTATTTATTTCACACAGAAGTGAATTCCAGAAAGAGCGACACCTCTCTACATTGTAGATGAGCAAACTGTTTTCTTGTACCTGGCATTTAATCCAACCATCAAACTCAATGGGCATGAGTTTCTTTAACTTGAGTGAAGTGATAACTAAACATTTCAACCTCAGACTTGAGTGTTTTGGTATAACATGTAAAGTGCATTCAGCCGAGACCCTAATCTACAACATTCTGAGGTTTTTTTTTTTCCTTCTTGATTTATGTTTAGGACTTTGTTAGAAGGTTCCCTTTTCATCCAATTCCACATGGATGCAATGTTTCCTGTCTCACAGCCAAAGTTAACCTTTTTAAGGCCTGTCAGGGTATTGTAGGTACATAAATTAACAATGTGGAGAGAATGCGGGAATGCAGGACCACAGGGATTGTCAGCAGCAGCTCTAGAACCACACAGATTAGTTGGTGTCCGACAGGTCAAAATGTGGGGTGCTCAGGGCAGAGCCTAGGAAACTTGACAGCTGCAAAACTGTGGAAGTAGCTTTCCTTATAATGGTTGGCAAAAAGAGACACCAGTGTAATCAGCGTAGGTTAAACAGACCTGGGATGTATTAGTCATGGATTTTTTTTTTTAAGGCGTTTATACTACTTGAAAAAGAGGTTTCTGCAACTTTATTTCTAAAGCTTGGCAGCCTAAGAAAGTAAAGGGACTTGTTCATAGGACCAGAAATTTTATGCAAACTTGTCTAAAAATATTTTACCTGTGCTAATCAAGACAGGGATGTTGAAATAGTACTATGGAAGAGAGAGTCATGCACGAATTGGATTCAATCAAATGGTTTTTCTGGATTTATATAATCATTTTTTTCTTGTGATTATGAAAATTATTGATAAAGAGCTAAATTTTAAAAGCCCTTCTGGCTTTTTGATTATATCCTTGTTAGCTCTTTCCAACATGTCCAAAATTTCCAATGTGTGCATGTGTAATAGTTTATAAACAAAGTCTGTTATTGTTGATATAGAATATGAGGCAGCAGATGCATTTGATAAACAATTTTAACACTTTGGTAAAAGGAAAAGAACTTTCTGCAACACAATAAAAATCACAGAAAACAAAAATATTCATGGATTCAATGAAAGTTATGTATAACCCATAAATAATTCTTTTGAATTATTCCCTAAAGGGTCATTTAATTTAAAAAGAGAGGAAACGCCTTTTCTTAATTTGTGTTATACCCATTCCCCGCCCCTATCAAGAATGTTAGGATCAAAAAGGGAAAAAAGAAAACTGAAATGTTTACTATAATATGTCCAAAGTATTTGTAGGGTCTTACCAAAAGCAATGAAGCTGTCAACAATGGTTGCTTGTAAGTTTATTATGCATCTATGAATTGGCATGTGTTGCACATTTGTTGGACAAAGTTTTCTCATGTTCACTTTCAGAGTTCCTTTGTTGTAAACAACTGGAAAAATAAAAATCCATGAGCTAAACTGGGCTTTTTATTGGTCATCAGGTGTCAACTACTTAATCAAAACTGACTTTATCTGTTCTTTCAACTAGTCATAGACTTAGTGTTTCAAAAATTCCAAATCATTTTTCTGTTTACTTGAAAATCTTAGACACTCCTTCTAAGATTTCAAAATTTAAGTTTAAGAATAAAGGATGTGATGGAACATATGTGATTTTAGTTTCTGGGCACTCCTAGGGTTCTCACTACCTGCTCTGTGAGTTTCACTTTCTCTACCTGAGTATCAGTCAGGGGGGGAATTAGCTGCAATGATTTAATAAAGACTTTGAATGTCACTGAGTTTAAATAGATCTTACCCTAGGAAGAATTAGAAAGTAGAGGATTGTTCTTCACTCCAATCATCCTTTACTCTCCTCAGAAATGTTCATACTATTTTAAAACTAAGTATTCTTGTTTTCTAGGCTAATTACCTGGGATTGCTCCTCCTGAATTAATAAATTTGTATGGATCAGGTCTTATGACTTAGCACTTGATCAGTTCTGCTGACTTCATGTCATCCTGTTCTCCAATCCTTCCCCACCCCTGGATGAGCCCTTTTTCCAAAAGACAATGTTGATATCTAGGGTGTTATTTTTTCTTCTTGTGATGTGCCGAAGAGAGACAGTTGGAGGATAGGTGCATTTAGGGGGATGGGACCTATAGCACTTGAAAAAAAATACTTTTGCTGGAGAGAAAACAGAGTGTAAATGTATAACAATTGTTCGAAAATATTTGTCAAATAGAAATTTCTATTTGATGCTGGAGGTAGTGTGCTTTACTTTTGTATCAGGCTGAAATGGGTATTTCAATATATTCAGGTAGTTGGGGAGTGTCATGGAAATGGCTTTCAGGTGGGCCTCATATTTGAGGCATTGTTCTAGGTGCTGGAAAGCATCAAGGAACAAAACAAATATTTCTTTGCTCTCGTTTATTTACTGCACTTATTATATTGGACTATGATGCCAATGATAATGAATTTAAGTTGATTGTAACTTTCTATTTTTAAATTTCAAGGACTTGGGTTCATCCTCCGTTTCTTTTTCCTGTCTCCCTCTCCAGGTCTAGCATGTTGGGATTGGTAACAAGTACGTGCTATCTATCCATGTACTTGGAATTTTAAAAGTTTGAATTCTTCCTTCTTAACTTTTATTATTTCATGAGAAGTGAAGCTGTTTTATGCTTAAGCATGCTATGATCCTTAACAAATATATCCCTTCTAATTTCATTCTTGCTCTTTCTTATGTGATCTTGTTCCCATCCTCTTACTCTTTTGGGACAAACTGGAGATATTTTCCTGTCCTCTTACATCTATTTCATATAGTGCTGGTGGATTGTTTTGCATTTGTAGTATGGGCAAAAAGGGCTTCAAACAAAATCTTTGAATTCGATGAGGCATCTTTCTAAATCATGAAAGTACATTTTTTCAGGGAACTAATTTAATAATACACGCAATTTAACCAAGAAGAGTTTAATTATTCTTTAAGAAAGCTTATCATAGCTAAGATATTTTATGGATGACTAGAGATGGGTCCGGACTGTGATGGTTTCAACCATTCTCTATATCTGACTTAAATATCTACACTGTGACATTTACCTCGTTGTTATCAGTCTATTTTCAAATCCCTATATCACTTCTAGGAAAGGGTTCAGGCATTGGGACAATAATGCATTTTTTTTTTTTTTTTGTCTACAGTTTTGGAAATTTGTATTTTTGAGGGAGGTTTTTAACAACTAGAAGGCAGTAACTGGAAATAACCTTTTAACTTGTATTAATTGACCTGTCAGGCTTGTGACACCATGATTCCTCTGAGAGTCAATAAGCAAGGATGGGATAATAAAGCTAGATACTCACTGGACTTCAGGCTGTAATGGAAGTTCCAGATGGGTTTCTTCCATAGCCCCATTGGTTGCCAACTGAATTGGTTGACATCGCAAGTGGTAGAAGAAGGTAAGAGTCTCAACCACTAGAGAATTTTAGAAGAACAATACTTCCTTGCTTTTTTCTGTTGTGCTATTATCATTTTGGATTGGCAAGTGGGGTGATATTTTTTTACTGCAGATGAAGGGAGGCGATATTATTCCAGGCAGGTGAAGGGGCATGTGTGTGGAATGTTTAGTGACAGCAGAGGGCTTATAGACCTGAGTCTCGTAGAGACCAGAGCTACACATGATAATCTTGGTACATCTATATGATGGTTTTAAATAAAGATAAGAAAATGGACTTTCCTTTTGATTTCATTTACCAAATTAAATATTCTAAACATTTTTTTATTTTTCATTGTTTGCCTGTTGGCCATACATTGGCCAAGTACTCTTGACAACAAAAATGGCCTGATCTTCAGTTTATTTCCCAGATATTGCTGAATTCAATGCATTTTATATAGAACTGGGATTTTTCATTCAAGTGATCCATTGTTTTAAACATGTTGTTAAAGGTGTTTAACTTCTAGTTTTCTGATTTATGTGGTTCCGTAAAAGTTATTTGCAGTGATTACTGGTCTGTCTACATTCTTAGGAAGGAGAAAGTAAAGGGGAAAGGATGAACATCACATTTTAAGAATGGATATTTTCAGAGATGGTCAAGATTTATCCTCATGAGGACTACCTTTCATGTTCTTAATTTTATTAAGATTAGGGTTGGGGTATCTAAAGAAAATTCAGCCTTTATGTCACTCTTTGATGTCAAAATACATAAGAACACATGTGGAAAACTGACTTAATTAATGGGCCTTTCCAATCCCTCCAACTCCCATCATTTTTTTTTTTTCAGTACTTGGAATTGAACCCCAGGAAGCTTTACCATTGAGCCACATCCTCAGCCCTTTTTATTTTTTATTTGAGACAGGGTCTCACTGAGTTGCTTAAGTTGCTGAGGCTAGTCTCAAACTTGTGATCCTCCTGCTTCAGTCTCCTGAGCTGCTGAATTGAAGCTAACTCATCCAACTCCAATCACTCTTGATGAGGGCAGACATCTGAGATCATGATGGTAGGAAGGTCATGACAGCTTTGTGACCAGCAGCTATTCAGAAGTTGGAAAGAACCTTGACTGAGACAACTGTCCCAGAAATAGGATCACCAGGCCAAATTTCTGGGTGCAAAATCTAACTGATTTTTAGAACTAACATGGTCAATGACCAGTAAGAAGTTCACTAGCAAAAATGAAACTTTGTTAGTGGGAGTCTCAATGAGGAGATTTCTTAAGGTTCATTTTCATAACTGTGGGTGGGAAAAATGTGCTAAAATCCCATAAGCACAATGAGGACACCTGACTGACTCTTTCCCCTGAATTTGCATATTTAATCTACTCTTTGGGTTTGAAAGTCACTGGGGTCAGTGTTCCAAGGTTTGCTTGTTTGTTCCTAGCAATGTTGTGTTTAAATTATGTTGGAGAATTGGGCTAACATAATTACTTTTTAATATTGTATTATATTATATACACCTCTAGTCATTTGAGTTTTATAAATATTCTCACAAAGTTATATTCATGGACTGTTGCCAGTGGCATATTGTCTTTCTTCGGCATTAACAGAAATATTTGAAATATAGGATAAGAGTTTAAGGCAAAATAATTCTGTTGGGAATATAATTATTAAAAAAGCTACTGTATTGCCATGGAAGGCTGCAGAGATACTGAGACTTCCTAAGAAGAGCTGATGGAGAATCAGTTTGTCATCTGGCAACTGCTGATTCCGTAGTTCCTTTTCCAGAAGGACATGGATATTTTGGGGATGTTCTTATTCCTGTGATTAGCTTGACAGTTTTCTAGACTTCAAAACAGGTGCTAAATCTTGGAACGTTTGGAAAACTTGTCAGGTTTATCTGGGTTAAATTAGTATCTCTCATTGATGCTATAGTTGTTACCACTTTTCTTGTAGAGATCTGGCTTCTCTTTTGGAAACCATAGTCCAACAATGGCCATTGTATTCTACTCTTTTTGTTTGTGTGTTTGTTTGGTACTGGGGATCCCAGAGGTGCTTTACCACTGAACCACATCCCAGCTGTTTTTATTTTTTATTTTGAGACAGATTCTCACTAAGTTGCTTAGGGTCTCACTAAATTGCTAAGGTTGACCTCAAACTTGCTCTCCTCTTGCCGCAGTCGCCCAAGTCTCTGGGATTACAGGCATGTGCCACCATGCTCGGCTGGTAGCCTTCTCTTTTTAATTAAATTTAATTAATTAATTTATTTTTGGTACCAGGGATTGAATCCAGGGGTGCTTAATAGGGATTAAACTACATCCTCAACCTTTTTATATTTTATTTAGAGACAGGGTTTCACTGTGCTTAGGACCTCACTAAATTGCTGAGGTTGGTTCTGGCCTACTTTTCTTTTCTTTTTAAATTTTTTTAAAATTTAAGTTTTAATTTTTATAGCAATTTTTATTTGTTCTGTTTACACATGACAGTAGAATGTGTTTTGACACATTGTATACAAATGGAGGATAACTTCTCATTCCTCTGGCTGTACATGGTGCTGAGTCACACCAGTAGTATAATCATACATGTATATAGGGTAATAATGTCTGTCTCATTCTACCATCCTTCCATCCCCTCCCACCCCACCACCCCTCACTCCGCTCTGCACAATCCAAAGTTCCTTCATTCTTCCTTTCCTTCCCCCACCACTATGGATCAACATTCTCTTATCAGAGAAAACATTCAGTCTTTGGATTTTGGGATTGGCTTATTTCACTTAGCATGATATTCTATAGTTCCATTCATTTACCTGCAAATGCCATAATTTCATTCTTTAAGGTTGAGTAATATTCCATTGTGTATAGGTACCACATTTTATTTTCCGTTCATTTGTAAAAGGGCATCTAGTTTGGTCCCATACTTTAGCTATCGTGAATTGAGCTGCTATAAACATTGATGTGGCTGTGTCACTATAGTAAGGTGATTTTAAGGGAGAGCTGGGTCAAATGGTGGTTCTATTCCAAGTTTTATGAGGAATCCCTATACTGCTTTCCATAGTGGTTGCACCAATTTGCAGTTCCTCCATCAATGTATGAGTATACTTTTTCCCCACATCCTTGCCAACATTTATTATTGCTTGTAGACTTGATAATTGCCATTCTGACTGGAGTGAGATAAAATCTTAGTTTTGATTTGCATTTTTCTAATTGCTAGAGATAATGAACATTTTTTCATATGTTTGTTGATTGATTGTATTTCTTCTTCTGTGAAGTGTCTGTTCAATTGCTTAACCCATTTATTGATTGGGTTATTTGTTATTCTGGTGTTAAGTTTTTTGAGTTCTTTTTATATCCTTGAGATTACTGCTTTATCTGAGGTACGTGTGGTAAAGCTTTTCTCCCATCCTCTAGGCTTTCTTCTTCATGTTATTAATTGTTTTCTTTGCTGAGAAGACACTTTTTAGTTCTAGCCTACTCTTAATCTGAAGTATGATATACTTTTCTAAGGGATACAGATCTTAATTACTTGTACTGGAATATTGTTATGGCTTCTTTCTGTTATAGATATTATTGTTGTTGTTTTATTTTTGTCTTATGTGATGTAGAACAAGGGAGGTAATCATTCTAATCTGGTCACCTCAAACAACTTCAAGAAAATTGTGTGTTCTTTAAAAGAAATGTGACCAACTGGACCAGAGGACAGTGAGCAGGATGGGGTAGCATGGCATCTTGAGAATAGTTGGGGAAACAGGGTTGATTAGAAAAGCAATGTGTTTGTTACATTTGTTTGAGTGGTTTTCATGCAGGGGAGAAGAAAATTTTACCAAGTGACAATTACAAAAGTTTGAATTGATTGTACTTGAGTAATTAATTTACTTCTATTAGTTGGAAATGTCAAAGTATGGAAAAGATTGTCTTGAGAGTACTCCCTAAATGAGTAGACACTTCATTTCATGCAGAAGTTGGGAAGCTGACCACTTGGCCAGATGGTGCCAGAGGAATTCATATACCCATTGAAGATGAACTAGATAGACTTAATGCTGAGATGATGCAGGTTGATGATTCTTATGGCAGTAACTGAAAAAAAGGTATTAAGTGACATGGAATATTATTTTGTGAGACTTTAAAAACAGGACACTTAAAACTCAATGAAATGTTCACCAACCTAGAGAAAAATGTTAGACAGAAGGATCTTATAAAGTTTCCTTGAGGAATGCGATTGCATTCTGTGTTTAAGATGATTCTTGTGGGCAGTTATTCATAAAGTAGAGGATAAGATTTCAAGCAGTAGTTATCACTCAGCCTCATGAACAGCTTGCTTTTTGTCTAATGATGCTAGCTTATTACTGCAGAATTATGTATCTTACATTGTGGTCAACATGATCATAAAATGAGCTCTTCCATCTTTAGAAACTTCACACTACAGATCCACCTGTTCCTTTTTACCTAAACCACAGTGGTCCCATGGTTTCCAACTGTAGTCTTGATTCCTAACTCATTCCTAAGAGAGATTGGTTAGCCACGTCTCTCCAGTAGCCCTGTTGATCATTCTGTAGTTCATGCTGATTTTCTAGAGTCTTACAGTTTTTTTTTCATTTTATACACACACACACACACACACACACACACATATATATATATATATATATATATATATATATATATATATAATTTTTTTTTTCTGGTAGCCTGTTAAACTAACTTTATCTTTTTAAATTTCCAAGCAATTACATTCTTTTTTTTGTAGGTCCCTATGTATTTTTTTTTAAGTAATTTGTATCTTCCTGCATTCTTTATGAAACTTGCTCCATTCTTCTCATGTTTGCCTAATGGAAAAATTAAAGCCAAAGAAATAATAAATTACTCAGTTGTGTTATTAAAAGTGCACATATACGAACTGGACACAGTGGTGCACACCTGTAATCCCAGCGGCTCTGGAGGTTGAGGCAGAATTGTGAGTTCAAAGCCAGCCTCAGCAAAAGTGAGGTGCTAAGCAACTCAGTGAGACCCTGTATCTAAATAAAATACAAAATAGGGCTGGGGTTGTGACGCAGTGGTCGAGTGCCCCTGAGTTCAATCCCTGGTACCCACTCCCCCAAAAATGCACATGCATGAAACAAAATAAAAAATGTCTCATAATCAGTTGAAATCTTCTCTTCTACAAACAGCACTAGTGGGAATTCATCTTTGGTTATCATTTCTGATTACTGGTTTGTGAGTAAAGTTATCAGAACATTTAGGAAATTTCTCTTTTTCACTTGTTTACAGTTTCATCATTTTGAATTTTGTCTAAATAAGTACCACATTTATTTTTCTTATTTCTTATTGGCTTTGTCAACAAGAAATCTCTGCTATTGTACATTTTATTTAAATATAAAATAAAATCTTCACTTCTAGTCTCTTTGTTGACTTCCCTGGAAATTACTATTAAATGGATGAAATCTCAATTTAGGCATCATTTCTTTTTTTAATATTCCTTCATGGAACATTTATGTGTGTAATAAGTACACATATGTGTGCTAATTCTTCGGGTTGAGAATATGAGTGTGCTCTGCAATATGTTACCTATGATTATTTCTGGAGTTATGGGGTTGAAGACAAACTTTTAAGTTTTATTCTACATTCCTCTGTTTTAACTGAAATTGGAAAATAAGAATATATTCATGAAAAAAATATAAAAATGGAGTTTTTTTTTTTTTGTGGTACTGGAGATTGAACCTAGGAGTGTTTTACCACTGAGCTACACCCCTGGCCCTTTCTTCTTTTTATTTCTTCTTCAGGATCTCTCTAATTTGCTGAGGCTGTCCTTGAACTTGCAATCCTCCTGTCTTAGCCTCCTAAGCCACTGGGATTACAACCCTGTGCTACCACACCCAGCACAGTTGAGTATTAAGTGAAAAAATTTAATTAATCAGAAAACCCAATAAAGTACATTATCTGGATATGTTCTGGAGTATGAGGCTAGGAAAAGCATGGTGTAGAGTAGATCTTTTAAAGTCCAAAAGATTTTACTATACTACATCTGTCCTAGTTTAAAAAATTATAATCTCTAAGGGCTGGAGAAGTAGCTCAGTGGTAGAGTGCTTGCTTAGTATGTGCAAGCCCCTGGTTTCAATCACCAGTACTGGAAAATAAGAAAGAAATTAAAACGTCTGAGTGGTGCTAGTTGGTTGGAAATACCTGGGCTTGTGAATTACACAAGCATTGGGTTGACTGGAGGTGGTCTACTGTGTACAACAAGGTCCCATTTGGAAAATGGTGTCTAGTAGGGCCTGCACCCATGTCAGTAGAAGAAATTGAGGTTTATTATGGGATATTAAATAATTTAATGGGTAGTCACCAACATTTTCAAAAATGAAATAGAAAAGAAGAAGATGGAATTGAAAATATTAGACTGCATTGCATATAATAAATACTATTTTGTGAAATTTGTTTTAACTATATATAGACATGAATGTATGCATTTTCTGGCATATGGTGTGTAATGTATTTCTTCATATACTCATAGTTTAAAAAGTTCAAAATTTACTGAATTATATGATGCTTCTGGAATTTTTGTGTTTTTTAAAATTTCATTCTTAAAAGACTTGCTCATAGTAAAAATTCAAAATGGAAAAAAATACATTCATGAATCATCTGTAACAAAATATAAAAATATTTGAAATAATAAATACAGAAACAAAACTAGAAAAAATACCTCCTCAGTTGAGTATAAAGTTTTATGCACATTTTAAATTGTCTATTGATATTATTTTTGAAATCATGTCTAAGCTTAATTATATTTTATTTACTTAATTTATCATCTTCAAGAAATATTTTAAATTCTAGCACAAATGTGTTTCCAATGTATTTGCATATAAATAATTCATTGATATTTTGTTTGACATATATACATGTTTGCAACATCTTTGTGGTGGATTATTTACCCAGTGCTTAGAATGGTGTCAGTGTACATTAGGTGCTCAATACATTTTTATCGATTAAATGATGAAGTGGGTGAGGTGTTCAAAATGACCCATTTCTAAGTCTTAAGACAGTTGAAACTCCTATGTCTTTTTTACTTGGAGCTATGCCTAAAAGATTTTGTTTTGACAGAAAAATATGGGACTAGGCACTGTGAAGGACATAGCCACAGCTGTTCCATAGTCTTGGTTAAAAACTCTGCCTATACCTGGGTTGGGGTTGTGGCTCAGTGGTAGAGTACTTGCCTAGCATGAGACACTGGGTTTGATCCTCAGGTGTTGTGTCTGTCTACAACTAAAGATATTTTTAAAAAAAACCTCTGCTAATCTAAAACTTTGTAGCTACTTCTTACTGATACTGGCCTTGACATCCTTGATTCTGCTCAGAATACTCATTTTCCCAGCTATCTTCAATTTTTCCATTAGCCCAGTATTATGTTTTATATCTTCCAAAGAGTTTTCAATGTTCTTGTCTGCTGGTGGCATCCTACTTGAATCAACTCCATTAGTCATTTTGAATCAAATCACACAGATCCTTTCAATCCGTGTCTTTAGATTTCCTTCAGGGTAGGTGATCATTTTAGTCACCTATTTCACTGCTGTGACTAAAAGATCTGACCAGAAAAATTGTAGAGGAGGAAAAGTTTATTTGAGGGCTCGCAGTTTCAGAGGTCTTAGTCCATAGAAGGTCGACTCCCATTCCTTGGAGTTTGAGGTAAGGCTGAACATCATGGTAGAAGAGTGTGGCAAAGGGAAATAGCTCACATTATGATCAGGAAGCAGAGAGACTCCACTCTCCAGATACAAAATATTTACCCCATAGCTATGCCTCCAACCACACCACACCTGCCTGCAGTTACCAGCCAGTTAATCCCATCAGGGATCAATTCACTGATTAGGGGAAGACTCTGAAAGCTCAATCATTTCTCCTCTGAATCTTCTTGCATATCTCACACATTAGCTTTTGGGGGAGACCTCATATCCAAACCATAACTATGATGTTTTCTTCTACTATATCTTTGAATATTTTATTTATTCATCTATTCAGTAACAAAAATGATCTATAAGTTTCACTGTACATTGTCCATACAAATCCTCTGTTCTCACTTTAATCTCTTTGTTACTCTTCTCTGTATTTTATTATTTTTCTTAAGGCTTTGACACTGAATCTGCGACACATTAATTTTTCAGTAGTATTTCTTCTATTTTCCAAAAGTTTTTAAAGTTTTGCTCTTGCTTTACTCAATTTACTTTATGGAATTTCAGTTTGCTTTCTTGTCATGTTGTTTCTCATTCCTTATCTAGTTTTAATACTAAATGAGATTTTGATCTTACTTTTTTTCCTCTTTCCTGGGGCAAAGGTACTTTGACATATGACAAAATCTAACCTTTGCAAGGTATCAATCTTTCTTTCTTTGTAGATTTTAAAAAATAAGTCCTGTATCTTTATTATTAATTAATTAATTAATTTATTTATTATTTCTGTTTCTATTTTGTCATAGAAGAAAGCCTTCTTGAGCTTGCTGTTTTCCCCCAAATCATGTATTGTCTCCTCATTGGCTCCCTAGACTGTACTTATAGGTAGGGCCAACTTCATGGACATGCACCAGTGTAGTAGTACATAGCTCCATATTCTGAGGAGTTAGGGTTTAATATTCTGCCATTCCCAGCCTGAATTTTTTAATAATTTAATTTTTTAATTTTTATTTTTTAAATGAAGTCCAATGGGATAATGAATTATACATGAAGCCTATGCTCACAGTCCTGTCTCCCTGTTTAGCCCTTTGCTTCCTCATTCCCTGTTACCTGTTCCTCTCCTTCCCCACTCCCTTTCATCCCTGCTCAGTAACCACTGCTTCCTTTTGCCTTCAGTGAGTGCCTAGGCACGGACATGAGGACAAGCTCAGGTCAGACAGGCCCATGTGGTATGTGCTATGTGGTCTCTGGGATCGGAACATGGAGGTGTCCAATCCAACTCAACCACCATGCTGGGAATGGCAAGTCTGCAAGAAGGAGAAATTGACTCCCCAACCCTTGCCTGGAGCACAGTGTGTTGGTTGGGCAGCTTGCAAGTGAGAGAAATTCAGCAATAAATGGACTATGAATGAGGAGCCATGAGGCTGGGTCCCATATGGCAACAGTCAGGCTCTGAAATCCTTTAAATATTATCTTCCTGACAAAGGAATATAATATTATATAGCAAATAAAAACAATAAGAACAACAAAACAACCACCATGATATGGTTTGAGAGAAAGTCCATGGAAAAGAAAAGAAAGCATTTTATGTATGTGAATACCTTGACAGGCACTTTTCCCTGCATTTTGAGCACAGTCCCACGTTTTCATTTTGTACTGGGCTGCACATTATCACCTAACCGTTCTTGTAGATTTCATTTGGATCCCACTTCTCAACCAGAGGCTGGTGAGATTTATATTTATGTAAATTCATTTACGTGCTTTAACTGTGTGGATCACAGAAGCAACTCTAAGAATCTTTGTTTCTATATGATTGATTCTTTTTTAATTGTTGAAACCACTATGACCAAATTCCTCTAAGTTCAAAGGATTTTACTAAGCAGTGCCTTATTAAGGAGACAGTGACTTCATTAGTGATTTGAAGTTGGTCCTTCCTTTTGTGTGTCATGGTAATGGAGCTCCAGGAAGGAACACCCCACCACCAGGTTACCTGGGCTTTTTTTATTTTCTTCATGGAATTTTTCAGTTATGATCCCCCTATCTTTTCCCTTTCTCTTTTCCCTCTTGTCCTCCCTCCCCTCTCCCATTCTCTTTCTTCTGCTCTAGTAGACTTCCTTTTGCTCATCTGTTTATTTATACTTGATTGGTTCTTTCTACCTATGCATAAAGGTGAAGTGTCCTCTGGTATATTTATATATGCACGTAACATGATTTTTAAAGAATTCATTCTGCTTTGCCTCCCCTTACTCATCCATCTATTCTTACTCTGAATCTCTTTCTTTGACATTACTGATTTTCCCTTTATCTTTACATTATTTTATCCTTCCCTCTCCCTTCCTTTCATGTTACTTAACTTCCACTTGAGAGAAATTTTGAGCCTCTGTGTTTGGTTTATTTTACTTAGCATGATATTCTCCATTTCTATCCATTTATTGGCAAATGCCATAATTTCATTCTTTTTATGGCTAAGTAGAATTACATTGTGTGTGTGTGTGTGTGTATCTCACAATTTCTTAATTCATTCACCTATTGATGGGCACCTGAGTTGATTCCATAAATTAGCTATTGTGAATTGTTCTGCTATAATAAACATTGATGTGACTGTGTTGCTGTAGTATGCTGATTTTAGGTCCTTTGGGGAAAATACCAAAAAGTGGGATAGCTGTGTCATATGGTGAGTCCATCATTAGTTTTTTGAGGCATCTCCATACTGCTTTCCAGAGCGATTGCACTAGTCAGCAGTCCCACCAAGAATGTGCAGGTATACATTTTTTTCCCACAACCTCACCAGCATTTATCATTGTTTGTGTTCTTGATCATCGCAATCTTGACTGGAATGAGATGAAATCTTAGTGTAGTTTTGATTTTCATTTCCTTGATCGCTAGAGATGTTGAACACTTTTTCATATATTTGTTGGGTATTTGGGTTTGTTCTTTAGAAAAGTTTGTGTTTAGTTCTTTTGCCCATTTGTTGATTGCTGCCTGGGTATTGGGTGGTGAGATATAGGTGCTTTTTCTCTTGAAGTTACTTTTGATATGTCAGTATCAAGTGTTAATAGATCTAATTGAATGTTTCATGCCTCTTCCATCACTTCCTAGGCCTCCAGAAAGCACATTTCAAGTTAGGGATTGAGGAGGAGCAGAAACAGCTATTCAGAAGATGGGCCAGAGAAATTCAGTGCACTTTGACCCCTTGCCTTCTCTTTTTCTTGTGGCTTCTTCTATGATTCACCCAGGCTTCATCCCCTCCCTGTCTTAATTGGGGTATGCTAATGAGATTCAACACATTTTCCTCACATGTTTTCTGTAATATTACATTATGCTCTTGAGAATTCCAATTTGGTTAAACTTGTAATACATATGAAAGAAAAAATCACTCAAAATTTAAAATGTATGATTGACATAATATCTTATTTTCCCTTGTGATGAAGCCATTTTTCTTTCCCTTATGATTTGCTTGTTTTGGGTTGCCAATTTTTGTTAAAGGGTGTTATAAGCCTCTTAGTTTATTGCTGTCTTTCCCAGAAATTCTATCTTTCTCAAGTTACATAAAACGCGATCAACATTAAATTGAATAGCCAAAATGACATTGTAATTACCTTAATATACTTAAGAAATCTGTTATTGGACAATAGTTTGATGGTCTTTTTTTCCATTCCAATTAATGTTGTAATCAACATTTTTTAAATTTATTTTTTACTTCAGTCCAGATTATTTCTTCAGTGTTGATCTCCCAATGAAATATACACATATTTATTGAGCCTTTGATATACATTGCAAATCAGCTTACTAGACAGACTGTAACAATTTAGATTTCTACCAGCATCCTAAAGTTTGCCTGTCTGATCAGCCTTGGGGAGTGCCACTTCATTGAAGGCAAAATAGTGTCCTGTTTTAATTTGTCTTTCTTTGACTAGTGAGGTAGAAATTTCTTTCAAATGTTTTTCAGCCCTCTGTATTTCTCCCTTCAGGCTTTGTTTTTGTAATAAAAAATGTTATAGTCCTCAGACTGTAATAGATTTTAGAAACACATTGCATTCTTTGTGATTTCTATGCTGTCTTTCACATGTGTTAAATTGCACAAACGGAAAAAAAAAGTATTTTATAAGGATGTCTTTTATGGTTGTCTGCAGTAGTTAGAACTTATAGTTTACTAATTCTATCAAGGGTAAATGACTGAGGCAGCCAGCTGTTTGAAAGAGAGATCTGACCAAAGATAGACCAGAGGGAGTAGCATAGGTTCACTTATAACTTTATCACCCCTGCTACTGCCCATTCAATCTTAGCAGTTGTTTAAGGGTTTATATTTCCCTGAGGAAGGAATATACTTTTCATCAAAAGTTTATTTGGTAATTCATAGTTTCCCTATGGGCTACATAGATTGCCAATTAAAGCTCTTACCCTGGGTACATTTTTTAAGATGGAAATTTAATTAGGTGAACATTTGTGATGAGATGTTGAAATGACTTAGGAATATGTACAACCACCTGCATGTGATGTTTAATCAAAAGTGTACATTAAGCAGAACTTAAAAACAGTAGATGCCTAGTGCCAAGACTGTACATTAATTATTTTCAATTGAGCAAAGAAAATGAAACTACTTATAGCTATGCTTTTATTTATCCTGGTGACTTATCCCTATGGATATGTTACAGAATAATATAAATAGAAACATATGTGAAGTCAGGGCAACTAAAGCCATGTCACATTCTCTAAATCACTATGGATTGACAAATAATAAATTTTATGTTTATGATCTCTAAAATATAATTCAAATATTGGCACATATACATACATTAATATTAATATTAGACCATGAAATTAAAAACTCTTTTAGCAACATTCATTTCTATTTTTTGAATCAAATGAGTTCATATGCACAAGAGTGTATTACAAAGCTATAAATTGCCAAATGTTATTTGTCACCGTGATACATTTTTAATACATGCTTAATAATAATTTCCAAAGACAGAATTAGTATGACTGAGTGACACAGTCAGGGGAAAGTAGAAGAGGAAGCTCGTGGAGCTCTTTTAACCATCTTAGATCTGAATTCCTATATTAAGTCATATAGAAAGGAGCTTTAATGATGAACAATTCAAATACTGTTAAAGATTGAGCTAATAAGTGACTTTAAAAAATTTCGCAAACAATACAAAATTATCTTATTTGTGGATAAATTCACTTATTGAACAAATAATTATTGAGCTTTGCTGAGGCTCGACCCTGTTCTAGTTCCTTGGGGTGTATCTGTTAACAAAAACAGAAAGATCCTGTTCTCAATGTGTTTGCATTCTGGGGAGGAGAGATAGAAAATAAGCAATAAATGTGATAAATAAACCAGTTATAATACATATTGAAAGGTAAATGCTATGAACAGAAGAAAAGTTAGAGGAGGTAAGGGAGATTTAGGGGTCTGTGTGAGGGAAGTGGAGTTCTCAGAATTAAATCGGGTGGTAAGGGAAGACCTTGTTAAGGTCAACTTTGAGCAAAGGTTTGAAAGAGGTGAAAAGTTTAGTCAAGACATCATCTGGGAAAGAGTATTCCAAGCAAAAGGAACAATAAGAACACAAGCCTAGGGTGGGAGAATGTTGGAAACATTGAGAGGCCAGTGCCTGGAGATCAGGCACAACACACAACATAGCAGCCAGTAAGTTCAGAGAGCTCATGAGAAAGGAAGCAACCCTGGGGATTTATCAGCTGTCATAACTTCAGCTTTTATTCTAAGATGAAGACCTAAAGCAGAACTTTGGGCAGAGGAGTGACTTGGGGATTTTAAAAGAAGACTTCTGACTTCCGTGTTGAGATTATATTGAGAGAATAGGGTTTAAAAATCGGGGCAACATAGGTTACCAGCTGGATCAGGTAGAATTTGGTAAATAGAGGCCAGATTCTGAATATATTTGGATGGTAGAACCAATGGGATTTACCAGTGTGTCACTCAAGATGTGTGAGGAGTGGGTTTTCTAGTTGCTAGGCGTGGTGCTACTAACTCTTGGTGTAAGGTCTCCTGGTATCTATGTTCTGTTGAGTCCTTGTCTGTAGTCATATCAGGTTTCTAAGGGTGACGCTTGTCTGCTGGGTATTGACATAGTTTCCCTCTGTACCACTCACCTGGCTTCTGGTCCCCAGTGCCAATACTTGCACCCCTACCATCTCTCTGTCCTTACATTATGCCTATTATTTCCCCTGATTCCTGTTCATCTTCCAACTCTTTTAGTCTGAGATCCTTTCTGGAATCTGTTGCTAGTTGCTAACTATGGTACAAGTGCTAAATGTAGCTACAATGATTAACTTATTGGTTAACCCATGATTCAGGAAATGGGCCAAGAGTCATTCAGGATTTTAAAAAAGTAAGGAAATTTTAATTTTATGAATCTGTGCCTAAACTGGACTGCATGTTGGCATCACTTTAAGTTGAATAATAAAATCGCCCATCAGAATAAATATATTTAAGACTGTGTCGATCTTTATGACATATTTGCTTTTCCATAGGACCAAAAAAGCCATTTGGCTAGGAAAAATTGCTGAGTTAAAACTCTTTAAATGAAAGTATTTTGAAATTCAATGGATTTGTAATTTGGTTAGTGGCTAATTGAGATATTTGAACAGTTAGATGTGAAATAAAATTAATAAACTATTTATGAAAAATAGCTCTTGTGTAACTATGTTTTGTCACATTGAGGGAGAAATTTTGGGTTTGCTCCATTCAGCCAATTTACTGGTACAATCTCATCTGAACTCCATTTGACCTCATCTTACATGAAATGGACTGTATAGAAAAGCAGCAAAATACTTTGAAATAAACATCTCCTAAAATGCATTTTAACCTTGGATCTGGAAATCTATAAAAGATACTTTTTTTCAGTACATTGATAACACAAAAGAGAATTCCTTACAGCTGAAAATTATGGTATTTAAAGATTTCAAGATGTCTTTCCAGGTTTTGAGTTGGCAGCAAGCCAGTGTCTGAATGGCTATATTTTGAAAGCCCATCTTGCCTCCACTTCCTTAGGTTTTCTAATTTTTACATTGGTGCTTGCTCCCAGAAAATACTTGTACGTCCTTTAAAGTTTATTCACTTTTCTATTACCCTAGATTACAAGCTCTGCCTTTTAAAAAAATCTTTGAAAATATGTCAACAATGTAACCCATTTGGGGAAGTTATAAAGAAGCTGATATCCTTAAATATGTAAGCACAAACGTTTTGGTTTAGTTCCTTATAAAACTTAAATAAACATTTACATGCAAATTTTAGTGTAGAATCATTATTTTTGGATCAACTTCTAAACTGGTTTGTAACAAACACGTCTGTTTTGTGTGTGGCTTGCTAAGCTGTCTTGGTGGTTTAAAGCATCTGTGTCACATGTAATTTGAATACCTTTGAATTCTCCTTCCATAAACCATTGATTCACCACATAATGGGGGATTTCCAAACCCTATTCTTTTGGACAGTGCTCTACACCCCATTGTGTGAACAGAAGTGTGGCAACATCCTATCCAGGAGATGATTTCACTGGGTAACCACAGGATGGACTCAACGTAAAAAACTTTGAGAATTTAGCATGAAAGGAAGAAGAGATATTGTACCATTTCGCAAAAATGCATTTTTGTTGTGTCTGAATCATGCTTTTGCAGAATCAATGATTTTAATTTTATTGCCAGTCCATGGTGGGGAGAACCCAGCAACTTGATTTTTGTTCTTTAGGCTGCCCAAGAATTTTGATGACTGTGAGCAGACTTGCTTCTTGCAGTCATTTGCAAATGAAGTCTATCACAGAGGCAATGTACACAAAACTGCCTGAGGATCTTTTATATGAAAGTTAATAAAGTGCATTTATTGGGCCTATGGTCTTAAACAGAACCAAAGATAACTGGAGAATAGTTTTAAAAGAGAAAAAAAAACACAAGAAAAAAAAAAAAACAGAATAATAGGGACAGAAATTTTACCAGTTGCTCTTGGAAGCAGAATTCACCTTAATAGGTTGGAAAATTATCTGGGTGTGGTGGTGCACACCTGTAATCCCAGTGGCTCAGGAGGCTGAGGCAGGAAGATTGTGAGTTCAAAGCCAGCCTCAGCAATTTAGCAAAAGCCCTAAGCAACTCAGTGAGACCCTGTCTCTAAATAAAATATTTAAAAAGAGCTGGGGAAGTGGCTCAGTGGTTAAGCGCCCCTGGTTTCAGTCCCTAGAAGTACAAAATTGAAATGTGTACATTTAACAAAATTCACTGATTTAGTGTTGTGTTGGTCTTGTTTATAGTCACAGAGAGCTACCACACTTCTGTTAGGTTAGCTACGTTGGACTGGACTTTATGTCTCTTAATTTTTACCTCTCTCTTCCTTTGCTTAGGAAAGCCCTCTCTCCTCATACACACCATTCAAAATTTGGCCTAATTGCTTTATTTTTCCTCTTCTCAAAATACGTTAAGCTCTTAACTTCTATACCAGCACATACTCTATTTATAGGGTATACCTCTGTATTTGTTGTTCTAATTATTGCATGTTTTTTCAGAAAGTATATCTTGTAGTTCAGTTTAATCAGGGGCAGAAAATATCTCTTGGTTTTCTTCTCTTTCCTTTATATTACCTAGTAGGATATTTAACTGTGGTGTTGACTGTATTAGATAATTCAACTAGGCATATTATTTCTAACAGGGCACTGTCGGCACTTTGAATAGGACAGGTTTTTATTTTGTGGGACTTCTCCCATTTCTGCCGCCTGCCCCCCAATTTTTAGCATCCTTGACCCCAGTACTAAATGCCATTAGTTACTTAAATGATGCCTGCTAGGGAAATGTTGCCAATCTATTTGAAATTCAGTTTTTTCCATAGTATTTAAAATAGTCTGGAATTATTTTGTTTATTGATTGCTTTATTTTGTTCTCTTTCCACACTGAAAGGAAACTTTAAGAGCATAGGTACTGACCCTCTGTGTCATTTATTGTACATAGTAAAAAGGTGAGGACCACACTTGGCAAATATAAGTACTTAATAATTTGTAGAATAAAGGTATGCCAAAGTAATTCCATTGGTCTTTGTAAACTATTCTGGGCAGCAAATAATTTTAGCAACAACTTACTAAATAGCCTGTAGATGGTCTGAGTTAAAAAAGCATCAACTAGTTCCAAACACAGATTAGTTTGGATATTGGAAGAATATGGCTTTCATTAAATTTTACTTCTAAACTTACTATGAAACCTTGGGAAAGTCAGATATTCATTTTGTACCTGGTTTCTTGTAGTGTGTAATAAGATAATTAATAACACCTGTGTTTTACCTGTGATAATGGCTGTTAGGGAATAAGTAATAATTTCTAACAAGATATCAGAAAGGGAAACATTTTGCATGTAATAAAGAAAGGCTTAGATGGTCGTTACCATTAACCAGGTTCAATATTGCTATCTTTGGCTTTTGGAGCAGTGGAAGGTATCCACCTGAGCTTCAGTTGTACACCTGATTGAGTACCAGCTAATTAAGGTCAGAGTTTACTGAAGAAAGTTTATACACACAAAGTCTTCTTATCACCATCCAGGTATAATGTTGATGGTTCTCAGTTTTGTACATACCTTTGGCCCTTTTTTATTATTATTATTTTTGTAACTGTTTTCTCAAATATCCAGAATCTGTATTAGGAGTTAAATCAATATTATTCTTTGTCTTTTTCACCTCTGTCACTTTAAAGCATAAGAAAGTTTTTTGTTCTTTAGGCACTTTTCAAAGATTTTTCTAAGTATAAATCTTTCTTTTGATTTTTCTGAAGCAGGTCCCAAAAGCTTACCCAAGGTCAGAATTCATTCAAGATGCATTGGTCTTTTTTTAAGCATTAGTTTAATTTCCACCAGTTGTGCAGATCCTAGGACTAGTAGCTGTTTGAGTTTCCTGGTAGCTTGGCAGTGTTATTCTCAGTGTTTTATTGGGCTTACTATTTTGCTGAAGGCTTAACAGGCTCATTTTCAGATTCTTAATCAAGAACAAGTTTAATGATTGAAAGTAATTTTCTCCAGATTAGAAGGGCTTTTAAAAATTTATCAGCATTCCAAAATTTAACAAATAGCTCTCTGATAATCTAATTAAAATCCTACTTTTGCTGCCAGACTGTTTCAAGCCAGATACATATTCAACCTCTTGTAGCAAATCATTATTCATTCAAGCCTTTTCTGAAAATTCAGATGTAGACAATGACCTGTATTAATGTTCAGATTGTTCCCTGGAAGAAGGTGATCTGCAATAATCAGATCTGCCTTTTTCCTTATTTTAAGGGAGATAATGTTTCTTTTCTTTAGTTATTAAGAGGCTGTTTCTGTCACTATCAAGTCACGAGTCCATTGGCTGCATATACCTGTGTGCAGAACACACACAATTGCGTCCAGCAGCAAATCAGAATCAGCTGCTTTGTATCACAATGAAAGGCCTTTCACTTTCCACTAGATTTGCACCTTAAATGGTAATTAAATTTAGAGACCATATTGTAGAGGAATTTGGTCTAGTTTAGAGCTATGGAATTTTGATGGATAATTAAACACATATAGAAAATCCTGTACTGTATAGGAGAGCTGTTTATATAAGCTGGGGGCAAAATTATTCTTTTATAGTTCTGAAAATAATTTGGCTTTCTTAAATAAGGCTTATTTACTCAAAGATGCACCCCAACGTGTTAGCAACCAGCTGTTCTTTCAGAAGTAACTTAAAATTTGAATTCTAGTGATGGGATTTCGATGCTGTCCAGTAACCAGAGGGTTCTCAATCATGGTTAAATGAAGCCTCCAGGAACACAATTTGTCAGGCAAACTCTTGCTCCCTCAAAAGTTTCTGTAGTCTTTTCTTGCCATTCATACTTTTACAGGGAGGGGATTGGTGGCAGAACTGAACATGGGTGAGGCTGAGAGATGAGCAACGGAAGGCAAAGCAACAGCTTTAGAACTCCTCTGTGCAGATTTATGTGCTTCTAATTATCAATGTGTGGGAGTTTTGTCAAAAAAAGCTGGGTTTGTGGTTCCTTTTGTTCTTCAGTGTCTATTGTGGCTTATGTTTTAAATGGGATGCAAATGTGATTTATAGTGTGTGGCATAATGCAGTTAGAGAAAACTGGCCTTTACAAGGCGATGCAGACTTGGACAGGGAAGGGCCACGCGTGAGCAACGTGTTCCTGTGGGTGACAAAGAACTTCCCAGGGAGGCTTATGTGGAGACTCGGGAGTAAACACCATGTGAAAGGTTGTTCTGCCCAAAGAAAATGGCTTTCTTCCCTGTGGTCTGGGAGAGCCGAGCTAAGGTTCCCAAAACTCTTCAGAGAGCTGTTAAGTAGCCTTCCTGTGTGGTTGAGCAAAGGACATACATAATAGCAATGTTTTCCCATTGGAACTGATTCTAACAGACACCTAAGAAACTCATTTATCACCATTCCAGATAGCCACATGATTGCACTATCCTTATTAGCACTTTTTGATGCCAGTGTTCCCAAGGCATTTCAAAACTCTGACCAAATGGCCATGCTGTATGAACAATTGTGCATCCTTGAAGAGCACAGTTCTAGAGAAATCAAATTGGCCAACGCAAAATCCCTATAGGTATGTAACAAAGAGCAATCTGATCATGGAAGCATAAGCCATTTAGTCATTCAAAAAACTATACTAAACACTTTTCATGAACCAGGAAAAAAAAAATGCCTCAGTGGCAAAGAATGAAGATAATTATTGTACTTTTAATTTATAAAGCACCATGAAGCTGAGATAAAGAACTAAGTTTCAGTTTTGGCTCATCTGTTTGCATTTGCTTTATTTAAACGATCTGAAATTAGCTTATTTCAGCACGTTTTAAATAGCCATGTTTCTCTGAACACCTTCATCTATATTCAGAATCTTCATTTTTCAACTGTAAGTTGAGGGAACTAGATTAGTATTGGCTTTGGGGAAAATGGCTAGATTTCAATTTCTACTACTTCAATTTAATTGTTGCTGTGGTTTTGGAAAATTATTTAGCTTCTTTGATTTTCTGCTTCTCCTTTTTCAAAATCCTACTGACTTCACAGGATGTCATAAGGATGTTTGTCTGGCAGGAACTTCGACCCAGGAAACAGATTATGCATCCCAGCAGATGGGAGAAGTTGCAAGACATGATTGGGATAGTAGACATTCTTTATTCAGAGGTGGCAACAGCCTCCCAGCCCCCAGTTCTAGCCCCCAAGGCAATTCCTTTTAGCCCCCTGAACCATTTCCATAGGCCATTTTAATATTCAGCTCAGACAAAGAAGGCACATTGTCAGCAGGTTACCTAAGTGGGTACCTGTTCACAAGCAATGTTCATGACCTTGAGTACATACGCTGAATCAGGGTGCTCATGATCTTGACTACACACTGAAAGCAGCCTGCAGGAAGCCTTGGTGAATGAGCCTAACTACAGCCATCTTGGGCCTGCTCAGTTGATGTTTATGCATGTAAAATTCAGAATAAGTCACTCCCAGCAGGTCATTTCACAGTCATCAATTTCACTGATGGGGTTGATTTTTGGGTTGGAGAAGGATTGGTGAGTATAGTGGGTATAGGTGTTAATTGATGACTTTCCTCTAGGGAGTGTTGAGGGGAAGATGAGCCTGACCCTACTGCTCCTTCCTACAGATCTAAGGCTGCAACTAAGGCCTCAATGACTAAATGTTATAGTTCCTGACATTCAAGGTCTGGATCTGGGGGTTCTAAAAATAATCAGACTGAGAGAGCTGTGGTCATTGTTCAAAGATGAAAAGAGAGGATTTAATTTTTAGTTCATTCTTTGTCTGAGGACACCAGTGTCGAGTTTTTGGATATGCATCAAGCCAGACACCTATTTGGCAGTTCTCTTGTCATCAGGAAGCAGCTGGAGTAAGCTGATGGGAAAAGGGAAAGGGGAAAGGATATTTAGGAACAACAAGGGAAACATGATTTTCCAGAAAAGCACAAAGACTAACATAAATGATACATTTTACAGGCACCAAACCCTGCAAGGTCAAGACATGTAATTGTTGTAGGTGGAAAAAAAAGCAAGAGTGGAATAAAAGCAGCCAAAAAATCACTCTGCCAGAATGGCAGGGACAAAGGCTGTAGGTATAAAGGGGGAGTGTCACTGAACCTGGCATGAGAAGAGGAAGGTTCCCAGGCAAATTTCATGTGCTTCCGAACTTCATCTTAGTCTTCTAGAGAATTTCCTCAGCATGGGAAAGTTTTCCTTACTTGGAGAAATGCAGCAAAGGAGGATGAACCTTAGGGAGTTGTTCTCCTTGTGTTGCTGAAGCAACAAGGGGCTGAGTTGGGGTCTAGGTGAGGGTTACATTGCCTGTGTTTGCACCTGTGATGAGCTCATTGGGCCTGTTGCAGGTAGGTCATCATGGTGTGCGTGCGTGTGTGTGTGTGTGTGTGTGTGTGTGTGTGTGGAGGGGAGTTAAATGCAAGCATCACTTCTACATCTGGATCTGAAATTCTACATCTGTGGAAAAATTAGCCATTTCATCCACTTTCATTGGAAACATTTTCTCAGAGCAAGTCCTGGTTAGTTTAAGGAACATTTTACTAATGTTTTATTATGTGAAGTGGGGACAGAGAACGGGCAGCACAGGAATGCAGTGTATCTTTGCATCTCTGGTTGGTTATAAGGAAATTTCACAGAGCACTGCACAGAATCTCACCATCTATATTGATTCTTTTCTATGTTTTCCCCATCAAATTTTCTCCTTTTTCTTTTAGAGTATGTGTTGATCTCCCAGGATCCTGTATAGGAATTTACCAACTATCTTCTGATATTTTATTAACCAAAGGAATATTGAATTTATTGATGAACTGTTAAATTACTTCTTCCAGATTATATTTAATTCTGTTAAAAAATATTTTCCATTCAGTTACTTTCATATAAAGGCAGTGAGGAGGAGGAGTCCTCTTCCCCTCCTCCTCCTCCTCCTCCTCCTCCTCCACCTCCTCCTCCTCCTCCTTTTTCTTCTTTGAACTGGGGATTGAACCCAAGGGCACTTAACCACTGAGCCAAATCCTCAATCCCTTTTTATTGTTTTCTTTTTTTTTTTCCTTAATTTTTAGGCAGGGTTTTGCTAAGTCCTTGGGGCCTCGCTAAAATAATAAAAAATTTTTTCTTATAAAAAATCCATAGTGGACATATGATGAATGATAAAAATAACAACACTGCTTGATTTTCTTATAGCATTTTCTTGAAAATATGTTATAATTAAATGCTAGTGTATTAGCTTTTCCCTGCTGTGACTAAATGATCTGACCAGCAATCATAGAGGAGGAAAAGTTTATCTGAGGGCTCATGGTTTCAGAGGTCTTAGTTCATAGAAGGCCGGCTCCATTTCTCAGGGCTGGAGGTGAGACTGAACATCATGGCTGAAAAGCGTGTCAGAGGGAAGCAGCTCCCATCATCAGGAATCAGAGAGCGTCTCCATACTCCAGATACACAATATGTAGTCCAAAACCATGCCCCAATTCCAATCTCCTCCAGCCACACCCTATCACCTCAATTAATCCCATCAGTAGTTAATTCACTTACAACCCAATCATTTCTCCTCTGAACCTTCCTGCATTGTCTCACATGTGAGCTTTTGGGGGACACCTCACATCCAAACCATAACAGCTAGCATGAAGAAATATGTTTTCTGAAAAAAAAGGGAAGATAGTAGATTAGTCATTTTCTGCATAATAATCATTGGAATGAGAATTCTAACTTGTCTGCGATTGACTTTGGAACTGATAAGTAAAAAGCAGTACTATTGGACTATGATAAAACCATGGGAATGCAATAAAAAAATGAAGAGTTTTGACTAGCAGTTTACTCAAAAGCATTCCCAGAGATGGTAATATTCAACTGTTTCTACAGAAAAAGCTGGTAACTATGGGATATGCATAAGAAATAAGAAATGCAATTTATTTTTCTTAATTTTTATTCAGCTATATTTTTATTTTGTATATATTTTATTCTTAGAATTATTTTTTCATTATTAAAGAAAGTCACACTATATCACATTGAGAAAACTTAGAAAGCTTAAAAGGAAAGATCCATAATCTTCTTACTGTCAATATCTGTTTTTTTTACAAATCAAACCCAAAATCTGGGGGGTGGGGAGAAAGAAAGAAAGAAGGAAAGAAAGAAGAAAGAAAAAAAGAAAGAAAGGAAGGAAGGAAGGAAGGAAGGGAGGGAGGGAAAGAAAGGAAGAAAAACAAAAGAAAAAGAAAGAAAGAAAGAAAGAAAGAAAGAAAGAGAAAGAAAGAAGGAAGAAAGAAAAAAGAGAGAAAGAGAAAGAAAGAAGGAAGGAAGAAAAAAAATTGCCTAGTCATTTTATTTAGTTGATGGTTCTGAAGGTTCAGACTGGCCGTGGGTGGCCTCTCTCATGTCTTCTTCCTTCTGGCAACTGGATGGCTGGAGGGCTCAAGGGCAGCATCTGGGACAGCTTGTCTGTTTCCTACGGCCTTCCACTTTCCTGTAGATTATCTCACATGGTGTCAGTTCTCATATCACAAAAAGCAGTCAGAAGTCCTTGCACATGTGAGCAGTTGCAAAGCCTCTGCTTGATCCACATGAACTCATGCTCAATTGACCAAAGTCACTCAGAAGTTTAAGTTGAGAGCCAGGGAAGGGAAGCCAGTAGGAAAGGCCCTTGTTAAGGCTGCTTTTGACAATATATAAAAATAATTCGGATCGTAATTTATGTATAACTTTATATCTTGCAATTTTTCACTTAAAAGGTTATAATATGATAATTTACCTAGTAAATATTCTTTTCAAATATGATTCTTGTCTCATTCCACCATTTTTCATACCCCCCCCATTTCCCCCTTCTTAATCTAAAGTTCCTCCATTCTTCTCTCACCCCCACAAATTAAAATGAAGTCTGTAAAAATTGAAAAAATAAATTAAGAGAGATCTGAGTCATAAAAAATATGATTCTTAATGGCACATAAATATTAAAACTTGTGATTGTGCCATAATTTGCTATAAACTCTCCGTACTAGAAACAGTAGACAGTTTTTAATATTTCTCTTTTAATATTTCTAAATAAGCTGTGGCACACAACCTCTGTGATTTTGGGGCATATTACTGAATTAATTTAAATTAATAAGCTTGAAGCTCTTGATAAAGATTGCCAAACTGTCCCTTGAAAAAGCTGGAACAATTTTATTCTCAGTAACAATGTTTGAGACTATCAAATTTACTACCATATCATGGACCCAGGCTAGTACACATTTTAAAAGTCTGTCAACTTGAAAGGCAGGAAGGTATTTTTTCAAATTTATAATGTTCAGATGTCTCAAACATTAAATATGTTATAAAATAGCAATAACTATAAACCATTACTTGTTTTAAGGAAAAAATATCCATTAAGATAAAAATTGCAACTTAGATAAAGAGAAAAGATAAATATGGGGTGGAAGAAGATTGAAAATGACTTTTTAGATGATGGGGAAAAACAAGTATTTCACCTTGTTTTTTCATTTTATGATAGTAAGTGCATGCAGTTGTCAAACTATGAAAATGTTTTATGTCCCCTGAGGATAGGTCCAATAAAGCATATTTAAAAAAGATAAAAATTGAGATTATATGCTGAGATATTATAGTAACATAAAAATCTGTCTAAAAATTTGTTTTGGAGAGAGGATTGGAGGAAAAGAATGTTTTTGGTGTAGAACTCTTCTAATTAAGCAACTACTCAGGAGAAACATTGAATTTGGGAAAATAAGTTTCAGTAATTTTTTGTGTGTGTTGGAAAAAGCAGTAAATTATAGAAGATTCATTTTAATTCTGTTAATTCTATGATTTTCCCATGCTGAGAAAATATAAAGATGAAAGTTTAATATAAGCTGTGGGTTTCACAAAATGTCAGAGGAATATTAACTCCCACCACGGAATGCACAGATGTATTTTTGATCACAGGTGGAGTAATAAAAATTCAGATTGAATCTATATAGCCTGTATAATACGTGTGAGTTAGGGATGTTGTGAGGACTTTATTGCATCTTAAGATTTTTTACTACATAGTTTCTAAGTTTCTAAAAATGTTTTTGCTGTGCAATTTTAAGAAACATTTTTGAGGACAGAATATGTACCAGTGCAGGAAGGCAGGCCACTACTGCAGGCGCATGCACCGGCTGCCTGGGGCTTCTAATTTGAGGAGCTAGGGAACAATGGAAACTCCTGTGACTTCGATCAAGTTTTAGACCTAGGTGGGCGAGGTGCTTATCCCTCCTAGCAGCTGGCGACTTTATAACACATGACTGTAAATGGAAGTCAGGAAGAAAGAGGATGATTTTGAATTGAATGCAGGAGAGAAGGTAATTTCTTCAGGCTGTTGAAAAGTACTGACTGTCTCCTGCGGGGAGGAGGAGGATGGTGGGGAGGAGGAGGATGGAAAGATGTATGTACACGACAGAAATAAACCACTCTGAGACCTTAGCAGGGAAAGCAAGGCCACTAGCAAAAGCACAACTCTTACATCAAATATTTCTGCTATGGTTCTGCTATAATACAAAGACAAAAACAAAAAAACAAATACTAAGGACCCCAGCCTTGGCATATGTATATTTTACCAATGTATATTATATAGTTCACCCTCCCATCTCTTCCACTTATTCAGAATTGTTTGCAAACGTTTAATTCATGTGCTTGAATTCAAAACATATGCTGCCGGGGATCACAGATCTTTTTTTCTCTCTCTCTTATAAATGTTTCAGGAATTTACAGTTTCTAGGCATAGTGATGCCACATTATTTCAGTATTTACTTTGAGGTCCAAAGGATGTTTGAGAAGTGAATGTCATATTTGGACAATGGGAGTTTAACTGGGTTCTTTGGTCACAGATATTGATAAAAGCAATGATCACTACATTTTGGGTATGTTCTTATGAAAAAAGTGGCACCAGTTTTTTTTTTTTTATAATTATGCTTTTTGGTAAAGTAGTTGTTTAGAAATTTTGTTATTTTCTTTTACTCTAATAAGTTTTATTGCTCAGTATTCCCCAAATAAACAGCAAATAACTACCTACAATAAAAGTAAACACAAAAGAAGGAAAATAAAATATCTTCTCAATGCCCTAAACAAATCTTTCCTTGTCTATTTCTTTTATCTGTGTAATAGTATTAAAAATCTATAAAATAATAATGCTTCTGGAGAGTGAGAATTATTGTTTTAAGAAGGAAACTTAAGAAGATAAAACTAGTGTTTGAATAACCTTGACTATATACCCCACAATTCAAGCCTAGGCAGTATAACAAATTACAATAATATGGACTTTGTCAGACTTTTAAATCATTATCATTGACTTTTTGGAATCTTTTTCCTCTACTCCCTCCCCTATAATTATGTAATGGAAGAGTTTATCTCCATTCTGTCACTTAGGATTACGTTCCAGTGCATTTGACAGTAACCTCAAAAAGTGACCTGAACAGACTAAAGAATTTGTTCTCTCTTAAGTAGAAGTGTAAAGATAGTTTAGAATTGGCATTATAGCTCATCAGGATCTGAAGTCTTCAATCTTTCTTTTCCACCTTTCTTAACATGTGGTTTCATTTTTAAGGGTGCTTAATGGTCTCATGTGGCTGGTAGATGTCCATCTATCACATCAATTGCCTAGCCAATTGGCCAGGAAGAAGAGGGACATGGAAAAAATAAGCATGCAAACTCACCTGTTTTCCTTTAAAGGAGCTTTCCTAGAAGACCAATGTAAAAGTTTCACTAATATCTCATTGACCAGAACTTAGTCACAAAACCACAAATTTATACATGACCTATTCTGTCATAGTAGCAGACATGGACTGACAAGGAAGGAAAACAGAGAGGGGCAATGAATAGATTTGCCACGAGAATAACAACATGGGTACTATGGGTGATATGGGAACCCAAGAAAAGCACTTCTGTAGGTACCATTGATGATCAATATCAAAGTGGAGAATTTTAAATTTTGCTTGAATATGAAAATGGAGAATTTTAAGAAGCATAAATAGAGACAAAAGTAGAAGGAATTTTAATACTTGAGTTATAAATGATGTATTTATTTTTTTAAGTTCTTAACACAGGTAGCTACCAAAATTATCAGCTTTAAGAAATACTTGCATCAAAACCTATCAAAATTCCCCATTACCTCCTGAATCTCATATCTATACCTAATATTTAATTAAATTCCTTCACTGAATAGCTTACTTCCTTTTCAACTGTACCCTATAATGTCTTTGAATACTCATTGTCACTTCCAGTGTGTGTGTTGTTTCTGAAATTTCAACCCCAAAAGCCTCTTGTTGCTTTATTTTCTTTGTCTCCATATGTTATGGGTTTGATTACAAGGTGTCCCTCCAAAACTCCAGTGTTAATGCAGGAATGTTCAGAGGTGAAATAACTGAATTATGAGAGCCATGTAAGTAGTTTTTGTGTTGGTGACAGTGACAAAAAGTGACTAACATATAGTATATTTCAGGCACATACTTTCAGATATGAATGAAACTGATTTGTTCCATGAAGGCTTCGTGAATTAAAATTAAATTGATTCCATTAGTCTGTGTTCAATATCAAATTAATATTAAACTGTATTTAATACCTAAGTATATAATTACTCTTTCATGATCTACCTGTCAGAATATTTTTTCCTTGTTTTTGGAACAAAAGAGCTTATGTAACTCATTCTTCTTTACTGGAAGAGTAATGTCATTCTTCAAGGCAATGAAAATCGACATTAATTTTGACCATAACTCATTCTGGGGGGGTCTTAACAGTTCTGCAGCACTCAGGTCTCAAGGCCATGGCTTAGTGCATACCCATTTATTTACAATTCAAATCCTTTGTTTATCTATTGTGTCCTTTGCCAGATGCCAAAGCCATTCTCAAAACTCACCTCAGGGCCTGGATTGTAATTTAGTATTAAAGTGCTTGCTTAGCATGTGTGAGGCACTGGGTTCCATCCTCAGCACCACATGAAAATAAATAAACAAATAAATAAAATAAAGGTATTGCGACCATCTACAACTAAAAAAAAATACTTTTTTTAAAAAACCCACCTCAAATCATCCTCCAAGCTGGAGTTAGCTAGATCTCATACTAAACCTCTTCTGAATGTAATATCATTACTGTTAGGAGAGGGACAATTACAAAGGTAAGTGGAAATGGACAGGTGAAGTTCAGTCTTTACCCCACCTTTTCTGCATGGACTTTCAATGGAGTTCTTGCTTCATTCTGCACGAGAGCAGGTACTATTTGGTCTGATCCTTTTTGCCATTTTTCTTCACATACATTATCTGACTGCCCACTGTAAGTTTCTCCGAATTCTTTGACTTTATTCATTCTACACCTGGTGATATTCCATTCTCAAATGTTGGCTTCCCAGCTAGATATTTTTTCTTCTTGCAGCTTGGTTTGAATCTGTGATTAAGTTCTGCTCATTGGACTGTGAGCATGAGTGTGGTCCTATTGAAAAGACAACAATTGAAATAAAGTGATTGCTGGTGTCTCCTTTTTTTCTTCATGATGGCTGGGAAAAAGGATACATCTGGAGTCTTGGGCCAAGAATAGAAAGGGAGGTCTTGAGAATGCAAGCCATCCTGCTAGTTCAGAACAATTCATCTCTGTGTTTAACACAAAGGAGGAGATTTGCTCTTAAGCCACTGATTTTGCTTGGGAAGGAGGAAGGGAGAAAAGAAGTAGGTTTCTTTGTCTTAGCAGCATTGTCTTTATCCTACCTAATATATTAGTCCAAGTTCTCCTAGTTGGTTCTGAGTTCTTTTGAGCAAATTAGTTTCTTTCTCTGAATTTACTCAACTATAAAATTGGAATAATGATTCTTATCTTCAGGAGTAGTTGTGAGCATCAAATGAAATAGCATATATGAAGTTAAAGAATTTTGGAAGACAGAACTGAAATATGTGGAATAAGTATAACATGAGCTGAATCTTCTTTCTTTATATCTTTTTGTTTGTTTTACAGCTGGGATCTTGCAATGTTATCCAGGCTATTCTCAAACTTTTGGTCTTGAATGATCCTCCCTCCTGAGCCCCCTAGGTAGCTGGGGTTACAGATGCACACTGCTGCAACTATCTTGGGTCTTCTTTCTTAGTGCAAGGAACTGGATCTTCAGTTCAGAAAACATGAATACTTCAGTGTTCTCAAAATGAATAAATAGACTTGGGTGTATGGAGAATTCACTATATTCTATCACAATAATATGTTTTCCAAAAAGCATGATTGATATAAAGTGCTGAAAAACATATAATGGGAAAGAATCTTAGTAGCCTAAATCTCAGAGTGAGATTCTCAAGGCTCTGTATTGACATTTAAAGAACAAATTCTGTATTTAATTTAGAAATTTGTCCTATCCTGTCTTCCTGTTCTCTAAATTAGAAAATCTCACAAGATTATTGTCTCAATGAATAACAAACCGAAGATTATGAGAGTTTTAAATCTATAAAGTTATTATCTATAACTTAAAATTAGGACATATGTACACCATATTAGGATATTGTCTGTTCTCAAGGCATTTAGTTACTTCTCAATTGCATAAAGAGAATTTATAGGGCTAATCATCGCTTTTTTGTGTGTTAGTTCAAAGATCTACCACCACCTCATTAAAAATTGAGAGACACATTTTCATTCAGTAACTTTTTTACTTGTGTGGTCTCTTTCTGAGTGTTCTTCATTCCCATGTATTTTATTAGTAGTACCAAACATGAAAGTTCTCTTTTTATTGTTTGAGTTTGTACAACTACATTCATTATGTCAAGACTCTGCTTAAGAAACCAGACTGATTCCTGCTATCATTAAAATTTTAAGTTAGTTTTCTTTTTGTGTTTAAGAGATTTTCCTATCTTCACCTCAACTGTACAATCTTCCCTAGATTTCCCAGTGTAAACCTTACTGAGATGATTTATTAAAATATGCTTCTGGAAATCTAGTGTTACCAAGAAGTACTCAGAGTGTTACTAAGTGATGTTTGAGTCAATTATTACATATGCCCTATATACCATAATTCACAAGCATCACATAATCATATATACAATCTATATAAATGTTGAACATCTTAGTGACTATTAATGTACGTTATAGCATATATGTAGAAGACGAGGAATGAAGCTTATATTGTTATCTCTGTGAATGTGTTAGAAGATCTCACAAAGTGTCACTATTAATTAGACATTTTCATTCAACCTTTTTCTTTCTGACCTATTTCTTGTTATGGGTTGAATAGCATACCTCAAAATTCATATATTGAAGACCTAATACTAGTACCTCAGAATATGACCTTATTTGGAGAAAGGATACTTATAAAAATAATAACATTAAAATGAGATCATTAGGGTGAGATCAAAATGACCAGGAATACAAATCACATCTCAATAATAACCCTGAATGTTAATGGCCTAAACTCATCAGTCAAGAGACATAGGCTGGCAGATTGGATTTTTTAAAAAGACCCAACAACATGCTATCTCCAAGAGACTCACTCATAGGGAAAGATATCCACAGACTGAAGGTGAAAGATGGGAAAAAAAACATATCACTCACATGGATCACATAAACAAGCAGCGGTTTCCGTCCTCATATCAGATAAAGTGGACTTCAAGCCAAAGTTAGTTAGAAGGGACAAAGAAGGACATTTCATACTGCTTAAGGGAATTATACATCAACAGGACATAACAATCATAAATATTTATACCCCAAACAATGGAGAATCTACGAACAACAAAAAACCCTTCTCAATTTCAAGAATCAAATAGAGCACAACACAATAATACTGGGTGACTTGAACACACCTCTCTAATGACAGATCTTCCAAACAAAAACTAAATAAAAAACTATAGAACTAAACAATACAATCAATAATTTAGACTTAACATATATATACATATATATATGCATATATATATATGTGTGTGTGTGTGTGTGTGTGTGTGTGTATTTCATTCATCAAAAGCAAATATACTTTCTTCTCAGCACCAATAGACCATACTTATGCCACAAAGCAACTCTTAGCAAATACAAAAAATGGAGGAAATACCCTGCATTCTATCAGATCATAATGGAATGAAATTATAAATCAATGATAAAATAAAAAATAAGCTACTCCAACACCTGGACACTAAATAATATGCTATTGAATGATGAATGGATACCAGAAGAAATCAAGGATGAAAAATACTTAGGGTAAATGAGAACATCAATACAACATATCAAAATCTCTGGGACACTATGAAGGCAGTATTAAGAGGAAAGTTCATTGCATTGAGCTCATTCATTAAAAGAATAAAAAAATCAATGAATAAATGACCTAACATTATATTTCAAAGGCCTAGATTAGGAGGAAAGTAGTAGAAGACAGGAAATAATTAAAATCAGAGCTGAAATCAATGAAATTGAAACAAAAGAAACAATTCAAAAATTTGACAAAACAAAAAGTTGGTTCTTTGAAAAAATAAATAAAATCGATGAACACTTAGTCATGTTAAAGAAGAGAAAGATTACTAAAATATGTGATGAAAAAGGAAATATCACAATGGACATTACTGAAATGCAGAAGATAATTAGAAACTATTTTGAAAATTTATACTCAAATGAGATAGAAAATCTCAAAGACATTGACAAATTTCTAGAGACATATGAATGAACTGAAGTAGGAGGACATACACAATTTAAACTGATCAATTTCAAGCAATGAAATAGAAGATGCCATCAAAAGCCTATGAACCAAGAAAAGCCCAGGACCACATGGATTCACAGCTGAGTTCACCAAGACCTTCAAGAAGAATTAACACCAATATTCCTCAAATTATTCCATGAAATAGAAAAGGAGGGAAACCTTCCAAACTCATTCTATGAGACTAATATCACCCTGGTACCAAAACCAGACAAAGACACATCAAGGAAAGAAAACTTCAGACCAATATCCTTGATGAGCATAGACTAAAAAGTTCTGGCAAATCACATAAAAAAGCATACTAAAAAGATAGTGCACCACGATCAAGTGGGGTACAAGGTTGGTTCAACATCCAGAAATCAATAAACATAACTCATCACATTAACAGAGTTAAAGACAAGAATCAGGTGATCATCTCAATAGATGTATAAAAAGCATTCAACAAAATACAGCACCCCTTCATGTTTAAAACACTAGAAAAACTAGGGCTAGTAGGGACATACCTCAACATTGTAAAAGCTACCTATACTTAACCCAAGGCCAACATCATTCTAAATGGAGAAAATTTGAAATCATTCCCTTTAAAATTATATAGGTAAAACACAGTCATTACTTCATTTTATTTTTAAAATTTGTTTGTTTGTTTGTTTGTTTGTTTGTTTATTTATTTATTTATTTATTTATTTACATTTTAGTACTAAGGATTGAACCCAGGGATGCTCTACCACTGAGTTACATTGTCAGCCATTTAAATTTTTTTTTTTTTTTTTTTTTTTTTTTTAAGTTTGGGACAGGGTCTTGCTAAGTTGCCCAGGGTGGTGTTGAAATTGTACTCCTCCTGCCCATGCCTCCTGAGTTGCTGAGATTACATACATGCCCCCACCAGGCCCAGAAGAGTTATTTGATGAAAAACAACATACTCAGATATTTCATTAGTTCCACTGCTTTCCATTTAGTGGGTCAACAAGAACCTGCGAGACATTCTCAATTTCTTTCTTTCTCTTGCTTTCTATATCCAAACCGTCACTTTTATTTCTCAACTATCATCAATTTCTTTATTAACATGATTATTAGGAAGCTTAAGTGACCATAATACCTTGCACTCTAGAATATCGAAATGACCTTGTAATTTGTCTGTTTGCGTACTTTTTCATATGCAATCCATTCTTAATGAAACAATGATATTTGGAAAATGTAGATATCTCCTGTCTCTTCCCTGCCTTGAACTCTTTGTTCAGAGTGAAATTCAAACTTCTTACATGTTTTCCCAGCTCTGCTTGATCTGTACCTTGCATTCACACAAAGATCCTAAAGATACTAAAACACAATTCAAGAGTATTTTTCTCCAGGTCTGCTCTACTTTTTGTCTTGCCTTAAGTGACTAGAAAACTACATATGAAAAATGTGATATGTCTGTTGTGATAATCAGTAATGCCCAGTGTGGAACTGAAATCCCTGAGAGGAGGGGAACTCCATGTCCTTCTGGACTTTTATTTATCTGGAATTTCTGGGAGTTGGGGTTAAGCAAAACATAGAAATCTCTCAGATGAAGAGAGAACAGAGTTCTAGGCTACAGAGGCAGTGTAAACCTGTAGGATAGGGTACTGGGAGAGAAGGAGCTTTGCTGAGAAGACATTCCAGAAGCTTACACAGGGAACCCATTGAGTCTTTTGCTGAATGTTAAGTTGTGCATGAGTTGGCTGAGACATCACGATGCCAATAAAGAATCAACTATTAGAAAAACAAAGCAAAGCAAAAACAAACAAACAAACAAACAAACAAAACCCAACCAGGGAGTGATGAGAACAACTTATAGAGCTCACACAAGGTTGGGTGATACTCAACTTCAGACCAGTTAGAATGAAGAGTCATCAGTGAAAATCTTGGCATTTCAAGATTTCAAAAGTTCAAAAAATGATCACACCTAAAATGTAGGACCCAGAGTGAAACTATACTAGCCTTGCACTAACAAAATAAAAAGTCTCTCATGGATCAAACCAAGAAGCAGGTAAATTCATAGCCTGCTGGAACAAGACACAAGCTCTGCTAAGGAACACAGAAAATCCAGATCAACAACAAAGCATCTAGAACACCCAACAACTAAAGCATTACCAGACAGGCAGGAAATGATGACTCTTAATTAGAATTAAAATTGAAAAAAAAATTGGCCAGTCAAGAGAATTCAGAAAAAAAGACAGATGATAGTATGGAAAGACAATATAAAACTTTAAAATAGCAATTATAAATTTGTTCAAGGATTTCAGAGAAAACATGACAATAATGAGGAGGAGTGCCTAGGAAATTTCAGTAAAGCATTAAATTTATACATAACATAAGAAACCATGGGAACCCCAGAACTGAAAAACAGTATTAGAATTGAAATTTTCATTAGATTTAAACTTTGCAGAAGAAAAGAACATTGAATATGCAGGTGGGCAATAGAAACTATCTAAATTAGATGTCAGAGAGAAAAAAAAGGTTGAAAACAACAAAATCTCAGTGGTCTGTGGAACAATATCAAGTCATGTGTAAGTGCAGTAACAACAACAAAAAATGAGAGAGATTATAGCAGAAAAAAACTTAAGAAATAATGGATAAAGATTTTCTAAATCTGGCGAAAACTCTAAACTCTCTGAACCAAGAATATCAATAAGCTCAAAGCAGCAAAAATAAAAAGCAAACTACAAGACACATCATGATCAAATCACTTTCCTGAAGTGTGCAAACCAGAAAGACTAGAGTGACTATAAGGTCCAAAAGAAAAAAAAAAAATCTCCGTAGAATTCTATATTCTATAAAACTACTTTCCAATGTGGAAATGATATAGTCACACAAACCTGTGACAATTTTTTTTTTCCTTGAACTGCTGCACTAAAAAGAATGTCAAAGAACATTCCAGAAAGGAATGTTTCCTTTCTGGCACAAGGAAAATGTGAAAACTCTGTGAAGGAATAAAAAATATTACCAGAAAAAATGAACATGCAAACATTAGAATATTTTCTCAGAGTTACTAATTTATTTGAGAGGTATTTGACTATTTGATGCAAAATAATAACAGTGCATTACAGTTTCTATCATAGGAAAAAAAAATTTATTAAAATGTCCCCAAAAGCCTGAGGGAGAATAAATGGAAATAAGTTATTATGAAGTTCTTACCTTGCATGTAGAATGATATAATACTATTTGAAGGTAAATTATGAAAATTATATAATCAGTAAAAGAAACAAAGGAAATTGAGGATGGTTTATGTTCTCTCAGATATGTGGATGCTAAGCAGGGAGGGGAAGAATAGCCGTTCAGTGGATTGGACAAAGGGAATGAAGAGAAGGGAGGGGGACAGGAATAAGAAAGACAGTGAATGAATCTGACACAGCTTTCTTGTGCACATATATGAATACATCACAGTAAATCTCCACATCATTTACAACCACAAGACTGGGATCCTCATTAATCCATGTTTGTATAAATATGTCAAAATATATTCTAGTGTTATGTATATCCAAAAAGAACAAATAAAATTTAAAAAGTCAATAGATGACATAAAATAGAATATTAAAATTTGTTTAATTAATCTAAAAAAGAAAAGGAGGAAAAACAAGTAACAGATGGGACAAAGTTAAATTGCAAGACAGTATTACTTAAATGAATGTCAATAGCAGCACTACATGTGAATAATGTAGCCACTCTTATTAAAGGAAAGATCCTTTCAGTGTGAGGGGAAAAAAAAGACATTAGTAGTTGCTGTTTGCAAGAAAAATCCACTAACACATACACACACACACACACACACACAAGTGTAAAAGTAAAGGTAGAATACCATATACCATGTAAATACTTATTAAAATGTACTGTTAATCAACTCAGAAGATTAACCTAAATGTGTAAGCATTTAATAATCAGGCTTTGAAATATGCAAAGAAGAAACTAAGAACACTGAAGGGAGAAATGGAAAAATCTACAATATAGTTGGCAATTTTGACGTCCTCTTTCAGTAATTATGGAACAGTTGGAAAGAAAATTGATAAATAGAACACTTCAGCAACATAACCAATCTGCTCAACCAAATTGCCAAAAAAAACAGTACTACCACAAAATTGCAGAATATACATTTTTTCAAGTACATGAAATAATTGTAAATGTTCCCATAAATTGAAATTATGTAGAGTGCATTCTCTAACTACACTAATATTAAATTAGAAATTAATAGCAAAAGACATGAAAATCTGCCAAATGTTAACACCAATTTTATACATTGATTTTCCTGAAGAAGAACTTCATCACATCATGGAACTTGTTGCTATATATTATTACTGCATGTTTTCATGTGTCTCATTTATTACTCTGAAGTTAAGCTTTGAACTCTGTATTCTCAATGACTGGGATGGTGTCTGGCACATAATTTATGCTAAATAAATGTCTATGGATAGTCTTTTCAAGTGAACATGTGTTGAAACATTAACTTTATTCTCTTACTAGCAACATGTAAGAATCCTGATAATTCAACCTTCAACCCAGCATTTTATGTTATCAGTGTTTTTATTTTAGCCACTTCTGAGATGTGCTGTGGTATCTTATTGTAGTTTTAACTTGAATGTTTTCTCTGAATAATAATGTCAGGCATGTTCACATGAGTATATTGACCCTTTTGCGTATACTCCTGGTAAAGTACCTTTTATTTTTATAGAAGTCTTTTGCTCATTCTTTATTTTTTTTGTATTTTTTTGTTCATGCAATTTGCATTTTATTATAAGTGAAATTAAATACCCTTAAATTATAAATGGACAACTGATTAAAAATAGGGGTTTTGAAAGAAAATTTGAAAGTGGATTTAGTAAACTTCTCCATTTAGTGTGGATCAAACTGACAGTAGTTGACATGTATACAAGCATTTTTGTCAGATGTTTCACTGCTGTGACCAAAAGATCTGATAAGAACAATTTTAGAGAAGGAAAAGTTTATTTGGCTTTCATGGTTTCAGAGATCTCAGTCCATAGAAGGCTGACTCTATTGCTTGGGGCTGGAGGTAAGGCAGAACATCACAACAGAAGAGGGTGGTGGAGGAAAGGAGCTCAGGACATGGCCTTCAGGAAGAAGAGAGAAAGAGAGAGGGAGAGAGAGACTTCTCTCACTGTGAGCAAAGTATATACCCCAAAGGCATGTCCCCAGTGACCCACTTCCTTCAGTCACACTCTACCTGCCGACAATTACCACCCAGTTAATTCCTATCAGAGGGTTAATGCATGAATTAGGTCAAGGCTTTCATAACCCAATCATTTCACTTTTAACCTCTCATTCACTGTCTCACACTTGACATTTTGGAGGACACCTCACATCTAAACTGTAACAATAAGCGGTGAATAAAATTCTCAGTATTTAAGTAAAATAAGTCAGTAAGCTTTCTGTACTGAAGGTACAATGATGATAATAAAGACAACCATAGATATTTGGAGTCAGAAAAATTAACTACAAGATTTACTTCTGAAAGGTCAATATGGGAAATTCACAGACTCACTTCCCAGTGACACTGGTTAAAAATATAAAAAATACAATGATTCAGGTCTCTGAAACAGTCCTAAAAAAACAAAAAAACCAAAAACCTATACCAAAAAAACTGAAGTGTAGAAATGAAAATTAAGATGGCTGCATTGTGGCCAAGAGGGCGAAAAATTCCTTTGTGGGCCTCCGAAATCACATTGGGTAGGCTGCAATGTTGCCTCACAGACATAAGTCTCTCAATCTTTAACTTCCAGATAAAAGATATTGTTTGGAAAGAATGTGGTTTCAAGACCCCGAATTGCAACAATTTCCAATCATGGGACTTCTGCTGAGTCACTGACTTTTTCAAAAGTCTATCACTGACTAATAAAACTAAAACTCAGAATATCAAGTCTGTGACCCTTGAGCTATGGCTGTAGCTCCTTTTTTCCACTCTTTCAGTCCAGTGGGAAGGGAATTCTACTCTAGGTGAATACAACCAAAATACAGGCTCCCCTTTTTCTCAGCTCCCAGTGGAGGCTACAGTGCATTCCTGTGGAGGGCAGAACCAAAGCCCTCTTGTAGAGGCTAACTTCCTGACTATGCCACCAAGAGATGAGGGCTTTCTTCTTTCAGCCAGCCCTACTCAAATGATGGAAACTGTGCTCTGAGCAAGGGGCTGAGAATGGTAGGACTGTATCCATGGCTTACCCCAGCTTGTTTGTGAGATGGAGGTTCCATGCTGAGAGAATCAAGCTGATGTTTTAGTCAGGTTTTCATCACTATGACAAAAATACATGACCAGAATAACTTAGAGGAGGGAAGGTGTGTTCTGACTCAGGGTTTCAGAAGTTCAGTCCATGTTGGCTGGTTCCATCATTTTGGACCTGAGCTGAGTGGAGCATTGTGGTCAAAGAAGGATGGAGGGTGTGGTGGAAGAAAGCTACTCTGTTCAAAGCAGGGTCAGGAAGTCAGGGTTGGGAAGAAGGGGCCACAGCAAAGATGAATCCTTACAGGACACCCCCAATGACTCACCTCCTCCTGCCATGCCCTATCTATTCACTGTTACCAACCAGTCAGTCCATTCAAAGTAGGACAGACCCATTAAGTTGCAACTCTCATAATCTAATCATTTCACCTCTGACATTTCCTGCATCTTTGAGATACTTTTGCATAGCACCTCAAATCCAAGTCATAGCAGCCAAGAAAACCCATTACCCCTCCTGCAAATGAATGGCCAGCTTCTAAATCAGGAATGTCACTCATAGGCAAGTGTGCCATTTTTCTTGCCCTCATGTTTGTGGTTCAGATGGTTTTTGCTCAGAGGGTATAGCAGGTCATGAAGCAAAGAGGTCCCAAGATATTCCCAAAGGAACTGACTTTACTTGCAACAGAGTGTGTCAACATTCAAGCCCAAAGGCATTTGCCACACACTCTGTTGCAAATAAAGTCATTTCCTTTGGATTCATCAGAGATATAAGCTAAGCATGAATTAGAAAAATTTCCAGAGGAAACCAGAGAATTGTACAGCTAAGAAGAGTACTCTTAGCTGTCACACACCTTAAAAGGTATTCTTGTAAGTAAGCCCCAAATTATTTAGATCATGATCCAATTACCTGCTGTCTAGAGGAGACACAATTTAGACTGAAAAATACCAATAATTTGGAAATAAAGGATGGGAACAGATTTATCATTCAAATTGAAGGATATGAAAGCTGAAATGGCTACATGAATAAAAATAAAGGAGGTTTGAATTATAAAAATGTTCTAGAATTGTGATGGTTGCACATCCTGGTGAATATACTAGACACCATTGAATCATATACTTTATAAATGGATGTATTATCATTTAACAAAGCTATTTATAAAGTTGAGACTTGAGTACATGTCTAAACAATGTATTCATATTAAGATGCTAGTACAATGTCAGAGCCATGGAGTGATCTGGGGAGGAATAAATTGAGCCAATTTTACTGAGGTGAGTTTAAATTGGAGATTTTCAGTCATTGTTATTTATCAGTGAGATCTAAGAGCTCCTTTTTTGTTATTGATGTTAATTAGCTGTCCTGAGGCAGGTGCTGGTACAATCTCTTCAAAGAAGACTAATAAATCATACTTTTTTTCCTTCTTTTAAAAAATTTGTTCTTTTTAGTTATACATGACAACAGAATGTATTTTGACATATAAATATGTGGAATATAACTTCCCATTCTTGTGGTTGTATATGATTTGGACTTACACTGGTCATCTATTCATATATGAACATAGGAAAATAATGTCTGATTTGTTCTACTGTTTTTCCCATTTCCATCCCTCATCCCTTCCCCCCACACCTCCTGACCAATCCTCCACTCCTCCCTGTCTATTGTGAGTCAGAATTCACACTTCAGAGAAACATTCAGCCTTTGGTTTTTGGAGATTGGTTTATTTCTCTTAGCATGATAGCCTTCAGTTCCATTCATTTACCATCAAATACCATAATTTCATTCTCCTTTGTGGTTGAATCATATTTCATCGTATATATCTACCACATTTTCTTCATCCATTCATCTTTTGAAGGGCACCTAGGTTGGTTCCATAGCTTAGCTATTGTGAATTGAGCTGCTATGAACATTGATGTGACTGTGTCACTATAAAATGCTGACAAATCAAACTTTTTGATAAGGAAATAAAAGAAATGTATCTAATTATAATATGGTTGCACAAGTTTGCCAACTGTTGAAATGAATATTTATTTTGGTGATAGATGAACACCAATCTTGAGGTTATGCTCCCAACCTGACAGTCCTTGAGGAAACAAATTGTAAATTCATGCCCCAAATAGCAATTTTGAGTGAGTATCTAAAGGTCATTATTAACAGCTTTTAATATTATAAATCTCTTTCTGACATTTTTTATTTAAATAGGATGCATATCATTACCCTATGTACATGTGTGATTAACAACAATGATACAAATGTTCATGATGTGCAACCATAGAATGAAAATTTGTACCCATATGTACAGTAAATCAAAATGAAGTTTGTAAAAATAAAAAAATTAAATTAAATTTTAAAAAAAGTAAAAAAAATAAATAAATAAATAAATAGGATAGCTAGCAAGCCCATTCAATTGGGTCTAAATTGAACACTTACTAATTAAAAACACATTCAATTTTTAAAGATGTTTACATAACTCAATTGTGTAATAGTGAATTTCTAATACTGCTCTTTCACATATTCTAAATTTGTATAATGGAAAAGCATCCTAGGATTTCAATGCAACTACAAAGTTCTTTTGCTAGTTGCAAATAATGATACCTCTATTATATTGAAAATATTCAACCAAAATAAATAAAATATAAACATTATCCTGAGAATAAATAGACAACAACTGCCATCCGCCTTCTTTAAAATTTTTATATTCATCAAAACATCCCTATGGTTTTACTTTTCACTTTTCAGGTGAAGAGGCTAAGTGATTTGCTCAAGAAGGCTTGCTGGTGGAAGTCTGAGGACTTAGACTCTAACTCTGCTTATTTATACGTTTAACAACTTAGTTGAGTACCTACCATATGTAAGGAGTGCTACTGGGAATTGAGGATTCAGAAGACAGAAACAGATCCTGTCTTCAGGGATCTTGTAGTCTAGCGGGAATACAGGCATCATTCCACCACTGTGGGAAATGCAGACAGATGACAGGAAGATAAGGCCTGGAGCAGGTGAGGGAAGGCAGAGGAGGCTTTCCCGTGACTGTGTCAACTGAAGTGAAATCCGGAGGAAGAGCCGTGGGAAGACTGTTTCATGAGTTGCCTAACAGCAGCTCTGAAGCTGGAAGAGCACAGTATACCCTGGGGGTGGTCGGGATCTTATGTGCCTGACTCATTCAGCTGTGTAAGGATTCAGGTCTCAAAATTTTAAAAGACCAAACTATTGGTTTCCTAGGATATGAGTTCTCTGGCTAAGAGGGCATTTATATTAAACTCTGTATTTCCCTTGACAGGGATCATCTTTGTTATTTCTTTGTAATCAGCACTTTGAGTTTAAAGCTTTTGAAAGGAAATAAATAATAATCAAGAACGATATCATATGTTCCTTTAAGTCCTATGGATTGAGAATCTAGAATATTTTCATGAAGTTGTCAGATGATATTTTTATGGTGTAATGGAAGATTACCATATTTCATAGGAAACTTTAATATACAATAGGATATTAAAAGTGTGAGAAAATCCTAGAGTTAGGCATTTTTATCTTGCAAAATGGAACAACCCAAGTTTTCATTCAATCTTTGATGTTCTTACCAGCATCTTATTTTAATATACTTTTTCTTTATCTTTGGCCAGCAAATGCAGAGAAGTTAAAACACAATGTTAAAGACTCAGTGGTGCATATCTGATTGAATAACCAATAAACAAGATACAGTGTTTCATTTTCCCTGAAACTGCAGGCCTCATTTCTGCAAAGACAGATCATGGAGGCAAAATTTTGTTTTACCCAGAGAAGTTCAGTATTTAATTTCTTTTCCCTGAATCTCTCTATTGTCCTGTAAGCCATTGCCATGTTCTCTCCAAAAAGTTGCTAAAAAATATGGGTGAATCTAAAGAAAAAATGTGAAAGGACTCACTCTATGTATTCTATAAACAAGGAAATTATTCTAATGAGGGAAAGTATAGTGACTTTATAATGGATTATTTTAGTTCTTGGTCTTTGCAATGTAACATAGAGTAAGGCAGCAGCATCCATGACAACACCAATCTATAGACATTTTTGCCGAGCTTGTAATGTGCTTTAGAATTTTTTAATTAGTTAAATCAACATCCAAATTTAGGTGTTAGCTCTTAGAAGAGCTTGGCTTCTTGAAAAAGTAGGAAAAGTGTGGCAGCACTGGGGCCACATTAGTCAATTGGAATGACAGTTACTGGTTTGTCACCATCTCCATCTAACCTGCATTTATTTATATCACATTACTAAGCATCATTAGGTATTCAATTTTCAATACCTGCATTATTCTTGTTTAGTATTTGTGTGTAAGAAAACAGAGTTGTATGCCAGGAACTATAAGGTATGTGAGATATTTATTCTATTTGCATGCTAGAAAGTTAAATTTGCCACTGTTTCATGGATGCTGACAGAAGATATGAAAATCCTAGATCAGAGATAAGGACTTTATTAATAGCATTAGCCAGTGTATCACTATTTTCTGATAACAGTTCTCTGAGCCTCAATTCCTACATGATGATGTGCACAAAGTCATTGATAGCTACCTGTGTATGGGCTGAGTTCCAGTGGAGGAACTCTTGAGTTTAAGCAAAATGAAACAGTTATTATGGGCAGTAAGTGTTCCTGTCTATTGCACCAAATGGAAAAGCTATCTTTATTTGCCAGTCTGTGAGCAAAACTGCTACTTCATTCAGGGGAAAGACACTATCTTTTTTCTCCAAAGTTGTGCACTATACAAACATTCTTGAAAAGAGAGTTAGAATAAAGTCAGGGTCTGTACTTGCAAGATGTGCATAAACAGGAGAGATCCCTGGAGAGTTGCAGGGAGTTCAGTTAGGCCCCTGGAGAATTGTCTCCCAATAGAAAGGCCCATGGGTATCCTCTAGTTTAGCTACTGTGTGTTGAGTCTACTAAAATCTCTGGGCATATTCTTGGTTAAATTCAGGCTTTCTGACTATTGATTCCATGTATTTATTCAACTGTCATGCTCTGTTCCTCTTTCTCTTACTTGATCTCCTCTTTCTTTTCCCACTATGCTACTTTTTCAGCCATAAGGTGGCCCATACAATAGGACTAAAATATCACTTTAAATATATTTAAAAAAATATTTCCAGACGGTAGACTCACCATTGCAACATCTTTGGTTTGTGCTGGTTGAATTCAAGATATGAAGAATGATATCTTTTCCTATGCACTGCACATAAGTCTTATTATATGATTTGAGAATAGGTCAAATTTAATTAGAACAAAATTATAATCTTATTTTCATGATTTAAGCATTCTTTTCCACAAATAATTCCTGAAGTTGAAAGCAAATACATATGAAAATATAAAAGGAAAATCCAAAATGAACTACACCTGTTGAATAAATTCTTATTCTTCCTTAGATTTTTAAGTCACTATGCAGAGATTAAATTGTCCTCTCATCTTAACTGCTTTGAAAGCTGTTATTGTTTTCAAGAGACAGACAGACATCATTACCCTATGTACATGTGTGATTAACAAGAATGATATGAATGTACATCATACGCAACCATAGAAATGAAAATTTGTACCCCATATGTGTACAATGAATCAAATGAAGTCTGTAAAAATTAAAAAAGAAAAAAGAGACAGACAGAAACAGAAACAGAAAAAGCCTAGATTCTCCAGCAGAATGTTTTAGGAAAAAGCACCTAAAATTTAGGCTGACTCTTTTGTCATTTTATAAGAAAAAATTAGTGATGTTCTCCAATTTAAAAGTGATGAAATTTAAATTCAAATACATTCAGCAAACTGAATTATTTTTAAAGTTACTTCTATGTTCTGTCACATGCACTAATATTCTTGTATCAATTAAAGCATTTATTTTACCTCAAAATTGTAAAGTGACCTTGGCAATAGACAAAGAGAAAATAGAAGAAGGAGAAATGTAAATATTAATATTTCCTAGTAAATTTTACCTCTGATATTAAATAAAATCTGACCTCCATACAGATTCTCTTCATACATATCAGAGTATGAAAAAGTTAAGTGAATTTTGATGGAAAAAATTTTTAGGACTTTAAATTGTTAGAATTTCTAGGGCAAAGTGAATGGAAATTTTATTCATAGATTAATATTTGATTAAGTATATATCAAGGAAACATGGAAAATTTTGTGTATCTCCTTATAAGGACAAGCATATTTCAGAGGTGATTTTTAAGTTTTTTATTTTATGATAATTTTAAATTTATAAGATAGTTGTATATATTTATTATATAGTTGCTTCCCAAGCTGCTGGGATTATAGGCATGGGCCACTGTGCCCAGCTTCTCAGTCCCTTTTTGTATTTCATAAATTTCACACTTTTGAAGAGAATCAGTCACATTATAAAACATCTCTGAATTTGGGCTTGTCTGTCTGATCTCTTCTTAAGGTTAATTGAGATTATCCAAACACTTGCTATGACGTATTATTTATAAGTGCGTCGTATGATGGCGCACGTGGTGTCAATGTATATTACTGGTGACATTTACCTTGTTCACTTGACGAAGGTAACAACTTCCAGGATTCTGTTATTCTGTTATTGTTTTCTTTGTAATCACTAAACATTTGGGGGGAATGCTTTGAGATTTTGTAAATTCCTTTTATTCTGCTTAAAGTTCTGCTCAATAATTTAAGGGTCTTGCCCACGCAATGATTGTTTAGACTATATGATGACTTTTAAAAAATTCCCTAATACCCTCCCCATTTATTAATTGAAATTCTTCTGTCAAAAAGAATTGTGCATTCTTCTCTTTTTATTTATATCAATACGTTCTTTTGGTATTTTTTGGTTCATTTTTGTTTTTTGGAGGAGTTAGTAATTGATTAACATTGTTACTTATTTTGTTGCTCAACTTGTTGCAACTTTTGTCATTGGGGACTCGTTAGGTGGTTTGTGTGACCCTTACACGTGTTCTCACTTTTTTTTAACACTTTCAACTTCATGGCACCACAAGATGCACCAGGTTGTCATTTTTCCCTGTGCTAGACTTGCACAAGGAAGTTACCAGAGCCCAAATTCAGTTTCTGTATTGTCTTTAGATTAAAATAGAGAAAGATAACAGACACTTTCCATGCTCTATGACCACTTGTTCCCTCACTCATAAACCAGGACCTGAGCCCTCTTCTGTTTGCCACCATCCCTGACCCCCTCTAAATTTTACGATATTTCCCTTTCTACCTGTTCTCTGTTGATAACTAGGCCAAGGACTTCAAATTCTCTTCAAAAGTGAGAAAAATCCATGGTTGCTGCCACAGTCTGAAGGTTTATGTCCGTCCCAAATTCATATGTTAAAACCTGATCACCAATGTGGGATTTATTCTCCTAGAAGAGGTCATACAGAGCTGTCTTATCTCTTCCACCACGTGAGAACTCAGCTAGAAGTTACCATCAATGCACCAGAGAGTGAATTCTCATCAGACGCTGAATTTGCTGGCAGCTTGATTTTGGATTTTCCATATTCTAAAACTGTGAGAAATAAGTTTCTAATATTTAGAATATACCTAGCCTCTGGTTCTTTGATATAGAAGCCTGAACAGACTAAGACAATAGAACATATATCTTAAGACTATATTTTGCAGTAGAAAACTGTTATGAGGGAGACGCTGCTTTAGTATAACCTGAGATTATATTTTTAAAATGTATTACATTTTATTTGGGGTATTGAAGCAAAAAACAATAAGCAATACAGAAATACACCACATTTAATATTGCCACATTAAAACAGAAATTTTTCTTTTCCTTTGTCTTCTCTTTTCCTTTCCTTTCCTTCTCATTCCTTTTCCTTTTTACTTTCTTCTCCCCACTCCTCCAGTTTAAATCTGGCCAAAGTGAGGGGTGATTGGGAGCTGAGCATTTTAACCAGTGAATCTAATGACTGAAAAAACTTCTGAATGCCGTGATGGTAAACAGAGCCAGACCTATTTCATGTTTTTCAGAGAAGGGGTCTCACTGAGTTGCTTAGCACTTCACTTTTGCTGAGGCTAGCTTTGAACTCCTGATCCTCCTGCCTCAGCCTCCTGAGCTACTGGGATTGCAGGTGTGCATGCCACCACACGTTTAATGATTCTTAACATTCTCCACATTATACATTCCATCCAGTAGTTACTTACAAATCAACTCAATCGGTTATGAGTGATTAAGTGTAAAAAATTGAACCACAGAATATCAAAAGGAAATAAATTGTGTATTTGTATAATTCTGGAACCATGATGTCAAAAGCAGAAACTAAAGAGTTTAAATTATTTAATACCATGATGGTACAAAAATTACTTATCACCAAATATAAAACAAATTATCTATATGAATAAAATAAAAGACAACATTGGTAAATGGATGGAAATGGAGAATATCGTGCTAAGTGAAATAAGCCAATCCACAAAAAACAAAGGCCAAATGTTTTCCCTGATAAGTGGATGATGATGATATATAATTGGGTTGGGGGATGAGTGGTGAGAGACGAATGGAGGAACTTTAGATTACAAAGAGGGAAATGAGGTGGGGGGGTGGGGATATGAAAAATGGTGGAATGAGACAGACATCATCACCCTATGTACGTGTATGATTACATGAATGGTGTGAATGTACATCATGTACAACCATAGAAATGAAAAGTTGTACCCCATTTGTGTACAATGAATCAAAATGAAGTCTGTAAAAATTTAAAAAATATTAAAAAAGGAGCTAAAAATGATTATTTTATATGACTATCAATAAAATGAACTTACATTAAAACGTTGGGGAAAAAGGGTTTGCAGCATGTATGGAAGGAATATTCAGCCAATGTTAAATGATGTTTTTTATAAATTCATAATCAAAAGATGAATTATTTGGTAACATTCTTAAATAGGCAAAATTCATAAAACACATTCCACAAGTAAGGAAGTAATAACCATAAAAGTATGCCTAAATTACTAGAATTGATTTCAAATTAGAACCAAAGTGATAAAAGACTTTTTATATATCTGCATCATTGTGACAAAATGCCTGAGATAATCCACTTAAAGGAAGAAAGATTTATTTTAGTTCTTGCTTTCAGAAGTTTCAATCCATGCTCAGCTGGCTCTATTGCTTTTAGGCCTGTGTCTAGGCAAAGCATCATGGTGGAAGGGCATGGTGGAGGAACTCTGATCACCTCTTGGTGGCTTAATGGATTAACCCATTGAGGAGGTCAAAGCCCTCATGATCTGATCACTTCCCAAAAGCCCCACCTCTTAAACATTGCTGCATTGGGGACGAAGCTTTCAGCACACAAGACTTGGGTGAATATTCTAGAACTAAACTATAATACTGTCAAAGCATATCAGAAAACATTACAAAGAATTTCAATGCCCATTAGGAAAACTGTAGGGAAATCATTTTCACACAACCAGGTATACTGTGGAACTTCTAAAACAATCTGATGAATCCACTCCTAATTTATAATAATATATATAATATAAAGGTATGTATGTATATACATACACTCTCCTATAAATCCAAACATAAAAATGTTAGCTGTATTTTTCTCTGGATGTTGGCATTATGAAGAATTTCTCCATTTTTTTCATTGTTGCTTGTCTGCATTTTAAATATTTTTGTAATGGATATAATTTTATTGAGAAATAAAGAAATAAAATCTAAAATAATATAACTTCTATTAATACATATCACAATTAATTACATCTTCCAGAGAATAGATCTTGACATTACAATTATTATTTTATTGCACTAAATACATCTGCAGTTGATTCTCATTGTTTACAGTAGTTATACTCCTTACAGTCTTTGTAATCACTGAATTACTGACTACCAAACCATTGCCTTATAGGAAAAATTATATGGTTAGTTTTCAGCAAGCTTCTGGTCACAGATTTTCCTCAACCAATCAGTACATAAGCCTGTTGTATGTGTGCTCTTTTTAAAAGATAACTTGTCAAATATATGTTATTCATTCATTAATATTGAACTCACCAGAGATAACCTTCTACTCATGTCTTAAAGAAACTTACCTAATACAGAGATTTCCTAAGGGAGACACATACCAGCCTTCTTGCACTTAGGAACACTAGATGACACTTTGGCACTATGCTGGGGGACATTTTAAATCTCAAAATCATCAACAAAAAGGACAAAAATGAATAAATGGCACTACACAGATCACAACAAGGGTACTTGTTTTCATTTTAAGAGTTAAAATAAGAAAGCAAAAGATCATCTTGTCTGACTTCAGCTGGGAACATGAACATGGTGCATATCAAATTACCAAAATTTTCACTATCCAGGTATATGCATGTATATTATAGCCAGCTGGCAAATTGCAAATGTGGATTCCATAAATTATAGGATAAACAGAGCTATGAAAACTCCATGACACCTCTTGATTTTCAGGTTGTTTTGGAGTTCTTATCAACTAGGAAACTGTAATGGGTAGTTATCTGATCAGTCTTACTTTTCTTAGGAATCTTTGTTGTATGTCTTATTCTTCTAATGTCCTGGTTTTCTAGAATTCATTATCTTAATCCTTTTACTAGCCCTGACTCTAAGAAGAATCTTCAAGCTTTCACAAAACAAATTCAAGATGGCACAATGGAGGCTTGGAAGTACTGTGCCCTTCCTTCCAACACACATGTACAACTGGATGATAGAGTGTTAATGCTTCTGAATCACTGAAGTAACCTAGATTTTCCTTCCACTGTCCACAACCTTCAGAAGGAAGAATGGAACAACAAAACCGTACTTAAAGAAATTAGCTTCGAATGAGTTCCTGTCTAAGATTTTTGACATGTTTTATGAAAAAACGGCGTATATTTGAAAAAGCCTCTGAAGTTAGTTATGCAAGAAAAACTCCATATAACACAAAAGCTCCATATAAGCCAAAAAGAACAAAACTGGGCTGAACCTAAAAAGTTCATCTTACTAAGGTGGCTCCCAGTTATGGATTCCATAACTTTGAAATACACAATTGGAATGTTTTATTTGGTGAGAATTTAATTTTTAAAATTAATCGTGAAAAGATTCCCAAGTACCTTCTTTTCATTAATCATTTCTATTGTTCAGTAACTGCACTTAAGTGTAAATTAATTTATGGTGCACAATGTTTCAGGAACCACCAGATTTAGTTGGCATGCTTTGATCTAATTTTGTGCCTCTCCATCACTTCCTGTACCACAAGATTGAAATATGATCAAATGTTTTTCTTTTTTCCCACCCTCCAGTTCTTTGTCATACATTTGGAAGTCATTTTTACTAGTGAGAAGTTAGGATATCCTACAGAAAATGAAAGTTATTTTTTCCCTCAAAACCAAACAAATGAACAGACAATCCTTGCAGAAAATGCTCTATGTGTTTATTCCACTGAGGATGCCTCCGGGATGAATATAAGTGTTCAGTGGCAAATTTGAAATCCAATTCTGTGCCCCTTATGAAATCATTTTTGGATTTGTTTTTAAAGTGTTCTTTATTCAGTAGTCATGAACCATGAATACTTGAGGAAGAAAAGGTCCTGTTATTCCCTGGGCTAAAAAGACTCTGGGAGATGAGTGATAAATCATGTAGTCTGCCCAAGGACAGTCTATTATGATTGAAATGTGCTAAACAATGCCCTTTAGGCCTGAATAAATTAGTCTTTTCTCCAGAACTTAGTGTACTTTTGTATTGATTTCATATAGTTTTGGGAGGTGGGCAAGCTTTTCCTGTTTCAATATGTAAAAGATGTTGGTATCTGGTAAATGAGAAAAGAATTCACATCTCTCTATAGTCATTAGTACACTTAAATTCTATTAATATTACTGGAAATTAAACATTGTTAACCTTAGGGGGGAAAAAGGAGTTTGTTTAATGGTATTGCAACTTTTTAAGCCCACAGGAATGCTTTTATTTAGAACATTAGTTGTTTGTTCCTTCTCAAGTGCTTGGTCTGATGAGTTGAAAAGGTTTTCCAAAGGACTGGGAACAGATCTTAATATCAGCTTCCAAGTCTTTTCTCGAATCTCTTAAGAGTGTTGCATACAAAGAATTAGGTATCCCTGGATCCCATTCATAGTCTTGCTTTACTTTACCAGCAATTGGGAGGGGATCATATGAGATGCTGTCCATACTAGCATGACCAATATATCATTGTGGAAGAGGCTTATGACCTTGGTAAACTTTTCTTGGCAGCCCAACATTCTGAAATAGCTGCCAGATTTCAGGTCTGTTGACAGTGCCAAATGTTTTCATTAGGTCACCCTAGAACTTGGTGCTGTTCTTTGTATTCAGCTGCTGAACTCCCATTTGGAGTCACACACAGAATGTTAGAGCTGAAATGGGCCTTAGGAATTATCGAGTCTGGGCCTCATATTACTCATGGGGAAGTGGAGGTCCAGTTAGGTGAAGTAAATTGCCCAAAATCACAAAACAAGTTAGTGGCATTTCTAGAACTCACTAATCGGTTCCTTTTGGCTTCAACTCCCCCTTAGTAATATTTCCCACTGTATAAAAGTCATTCAACTTTGTTGAATAGATGGAAGGAAAAGAAATGGTGAGCAGATGGAAATAGGCCAAGCAGTAAGCATCTTTGTTATTCTTACTCAAAACATGATTTTAAAAGCATTTAGGGCTGGGACTGTAGCTCAGTGTAGAGCACGTGCATAGCATGTGTGAGGCATTGGGTTCGATCCTCAGCACCATATGAAAAAATAAAACAAAATAAAGGTTATTGTGTCCATCTATAACTAAAAATGAAAAAAATTATTATTATTGTTTTAACATTCTTCTACAAGCTTTGGTCCACTTAAGGTCCACTACTTTTTTCTGAGTAATTTTTTAACTGAGATATTGTTGTCATATAGTTAAATGCATAGAACCTCAGAATAAAATCTAAATTTTTTATAAATATATACACTCATGAATTCATCAACAAATGAAGAAATATACGGAACGTTTCTATCACCACAGAAAGATTCCTGTACCATTTTGCAGTCAATCCATTCTCCTTAACCCACCAGAAACAACTACTATTTTGATTTTTGTCATATTTTTTATTTGTTCTTTTTAGATGTACATGATGTCTTGATTTTTTTGTTGTTGTTACAGAACTCCACATATATGACATCATAATGTAGTTTTGTAGCTGGCTTCCTCTCAACAAAATGTTTTTGAGATTCCTTAAGTTGCAGCTATATCAGCAATTTGTTCACTTTCGTTGCCATGTAATATTTCTACCATTTTGTTTATCACTTCTTCCACTGAAAAACATTTGTGCTGTTTTCATTTTGGTTTTATTATGAATAAACCTGCTATAAACATTTTTGTTCAAGACTTTTGGTTGACATATGCATTTACTGAAGTTGGAAATATATTTCGGAGTGGAAATAAGTCATAAGGTAGATGATGTTCAACCTTCTCAGACATTGCCACAGTTTTCTGAAGACCAACAATATATGAGCATTTCTTTTTCCCCTCCCTCCTTCCCTCCCTCCCTCCCTCTCTTCCTTCCTTCCTTCCTTCCTTCCTTCCTTCCTTCCTTCCTTCTTTCCTTCCTTCCTTCCTTCCTTCCTTCCTCCCTTCCTTCCTTTTTTTGTTGCAGTGCTGGGTTTGAAGGCCAGGCCTTGCACATGCAAGGCAAGTGTTCTACCACTGAGCTACATCCCCATCCCAGCAGTATATAAGCATTTCATTTGCTACACAGTTTTGTTCAAACTTGATATTAGTTTTAATTTTAGACATTCTGGTTGGAATTTAGTGAGATATCATTGAAGTTTTGATGTGCATTTTCTTTACATGTTGATGTTGAACACCTTTTCATATACTTATTGGTTATTAATTTATTTGTGCTCTACTGTGATTCATCTATTCAAGGCTTTGTCCATTGTTTTAAAGATGGGGTTTGTCTTTTTGTTATTAATTTATAGAACTGCTTTGACAGATAAATCCATTACAAATATTCCCCCAGGATCCAGCCCTTCTTTTCCTTATATTAAATGGTAATTTTTGATAAGTAGAACACTGAAACTTTGAAAACATTCTCTTTGTATTTCCTTTTCTTTTGTGGCTAGTGTTATTTGTATACAGTCTAATATATTTTTCTCTACTCCAATGGGAGTGAAGATTTTTCTACCCTGTTTTATTTGTAAGTTTTATAGTTTTAACTTTCACATATACTTCTTGATTTAATCTGAATAGACATAGGTGACATAAATATTGCTGCTTTATTTTTCTGAGCCCATAACCAGTAGAGAGAACAAAATGAGAAATTTCTGGTATATGTATCTCACATATCATGAAATATAATACATTGTGATATTTCATATTTTTCTCTTGATCTGCTGTATATGCAACCATAGAGATTTTTTTCCTTAGATTTATTCCAAATGAGTAACCAATGAGATAGATTTATGATCCTCACAGATAAGATTTTCCCTTCTTCATAGTATGTACTGAGAGTGGCAGTCTTTATTCTCAATGTTTCTCCCATTCTGTATTTTTGATAATAAAGTCCAAGTGACCTTCCTTTTGGTCATTTCAAACATCATTTGAATGTTTCTCTTATTCATCTGTGACATATGATGGCTAATACATTTTTATGTTATAGCTGTATTTGGCGTTTTTCATTCCAACCTTGTAATTGTTGAACTTACTGAATTATCAAACAGGCAAACTTCCCTGCTATTCACAACAGTGAAAACAGCATTGTATTACTGCACATTTTACTATCTCCATCTGCTTTCTTATGTCATCTAACACCTTTCTATTGACTCTATAATGTGCAAATCAAATTGGATTACTATTCTTTGTGTGTATAGCTGAACAACCAAATCTATTCCTGTTGAATTACTCTCATGTCTAAGTGGAAGTTTACTATGCCCAAAATAAATTCTTTTCTGAGAATTTCTAAATCACAATATGTATCCCATGCTGCATTTGTTTTAACAACAAGCAAATTATCCTTTTCACATTCTAAAACTTTCCAACAGGATGAGCTTATTTTGATATCCAGGGTAAATGTTTTTTGATGGATACATGCCTATAGCATGCTTAAGGATTCATTTTGGTCTTTAAAAAAGGCATAAGACATAAATGGTTTCAGTAAATCTTTCTCTTACATCACTATGTGTTGCAATTATTACTTTTTTCTATGCACTATATGTTCAAATGTCAATAAGTTAGATGTCCTGGGACCTCTCTGTATGCAAGGAATATTTTTCATCGATGCAGAAAATATTTTGTTAAAACAAGTTTTAAAATAATGAGATAATGTTCATTATGTGCCTTGGAATATAAAAGAGGAAATTAAAAATAATCATGCCCACCATCTGGATATAACCATTTTGACTTTTTTTTCAATTCCTTTAAATATTTTTTCTGTAGATTATTTCCATTTATCTAAGAAAATAGGAGATCAGGTATAATAGTGAACAATTCTGGAATGAAGAAATAGGATAAAAAGAAAAATTTAAGATGCAAGTAAATTCATACCTTCCCCAATTTACTTGAAGATTACAATGTGTAAGTGAAAGCATTAGATGATCAGTTGTACTAGATTGATTGGGGGCAGAATGAGACAACAAGCAAGGGACTCCAGCCTGTACATCATAGGCTTTTGGGTTTGAGTGGAAGATGATGAGATAGTCTTAGAACTGAAGGCACACACAGAATGAAGTCAATGAGACAAGAAACAGAAGGGTTGTGGAAAGGTAATAAAATTGTTGATGTGGGAGAATGTTGAAGGAGGAAAGATACTAGAGTTGTTTCAGAAGATTACTGATAGAGGGGAAAGAAATCCAAACATTGAATGTGAGTGTTCAGGTACCAGAAAAAGCAAGGCAGGATAGGGGAGTATTCGGAGGTGAATGTTTAGGTTAGAAATGTGCTGGGGACAGTTTTGGACTTGGCAGATGTGGCTAGAATTCCAGCACCCCCACTTACCAGCTGCATGGCACTGAGCGCATTGGTGAGAACAGCCTCACCAATCCTTTCTGAACTTTCTTCCTCCTGTGTCAAAATGAAGTTGTTTCCTGTCCCAGAGAATTGTTCTGACGATTCTCATTTAGAATACAAAAAAGTATTCAGGAAATTTTGGGTTTGAGGTGTATTGGGACATGAGATTAATCAACAGAACTTTCAATTTATTATTGGCATTTACAAGTGGTCAAAGTTAGGATGTAAATAGTTCATTGACTTGTTACTTTCCCAGGTTTAAATTATTTCCTGCTGTTGGTCATTGAATTTTTCTTAACTTCAGCTACTGCAAAGGGTTGAAATGAAAATCTTTGTATCTAGCATTTTTATTTGGCTAATATAACCTTTCACTTTCCCCCAATATTTATTAGAGAAAAATCATATGGCTAATATCTATTCAAATTTAGGGAGATTCATCCCTTGAAAAATAAATATTTGATTTCCTTATACATTCCAAAATCATGTGTAGCCTCTGAAAGTAGACGAGAAACTGAAATCTTAAATTGTTCATTTTCCAACTTTTTCTAGTCTGTGCTCTGTCTTTGGATTAGCAATAATTGCCTGGACAGCTATGATGGCTTCATTAATTTTTGTTTGTATCCGTGTTCTTTATACAATGATGGAAGAAATATACCTCTTGCATCAAAATCTAAATGTACTTATCTAAACTTAACTGTTTCTAATGTAAACTCCCTTGGTCTAAAATTCAAACTGCAGCAGGGATTCCCATATAATCAATGGGGCAAAAAAACTGAATTTCAGCAAAAACTATATACCAGCTTCAAAATCAGGAGACTCTACATTGAAGGATATTTTTAAACAGGCATTGTCAAACTGAGTTTGGTGGTGCACGCCTGTAATCCCAGTGGCTTGGGAGGCTGAGGCAGGAGGAATGTGAAGTCAAAGCCAGTTTCAGCAACTTGGCAAGGCCCTAAGCAACTCAGCAAGGTCCTGTCTCCAAATAAAATATAAAAAAGGGCTGGGGATGTGGCTCAGTTGTTAAGTGCCCTTCAGTTCAATTCCTGTACCAAGAAAAACAAACAAACAAAAAAAGGTGCATTGTCAACATTTTGTTTTTGTATTATTAGGTGCCAACATTTTCTATGTTTTCAGCATTATATTCTCATTTAAAACTTCAAGTTAACCCAAAGAATAGGCCCATAGCTCCTTATTAATCCAAGCTCAAAAGAGTAGTCAATAACTTTGGAGATATTTTTTGAAGAACTTGTCCAGTCACTATTACATATGTATTTTAAATTGTCTCTGTTTCAATCTGATAGGGTCTGATATTTTGGTCTCTAAGACAAATGGTAAACTTTATAATTTGTGTCTCAGTATTACAGTTGAATATGGCAGGGTTCTGAGACACATGAAATACTTCATAAAGTTGTGTGGCATCTTTACACTAAGCCATGCCAGTCCCCTCTATACGGTTCCACTTTATTAAAGTACTGTCAAAACCAAGGTCTGTCTATTGTATTTTTAAAGCACTTTAGTGGCATGAGCCAAATCCACTTCTAACTTTCTGCATCTTATTGAGCTCAGCTTAGAGTGAGGTTTCAGTTGGTTAATAATAATATTAATACCACAGTTTTTAATGTTAATATTTTGTCAGTTACTTTCCTAAGTATTGTATTAATATCATATCCATAAGAACCTTATGATGTCAATATTATTGTCATCTCCGCAGGGAAGTTGAGAAAGTTGAAGCACAGAAGAGTTCATGAGTTTGCTGAGTGTTGCATATTTAGTAAGTTGCAGACCTTGAACCCATGCTGATATTTCTGAACCCTTCTGAATATCCTTCTTACTCTGTTGCTTATCATATACTGCACTAATAGAACACTAAATTTTCTACCAATAATGTGAAAAAACTTAAAATTTCCTCTGGAGATCTACAGCTCTTAGCAAATAGTTTCATGCTCAACGGCTAAATAATAACAATTTTAAAGGACTTTGTGTTTGGTTTTGATTTCTCAGAGTCTCTTAATTGCTTTAAGTTTGAACATTGTTTTGTTATAATTTAGATCTTAAAATGTCACCCCAAAGCTCATGTGTTGAAGGCTTGAGCAGCAGTCTGTGGTACTCTTGGGAGGTGGTGGAACCTTAAGGAGGAGGGGCCTGGTGGGAGGAACTTAGGTCATTGTGAGTGTGCTCTTGAAGGAGATATTGGGATTACAGTTTCTTCCTCTCTCTCTTTTTTGGCCACCAGTAAGTGAGCAGTTTCACCAACTTTGAGCTCACTACCATGATGTTCTGCCTTGCCAAAGGCCCAAAGGCAAAAAGGCCAAGTAACACTGACAACACTGAAATGGTGAGCCAAAATAAATCTTCCCTCTTGTTTGTGTCAGATATTTTGTCAGTGACAGAAACCTGATTAACACAGAATTTAATTACACACACACACGCATGCACACGTATTTATACACACATCTCACTTTTAGCTTGGTCTTAGTGAAAAGGAGTACATACTAATTTCAAATAACATAAACATATTTATCAAAATGTAAAATAGTTAACAGATATATAATATTTAAAAACAAAATTTTTCATGTTACTCAACATTTTTATTAATTGCTTACTTTTGAAAATTGGAATAAAATTCTACACAATCTGTTTCTTGGGAATCCTCTAATTTCGACTCAGTACATATTTTTAAACTTATAACTTTCATTCAGGTCTGTTAATATTTAAATTGTTCACAGTCTTAGAAATGCTAACTAGGGTGCAACTGCTTTGTAGATGGTCTCACAATGACTGTACCCTCCGTACACACTACTGTAATTTAGGATCAATCCATTGGAACTTTTATGAATTAGCTCCTCCTGTTTTGTGTATTTATAACCCACAGATTAACTATGTCCCATTTTTTAGACACTGAAGATGACTATGGGAATTTATTTTGTTGTAAATCTATGATTATTTACAGATGTGCTTTGTATTATTTCTTTCCTAAGTTAACAGAAATTGTACTTAGATATTTAAGAAACCAACTTTGATATTAGCAATTAGATATAAAAATTACTTTAGAATTATACTTAACAAACACCCTTGAATCTGTATGCCAGGATTTGACTATACTATAAAGCCAGCAAACACATCCCAATAAAATTATCAAATTGTTGAAAACAGCATATTTATTTCTAACAAAGTTCTGTAAAGTGAGCTTATTGCATAACTCATAGGCCTACATATATTTCAACAGTTTTTTCAAATACAAAGCATTTTATATCATCCAAATGCAAGGAGGAAATCTCAAGCCTGTAACAATTTTTTTAAATGAAATTTTGGGGTATTTTAACTGATCTCTGTTGTATTACTGAAATTAATTGCATCAAGGGTTTCTTCTCTCTCCAGCAATCTTATATTTGTATAAGTAGATGCTAGAAAACTTACATTACAAATACTAATCTTTTCATAACATCTCTTAACTTTATGGGGCAATAGATAATTATAGTCTGAAAATTTTGAAGTGGACAAAGTTACTTCACCATCACTCTTTACCACATATAATGAGAAATTTTAGACAAAAATATGCAATATATACAGACATTTATTAAGCTAATAATTATTAATAAGCAAGAAAAAAGCAGTTTATGCAACCTATTTCATAAACATGATAAAATTCTAGCTTTCTATTCTGTTTGAAGCTTTATCATTTTTTTGGAGCATCTACCTTCTTGCACAAAAGATCACTTAAGAGATATACAACATTTTAGAAGAAAATACTACTACTGAGAATAAAAAATAAGATTAACAGAAATCCTGGTTAATTAATGACTGGATACAAAGTTATTTAGGAGCTGAACCTCAAGCAACATCCTAAGCAAGAAAAGGGACGAACTTAGCAGGATTCTCATATCCTATCATGAAGTAGTTCAAGTAAATTCACTTTACTTGAATAGCTCTTAAATTTTAACTGTTAGATAGTATCTAACAGTTACTCTGCTTATAATGAAGCTATTAATTTTACCAATTAAAACACATTTTGACCTATGCCATGCAAATTATCAAAGCTCCATTATCAAGCAAAATATGAATAAGAGAATATGACCTATTATCAAGCAAGATGTGAATAGGATGTTGCAAAATATATAAAATCATACCTCACTGTCGATAACAAGTTAATTACATATAAATTACAGACATCACAAAAATCTGGATTAGGAAGAAGCAAAAAGAAAATCTGAGACTTGTGTTCCTTTTCCAAATTTCACATGAGGCTTTAATTTTTGTGTGTGTTTGTGTGGTGCTGGGGATTGAACCCAGGGCCTTGTGCCTGTGAGGAAAGCGCTCTACCAATTGAGCTATATCCCCAGCCCAAGGCTTTAAATTTGACTACCAAAATTTCATTCATTCTAAAAATATAATCTTTATTCCAATATGAAATATGGTTAATGTATTATTTAGAGAAAAGACCTTCTACCTTCCATTTTTCCAATTCTCATTTTGTCAGATCACTGTTCTTTTGCTGCCAGAACTTATTCATGGCTTTCACTTGTGGGTGTCATAGGTTTAGTAGTCCCAAATGTGTGTCTGGCATGGAGTTAGGGATAATGCTATAGTGTGGGTCTGGAATGTTTCCCAAAGGCTTATGTGTGAAAGGCTTGGTTAGCAGCTTGTTGATATTAGGAGGTGGTCGGACCTTTAAGAAGAGGGGCCAGAGGGAGGTTTTAGGTCATTGTAAGTGTGCTCTTGAAGGGAATAGTGGAAACCTAAGTCCTCTGCCCTCTCTTTGGTGTCCTCAGCACGTGGTGAACAGGCCTTTTCCACACGCACTCTCGCCATGACATACTGTGCTCCCACAGGCAAGAACTCGGTCATCCTTGCTAAGTGGGAGTCAGTCATTGGGAATGTGAATAGTTTTCACCTCTACCAGTGTGACCAACTCCTTCATTTTCTCATTTTATTGGTTCTGAAGTAGTTGCTGGAAAAGGCTGGCTAACATCAAATGGCCAAGTCATTTTTCCTACCTTGGTTTGTGCTGCTTTTCCATGGTAGTCTGGTGGAATCTTTCCCATTGGAGCCCCTCCCTATATACACATCCACTTGCTACTCCAGGCCTTCTTGCTTCTGGTGTTCCAACCTTTTTTCTTTAGACCCCTGACCAGCTGACTCTGTCACTTACTGCTCTCCATGTATCTATCTATATTCCAATCCTACATTATCCAATAAGGGAGACACTAATCACATAAGGATAATGAGCAATTAAGTGTGACTAAGAGACATTGTAAAGACAAAGTCCAAAGCAGATATAGAAAATTCAGCATGAAAAATATAAAATATCACATTAGTTTTATAACATTCATTATTTGTTGATAATATTTTGAATATATTGGGTTAAATAATTTTTAAATGAAGCTTTTCAACAATTGAAACTACACATATGAGTAGTATTTGTGGTTTATGTGATATTTTTATTGGGCCAGCTCTTTCTATCTGTATGAAATAAATGGCTAGGTTTACCATACTTTCAACTGACTTTCATGATCACTTCTAGTGGGGTTATGATGCAGTTGTTAAACTTTTTTTTTTTCATTTTCCCCTGCTTACCAGGCATATCACCCATAATCCAAACTCAATTCTTTACAGCTCTTTTAGGTAGGTGTACAATATTCCCCATTTATACATCATTGTTCACTGCAACAGAGGCATTGGGAGAACTGTGATGTGTGACATGAAATCTGGACTGCCTGTCACTGCAGCTTGCTTGTACCCTCTTGGTCTGCTCATGCTGGGTCCTGGATGTACCATTTCCATATCATAGTGGATTATGATAAGGCTGCCTGATATTCTGACTTGGTAGGTACAACAGGACTATTCCAGATGCATGGTCACTTGGTGTCCATATGCTTTAGCATTCTGTCATTACCAGGACCCAGTAGCATGCCAGAGGCTATTTTTCCAATATTGTATAACTCTCCTCTCCAGATGTCATGGCCTTGTTCCAAAACCCCAGGAGCTAGAATTGTGATTCTCTCACTGGGGCTTGCCATAAAATCCACACTACATCTTTTTCTACTGCTAATGCCTTCGGCACTATAGGTCCTGGATGGTATGGTCCAAGTGGCATTGCTACATTTATTAAAGTCTAGACACACTGCAGAGAACTTTGGTGCTACAGATGCCACTCAAACGTACTAACCTTTTGTGATATTCATAAGTGGGGTGGAATAGTATTTCTAAGTATGGAATCTTCCCTCCAGAACTCAGAGAGGCATTTCAGGCATTGTACTTCTTGCTTCATGATAAGAAATGAAAGATGAAATAATTTTTTTCTTCACTTCAGAACAGATATCCTGGCACCATTGACCTGTGGACATCTAGCATTTTTATTGAAATGACAGAGTCCTAACTCTTCACAGGGCTAACCTTATCATCTAGAATACATATATCTCACTAAGCCTTTCAGTGTGCTAATGATCTCATGCTTGTACTGATTGATTAGTATGATGTCATTGATGTAAGATTGGAAACATGATGTTCTATGAGATATCTATGTGGTCCAGATCACTTTGGATAAAATTATAACAGGGAAAAAGTAGTCAAAACTGTAAGAAGTTATTTTTATTACCTATGTATACCTATGTTTCTAATCCTTTTTCCTGATTTGGATAGAAGGAATGAATTCATCAGGGGCCACATACCAAGTACCTTACATCATATTACTGTGCTGTAGCAATGGTATCTTGTGAAGTTGGCACCTATGATCAGGACTAACTTTTACTAGTCTGAGTTTGTGATACAGTACACAGTCATTTTTCAGTATCCATAAACTAGTTTCTACAATTTTTTATTTCAGACTAGTGAATTCACTTGGACTGTGCCTATTATCCTACATCCTTTGGATTTTTAAGGGAGAGGCAAATCACCATTTTCCCAAAATGTGTGATTTCTTTCATTTCACTCTTTAGGTTGAAGTATGTGAGTGGGCGCTTTAAAGGCTTCTACTTGGTCTTTACACAATAAAGACTCTTGTCCCACAGACCAAGGACCCAATGTGTCCTGGCATACCTACAGCAACTATGTAGTTTTGAATCATAGAAAGGACCCTAGGAGGATCTGTGGATCCATGGAGCCATTGTATATTAGATTTTGGCCAGGATCTCATTTATTACCTAGCTCTCAAATACTTCTGTTCTACCAGATGCATAATAGTGATATTTGGGGATTCCAGGTTTGAAAATTACCTTGGAATGTGTGGCAAAATTCCTCTAAATGTCAGAGTGTTCTCTTTGACTCAGTGTGCACTCACACAAACAACGGCTGCAGGTCCCCTGGAGAAGAACTGGGAACAGCATTATAGTTTGTGTTAACTTGCTGTGGTTTTAAGGACCCTTTTCTGTGAGGACTCAGAAATTTTTAGTCATCCTGGGACTGGAAATCAACTCAGGTCCTGAAATGAGTCAAGATATGAAAATTTACTGGTGCAAATGCTCATTCATTCTTGGTTTCTTCAGATTATATATTGTTGGATTCTCATCTAATTTTCTCCTATGATGCTATTAATCATCTCTATTACTCTCTACAGGTGAGACCCACTTAGCTACTACTCAGTCTAGTTAGTCCTAGCCATAATTACAACACACTGGAGTCTGATGATTAAGGCTACTGTCTGACTGCCATTATTTTGGAGTTTTATCAACCCCATGGCTAACAGTGAACCAAGTTCCAGACATCAACCCTCAGTGCATCCCTGCACTTGGTCTGCAACCAAGTTGCAGACATCAACCCTTTCATCAGTGCATACCTGGTGGCCTTGTTTAATGCTATTGCATCTGAATTATCATCCCTCCCATGGAATATAATTCTTGGATGGGTCTTTTGCTTTATGTAATACATAAATCCTAGAATTATTACTTTTAGTCTTATGACGTGCCACAGTGATTCTGACTTTTAAACTTTCCCACTATGGCTATTGCATCTTGCATGCTTGGATACATCCTTGTGTACAGTTTGCACCATTTTCTGGGATTCTTACTAGGATATGAAATCCTTAAATGAAAGAGAGAATCATCATATCAATAAATTGTCCCTTATGCAGTCTGATATTCTCTCCCCCATTAACTTGGTATTTTTAAAATCCATTTCCATGCACATATTGTCTCATGAGGAAAATCATCTAAGTTGTCTTCTCACATGGAACAAGAGTTAGCTCTTAATGGTGATTGGTGGCCCAGTTGTACAGGGAGTGAAAGTTCAGAGAAGTCTTAAGAACCAAATCTTTGGGGACACCTACTCAGACATTCCCATTTAATATGTCAGCATCCAAGAACTGTTTTGATTAAGCGTTCAACCATCTTTGGGGTTCAGTCACTACAAATCCTGGACTTAATTTTTCAGCTTATTTGTTTACATATTACATGAAATGAGGGCTTCTTTCAAAAAAATTTCTGTTATTATCTACTGCTCTCAGTTACTCAATATCAAATATACAACTTAGTTGCAACTGTCTAATCCTAGTATCTTTGTATTTATTATTTATTCTATATATTTACAACTTCTGTATTTTGGCACTTTGGGCTACTTGATTGCCCTTGTAGGAAGGTCACTGCACTCACTATCAATGAAAATTTTAATAGTAGAATGGCCATCTTGAGCAAAGGGTATGTGGCTTAGTGAAAAACACCCCAGAACCAAACAAAACCAAAAACCAAAACCAAATCAAAACAAAAAAACAACCAAAACTATAAGTAAGAAATGGGAATGAACTGTTTGCTCTATTACCACCAGGAATTTTAGGTCTCCTTTAATGAATAATTTTTAAAATGTTCAAACCTTATGGAATGAAGACCTATACTCTATTATACTGTTAATTGTTTCATTAAAATTTATCATCTCAATTTTATTCCACCATGTTTTATTGTTTCAAAGTTTAAATTTGGCACTTTTGTTAAATTCATTCTTTAAATGTTTTGATGCTATTTATAAGTGGAATTATTTTCTTGATTTCCTTTCCTTTCTGATTGTTTGGTTTTTATCATTCAGTCTTCCAGTTTCTGCCTTTTGATTAGAATGTTACAATTAGCTATCACTCCTTATGTCAATAAACTTTCCTCCTATGTACTCCCTTTTGTTTTATTTAGGATATAGTATATCGATTTATGTTATAAATCCAATAGCATAATTGCATAATGTAATTTTATGCAATTTCTTTTAAAATAAGTTTAAACGATAAAATAAAAAGATAGGCACTTATACTGTCTTTTATAATATGCTTTTATTACTGTCTTTTTCTTTAGTTTTTATAGTCATACTATCCTGTTTCTTTGCATATCTCCTACTTTTTGTTATTGTATCAACTCTTCATACTGATTCCTGCCTCTATCTCAGGGGTCCCTATTGTTATTTTTTACTACTCTATTTGTGTAGTAAATTGGCTAGACTATATCTGTGAAGGTTTTTCCCACATGGTGGGAAATCTTTTAGTGCTTATTTTGGGTTGGGTATGCTACTCACAAATTCTGTTTTTAATTCTATAGGAATGCCTTTATTTTGCCTTCATTTTTGAAAAGTAGTTTTGTTTGATATAATACTATTGGTTGACAGTTCTTTTTCTTTCATCACTTCAAATGTGTCATTCCACTGCCTTCTGGCCTTCATTGTTTCTGATGAAAAGTCAACTGTTAATCTTACTATGGAATCCTTTGTATACTACAAGCTATATTTTTCTTGCAGCTTTAAATATTTCCTCCTTGTCTTTGGGTCAAAACATTTTTTATTATGATATGCCTGATTTTTGGCTTTTTTGAATGTGTCTTAGACTTTGTTGAGTTTTCAGATGTGTGGGTTAAAGTTTCTTATCAAACAAAAAATTTCTTGCCATTATCTTCTTGAATACACTTTTTTTCCATTCTTTCTTCTCTCCTTCAGGTACTCCTCTTACATTTATATGTTGGTGCACTTAACTATATCTCATGTCTTGTAGGTGCTATTCACTTCTTATCATTTTTCCTCTCTATTCTTCAAATAGCTTAATCTCTATGAGTCTATCTTTAAGTTGACAGATTGTTTTGTTTTTCAGTTAAAATTCTACTATTTCTCCCTTCTATTAAATTTTTTATTTCAGTTGTTGTACATCTCAACTAGAGAATTACCATTTGATTCTTCTTTATTAATGCAATCTCTCTATTATGGTTTGAATCCATAATGTCTCCCAAAGGCACATGTATTAAAGGATTTTCCTCCAGTCCATGGCACTATTGAGATGTGTAGAACCTTTCAGAAGTGAGGTTCTGTACAAAATTTTTAATTCATTGGAGTCATGCCCTTGGAGGATCTTGTGGTACCCTGGTTTATTCCTATTTCTCTTTCTCTTTCATTCCTGGCATGATGTAAATGGCTTCCTTTGACATGTGCTCCCACCACGATATGCTGCTTCACCATTGACGCAAAAGCAATGTGGCCAATAGATCATGGACTAAGACCTCTAAAATTCTGAGCCAAAATAAACCTTTCACCTTTTAAAGTTAATTATCTAATGTACTTTTTTACAATATTGGAAAGTTAGCATACCTTTTATAAGTACTAGTTATGTTTCTATCTTTCATTGGTCCAAGTATATGGTCTATACATTTAAAAAATTAGTCAAGGAAAGTAGTTATCCTTCAACTCCAAAGTTAATATTTTTTAGTTACTAGTCATCATTCATCATGACTTAATATTTTCCCTATGGCACAAATAATTTATTGTTTTTAAAATGTGAAAATGTTGATGGTATCCTATGACCTGGCAAATACTGTTCTCATTGTAGACAAGACTGTGTTATTTAGAGGCATCAGAAAAGCAAATTTTTTTCCTACAGATTTTCTGAGTTGCCTAAGTCACATAAGTTTGCCACATATCTCAAAATAAAACATTAACTATTTGTTAGAATTTGATAAAATCCAAGTTCCCACCTAATTTTCTGGAAGTTATTATATGAGTAATTATATGTATAACTATGGTAAGACTATCATATGTCTGTGACAGTTTGTTATTTAATGTATTTATTGCATAAGTCATTTTTAATATTCACCACAAACAAAAAATTATGAAAAGAGAAAGAAAATATTAGTTTTACTAAAACCTATCTATCTGTAAGTACAGATATACATGAAAGTGCCACAGTTTATGAAAGTAGAAAATTCCATTGCTTCTGTTGGATCACATCAAAACACTTTCTCCCCAGTGATGTGTTTGGATATAGAAGGAACATATTTTCATTTAAAATGTGTTCAAATGTACTTTGACTGCAATTCTCTGAAAAAACAAAATTTAAACCATATGATAATGAATAAGGAAACAGATCACAGGGAGGTTATTGCTTATAAACCAAACTTTGGTGGCCATATTTACTCCTTCTATTTGTTTGCTAAATTCTTTGAACTTCAGTTTCCTCATCCATAAAATTTAGAAATTTTTACCTACCAAGCAAAATTAAATGTGAGAAAATATCTGAAATATGGCACAGTGCTTGGTACTTAGTAAGATCTCAAAAAGGTTAATGTCTTCTCTCCTTCCATTTAAGTGGAGTTAAAAGCTTGGTAGTAAGCTAATTGTGTCAGTAAAATAAATCTTGCTTCAATATCATTATAATTTTTTTCATATTAAATCCTAGTTTGCTACTCTGGAGGTTCATTAATGTGAGATCAGCTTGGGCAACATAGTGAGACCCTGTCTCAAAAAAATTTTTTTTTTCAAAAAGAAAAACCAAATTTCCATAGTTTAGTAATTAAATTTTAATTTTAACAGATCATTACATATGATTATATTTAATTATTACATACATTTCTGACATAACAACAGCAGAAAGTATTTTTTCCCAGAGAGGTAGGGCAAGTAAATGTATGAAAAAATCTTATGATTGTGCACACTCTAGATAATTTCAAAGGGAGAGCTTAAAAATGTTTTGAGCAATTAAAGCATCACTAGAATCTGTGGCAAGATGGAGATTTTTAAATTCATTCCTTGGTTCTGGGATAAAAGGTAATTGAATACTTAATGTTCAGTAAATGAAATAAGACTCAGTAGTGAAAAAATCAAACAGGGTCCTTCCTATAAAGAATTTATTCTAATAGATAATTACATGATTAAATATAACTTAAAACTATGCCATGGATGACAGATGTCTGGCATTTTGAGTACACAAAAGAGAAGATTTTGATCTAGTTAGGTGAGGGAAATGAGGAGGTTACAATTGGGCTGATAAACAACTTAGTTTTGGCTATTTAGATGAATAAAGGTGAAAATGAAATTCCAGCAGGGGACAACAGCATGCACAAAGCCTTAGTGTGAGAGTTCATACAACACATAAATCAGAAGGAAAATATACTAGTGTACCTATAAAACAGAAAGGAAAAGACAATGAAGCTTTTGAAGTCATTGTCTTCATAGGTTATGCTAGGAATATTTATCCTTTTTATAAAGAGCAGCAGTAAGTCATTAGGATATTTCAGGCAAGGGCAGGGGGAGTAAATGACAACCAAATAACATTTTTTATAGATAACTCTTGATGGATAAGAGTAGATTTATTTAAGTCAGTAAGATGTGTATTTTAGCAGAGTAAGAGTGGAGGTGGTACCAGGGAAAATGAATTCAGTCCATGCTGATGGAGATGGAGAGAAATGAGTGGGATACACAAGGTGATGCAGAGGGAGAGCTATTTAATGAATAAAATCATTAGTTTTTTTTGATGTGTGAAGTGAGAAAAAATGAGGAATCAAATTTCATTTTTTGGTATCTGAAAGCAGTAACATTTATTAATGTGCCATTTGTCATTAGTATAAATCTATTTGAATTTGAGATGACTAGATAATTATATAGCTATTTTGTCTCACATATTCTGTGCAATTATGGCTATTTGGAAATGTGCTTAACAAAACTGTGAATTTTTTACTTTATTATGAAGTTCATTAAAAAGTAAGCATAATTTCAAAAGGCAATCTGTCATTGATGACATCCTTCTCTATCTTAATCCTAGAAAATTTTGCTTTTCAGAGAAAAAGGAAAAAGTCATATCCATTGCTAAAATTTTCAGGTCATTTCTTACACAAAATTGATGATTTTATGATCTTGAGAGATTGTAGAGAACACAGTCCAAGAGCGGACTTACTATGGTCTCTGTTACCTCAGTGCTGCTTTCAGAATAAAATCAAAAGGTGATCTGATGATGAAATTAAGGATGCTGTTACTCTAATAAGATATAAAAATCTGCTTTCTTACTTTAACAAATAGTGCACAATTTTCCTTGCTACTAGAGAATTAAAAGTCATCACTATAAGATCAGTTATCATTTACATTGTGATATTGTTGTGGTTGTGTAAGTCATAAAGGCTTAATGCAAACCTGCATTGGCATTAGTTAAAAAAAAAAAAAAAAAAACTACCACCGATATCAGCTTGTTTTCTTGCATGCCTTCCTGACTTAAATAGAGATGAAGAAAATGTGGCTGTCTGAATATTCTGTTTAATTAAGTAAGACTTTCTTTATGTCTGATCATGGAAATGAGGTCTCCTAATGCAGAGATCCAGCAACTGCTAAAAGATTAACCAAAAAATGTTGATTGCATATTTTCATATACCTTAAAAAACTCACATACCTTAACAAAATATTTAATTTACATGTCTGTCCCTACTTTAAAGTTAAAAGGGTCTTCCATGTTTGCAATAACATGTTGTCCTTTTATATTGTTTTACCAGTGTCTTACAGGCAGCTGTAGCTTATCTTTTAAACATCTTCAAATATTTGAAATGAAAACTTTTTTCAGTTATGAATTCATGCACGAATCTAAGTCTCATGTTTCATTAAATAAATCAGCTACAACAATTTATTGAGTACCTGCCCTGTATCAAATACTGTTCTGGGATAGTTGTACTCTCTCATGCCCCAATGTTAGATTTTATATTAACTATTTAACATGACTAATAATTAACTAGCTTAAAACAACTAATGTATGCTACTAAATATTAAATATTTATTAAATATTTGACATAATGCTACCCACTATATATTTTCTTATAGTCATAAATATTTATATCCATATATTTTTAATATGAATAATATATTAAATGTATACTAGTGTAATATAGATTAAATGATATAGAATGCTACTTATATTTCTGAAGCAATAGAACAAAAGACATTTTGGTTATCCAACTCAGAATTCATGACTTCCTTTTGATATTTTAAAGCATTTTATTCTTTTTATCCTCACTTTAATTATGTCAAGATTAGTGGTATATGTTGAAGGAATGGGAGTATAAAAGCTATAGATCCAAGATGGCGGATTAGAGGAAGGCTGCATTCCTACTTGCTCCGTGGATTCCTACTTGCTCGGGATTCAAACAGCAGGAATATGACTCTCAACGAGATTTTATATTCAAAGCACATATAAGGGGTCCCCAGGTGCCGCTCCAGAACCAACTCAGCCGGGCTGGGCTCGGCCCGCCGCGGGCAGCTACCATCTGGGAGCGCCAGACCCTGCAGCTGCTTCGGAGCCACCGACCTGGGTCTGTGCCAGCCAACAAGTGAGTGCGGGTCCCCAGTAGCGCTTTGGAGTCACTGGCCGCGGCTCCGGCACCAGCCAGCGGCCTCCCAGGCAGAGACCGAGCATCTCAGGCTACCTGGGCATCCAGAGGCGTCAGGGAAACTCTGGGATTGCTGACTCTGGTGGGGGGATGGAACTACCCCACGCCATTTTGGCGGCTTAACTGGCGGAGAAGGCCACGGCAGGGAGGTGGAACTGCTCTGAGTTTGGCGGCTTCCCTGGCAGAGGGGGTCCATTTCCAGCTTCCTGGGGACGCCAGCTGCGTCAGGGGAGCTCCAGCCGGGAAACTCTGAGAACGCAGTCTCTGGCAGGGAGTGGGAATTATTCTGCGCCACTTCCGCAGCTTCCCTGGCTGAGAGTACCCATCTAGGGCTTCCTGGGCCCCCCAGCCACACCTGAAGAGGTTGGCCTGAAGCCCCTGGAATCGCTGACTCCGGCGGGGAGGTGGAACTGCTCTGAGTTTGGTGGCTTCCCTGGCAGAGGGGGTCCATTTCCAGCTTCCTGGGGCCGCCAGCAGTGTCAGCAGTGTCTGGAGTGATTGGGCAGGGAGCTTTGGGCCTTTGGCAATAGCTTACATTGTCCCCAGGAGAGAGCAACCACCTGCCACTGCCTGAACCCCCAGCGAGGAGTTCAGGTCAGCCTGGGCTCTCAAGCCCAGTGTCTCCATCACTGAGCACAGTTCTGTGACACCACCCCAACTTGAACTAGTGCCCAGGCCCACACCCAGGCCCGGAGTCTACCACCTTGCTGTATCTAAATGTCTATCAACACTAAGCTTCCTCTGCCCAGAAGCATTGATCATTCCCAACCTGGAGGTAGTGGGACATCACCTTTCTTGGGTCACCGCTTGATCAAACACCCCTCAAGCAACAGAGGGGAAGATACACGAGCACCATGAGAAAACACGGGAAGAAAGTGTCCCAATTAAACCTAGATGATATATCAAGAGAACCCAAAGACAGCATGGTAGAAGGAATGACAGAAATGGAGTTCAGAATGTTCATAATTAAAGTGATCCGAGAAGAGAATGATGTGACGAGAGAGCAGATTCAGGCTATGAATAATCAGCTAATAGAGCAATTGCAGGAAGCAAAAAATTACTTCAAT